>OZ007556.1:54855278-55251744 GCA_963931855.1 Philhelius festivus | reverse complement strand
CCCTCATTTCCGGCCAAGTTAACCGCAAGACCCCCTTCATCAATAGACATAATATATGTAAGAGAATCCTTTACAAACACTCACATACACAATGATAAAAATGATCATAAATAAACAGAGAACTAGCTATAGAACTTGTATATAAATACATTTGTAGTTCTTGATTAGAGAGCCTTAGATTCACAAGAGAAATAGAGGACACTCTTGTTTTTAAGGACCCACAAGAAGATAGACGTTTGTCCGTCATTGAAATTTAATAGACATCTATTTAAAGTGTTTGTGTGGGTTGGTGTGTGTGTGTCAAGTCTTCTGCTGACATCCTATTCTCATAAACGAAAGTAGTGTTGCTGTTGGCTTTGTAAGAGCTCTTGAAAAGTATCGATTTTGAAGTTTTTTTTTTCCATCTATTTTTGAGAGAGAAAAGAGCCAATCAGCTTAGATTAAGGTCAATGTTGACATTGGGCGCTATTATCGCTGTCGTAAGTGCAAACATCATTCTTGAGCTTCGTTGATCGGATAATATATAAGGCCACTGAATAAATAAACGATGATATCTAGCTATCGTGTTTCAAAGGAAGTGCTTGGTAAATATTAGCTGAATCCTTTTTTAAAGAAGGGGTTGATTTGTTAGGGGAAATTTTGCAAGTTTCTTACACTCACACACTCATACGGACTTTATAGATTTTGTGTTGTTTATAGGGTGCGGATTTGGTTTGAAATAAAATTGGCGTGGTATTATATTTGTTTCGAAGTGGAACTTCTTTTACTATTGATAAAAAAGAGCTTAGTCAGATTAATTTCGTGTTTGTATTGGTGTTATGAATACTTTTACAATCTTAAACTGATTTGTTCTACAAAGTTTATTTTTCATGCCCTTGTTGGCTAAAGTTTTTATGAACCACTAAAACTAGGAATCAAAAACTTCTCGTTTCTTTATAGTAATTTCATTTGTTTTTAAATCACCGCTTTTTCTCTTAAGACTTTTACTAAAGGAACATATCCTACTTTCGGGATTAAGTCCTATTTACGCAATATTATTTTTCTACTATATGGCAAGTTATGCTTTCGAAATACATACATACGTAGGTAGTTAGAATTGGCGACGGCTGGCATTCTAGCCCTGTAGCCCAGTTGGCGCTGAAGTGCGCCATTTTGATACCATACCTCATAAGAACATGTGGATGCAACTGATATGGGAAATTGTGGACATTCTAAGGAAGTCTTCAAGTTTGAATAAAGTTCAAAAACAAGAAAGCATCTACATAGTTGGTTTTGATGTCTCTTATTGTGCGTTTTTGCTTTTATACAACCACCCGGAAATTGAATTACTCAATGAACCGGACCGCTCCACAGACACCATCTACACTGTGTCAAGCTAGGCGCACCTACATAGTTCTATGGTGCTAAAAAGTAGCGAATCTCATACAGAATTTTTTTTTTAAATTATGATATTACTGATAGCATGTACCTTTTATTGAACGTTTATTTTTAATTTTGCTTTTCTTATTATTGGCATAAAGAATTTCAATCAAACATAAGTACAGGAAGTTAAAGAAACACATTTATTTGTTTTTTTAAATCCGATATTTCAAAAATTGCTAAATGAATTTTTTGAAATGCAATTAAAAACTTAAATCTAAAATTTTTTTTCTTAAATGATTTATTTTTAGAAACTTATTTTTATGATTTATAATTATGATATCTTAGTTTAAGCTCCAAATACTAAAAAAAATCGTTTAAAACATTTTAAAAAGTAATTTTGTTCTTCGAAACCTATTGTCATCAATAACATGTATTTTTAAAATTCTAAGAACCTTACCATATAATCAATTTAGAGACGACTTTGATAAAGGGATTTCAACAGGAATGCTTTTGACAGGGGTTGCTGCCATATTGTTGAAGTCACATCTGTCAAATTTCCTCTCATTTATCAAATCTATCTTGCAAAATTACATGGAGAGTTATAGCTTTCAAAAACATGTTCAAATGATTAAATTATCTTAACAAACCAGGACTTCTGTTCGAGCACCATTTCAGGCGCTTCGCCCATTTAACGGTAGCCATAATCATCCTTCAAATTTGATTTGAAAGGTTCAGTCAACAATCCGACAATGACTGTACCTTCTACCGACCAATTGCATCTACGACCCTTCTTTAAAATGTCATGGAATTACTGGATAAATCATTAGCTTAAGAAATATCTCGAAGATTGAAAGATTTTTAATTTTTGGCAATGCGGCTTTCGCGGAAATCGTTCCACCGGTGATCTGATGACATACATATGTCTCACCGAATAGTGTGGAAGAGATCTTTAAATTATTTTGCAAAAAGTAAGATTCTTGGGCTGGATACAGTTTGGCACCAGGCTCTGTTATCTTAAATGCTTGCGCTTGGTATCAATGAAACCCTTTTTCTTCGGATTAGAAATTAACTTCTAGATCGTTCAATAAATGTTGTATTGGACGGTTTAAATTCTAGTCTTTACAAAATAAATGCTGGTATTCCCAGGATTCTGTTTTGTATTCGACTTTCTTTCTCATTTTTTTAAATGATCTTCTATCTGAAACTTCTAATCCACTTCATTATTTTGCCAATAACTTTGCCCTCAGCTTCTCTACTCGATCTCAAATTCAGGTCCATCTCCTTCGGAAGTGGAATTGCAATGGTATTGTGTGATTAGCACATTAAACTCCGATCTTTCCAGTACTGTTAAATGGGGTATCATGTGAGTTAAATGCTTCGAAAACTCAATGCTGTCTATTACCATTGAAGCGAAATGTATTCCTTATATCAACGTCCTTGAAGGGTCCTTGTATCGAAGAAGCCGAAAACTCTCAGTACTCGGTATATGTATGTGTCAACGTCAATCTTTGTTGGAATGACCATATGCTTAGGATTTCTCTTAGGATTTATTCCATCTGATCTAACTACCATTTATACAACTCATATAATTGAACAGATGCAGCACAAACTTCTCTCCATTAAGGGCCCCAGTTATAGCTTTGACTGAAATGCATCATTAGAACAAATAAGTGGAATGATGACTTCATTCTTTTGACTAGCCAGTTATACTAATCATTGAAAAATTGGTTTCAGTAAAAGATCCTGTCAGTGGCTGATTATAAAGAATTCTATGTATTTGGGATTAGAATTGATCATTGAAAGGAAAACAACTGACATTTGAGAAAAGAAAGAGAACCGAACACATTCAGTGGAACGATTATGTTCAGTATTAAGGAAACGAAAATCAGCTGTTCATTGAAATTGATTTCTATCAGTGAAATAATAAAAGTGGATTTAAAAGAAAGTTTAAATCAGAATTTTGTAATTTATAGAGTTAAAAAATTCTACTATTCATTCAATGATGCATTTGAATGATAGCTATAACTGGAGTCAATTCTATAGAATTCAGAGCGTTAAAACTGATAGGAAACAGAGCTATCAAAGATTCATTCCCACCGTCGGAATGTTTCATGTATTTCCTTGTCTTATCGCTTCTTTCACAATCAAGACTCACTCGAAGTAGTCAGTTTGTTGTATTGCTCACTCTCAATCAATTCACCCGTGATAACCGTTTCACTCAGAATGCTCATCAGTTGACTCTCGAGGATAATTTTGGTCGTACCGTTCAATACAAAGATTCGATTTTTAGTCCTGTGTAACAAGTAAATTTATTTATTTATTTACGCTAAATACTAACGCTTAGTTAACAAACAAAAACTTATAACTTAATAAATGATTTATGTATAACATTCAAATTTATAAAGATAAGTTAAACATTAGTGATACAACAATAAACACAAAATTAAGAATTTAAATAATGCGAGAAAAAACTAATTTTGAAACTATTGGATTCGACATTTTGATTTACAAAATTTAAAAGAAAATTATTATCATTATACATATATGTTTATTAACTGGTTAATTGGACTGCTACAACTATAGTTTGATCGGTTAAATTTTTCTCGAATCGGCACTCGATTTCTTAAGTTATTTAGGCTAACATTAAAATGAAAACGACACAGAACTGATGGTGATGAAATGGATCCATTTAGAATTCCAACAATGAAGGCAAAGTTAAAAATACTTACGGTGATTAGTAAGCGTTGGAAGACTTATGAGTTTTAGCCTATCAGAATAAGGAGTAAAGCTAATTCATGTGACCATGGGAGAAAACGCAGAATAAACCTTAAGAACCTTCTTTGAATACCTTCAAATCTGTGAATATGATTCGAGTAATAAGGGGCCGTAATATACAACCGTATTCAAGGACTGATCTGACAAATGATACATATAGAGTTTTAAGGACTTAAGGCTCTTCGAATTGGCTTCCAAATCTTTTTATAAAGCCTAGTGTCTTATAAGCTTTTTTTGCAATGTAGTTAAAATGGTCAGTAAAAGATAATTTTGAATCCAAAATGATACCTAGGTCTGAAAAGATAGACAATTTTTCAAGATACGAAGAGATTAACAAATAGTCATAGTTAAGAACATTATGTTTGCGTGTAAAACTCATTGTTTAACGTTAAACGGTTTGTATTGCACCATTCCCATAGACGATGTAGATCAACTTGTAATAATTCACAGTCCGTTAAGGTATCAACTGTTCGAAATATTTTCACGTCAACAGCGTATATTAATGTCATTGAATTATTTAAAATAGAGGGGAGATCGTTTATAAATAGAACAAATAACAACGGACCAAGGTGGCTACCTTGAGGTACTCCAGAATTAAAAATAAACGAATTAGAATAGTCATTTTGAAGACAACACTATAATGTCTATCGTAAGATAAGATGAAATCCACTCTATTAATTTGTCATATAGTCCGATTTGCTCTAATTTACTCAAAAGTACTTTATGGCCTTGTTTGTCAAATGCTTTGCTAAAATCTGTAAATACACAATTAACTTGTTGTTTTTTCTCGAAAGTGTCAATACAAAATTTTGTAAATTCGAGTAGATTTGTAACAGTATGTGGATTTTCTTTTTACAAATGCATGTTGATTATCACAGAAAACCGAGGAATAATTAAAGGAAAGAACGTCACAAACAAGAGATTCAAACAATTTTGGGATAACAGACAGCTTAGCTATAGGACGATAGTTGCAGATAAAATGTTTGGGAACTTTTTTGTGGGTTGGTTTGAGGAACGCATATTTCCATAAGAGGGGAAACGAGAACATCCTACAACATGATTATGGAATAATGTACCCAGTACGGTTTTGCCTCGCTATTTCAATTGGCAAACATTTAAAAACCACTATTTATCGACATTTCTTACCCTTTAATTATCCCATCGCTCTTGCCGTGTTTAACATCATAAGGGTATATCAGTAAATACTTAAACGAGTTTTAATTATAAAAAAAAATTTCTAATTTTGTACCGTGAACTAACTCTCTGACTAAGCTTAGCACTGAAAATCTACCTCTCTAATTACGCTTGATTTTTAACCTTAACTTAGCTCTTAACTAAATTTACCATACTTTTTCTGGCCGATTAGTTAGATGAAGAAAGAAAATTGACGGTTCGGTTACACGAAAACAGAAATGGTTTGCAAGAAGCGTTAGTTTTTTTTTTTCGGGGGAATAATCTAAGAACCCTATTTGCCAAGTTTTAATACAACTAACCGTACCATTTAAAATATAGCCAAACAGAAAAGCAGAAAGAATTGCGAAAGTTTAGAAAAAGCCCGTTTTTTCTCTGACCAAACGGAGATCTTATCTAAGTCAGTATTAATTGTATCTGCGCAGTCTTCTAGCAAGCCAAGGGGACAACTCTTATACAATTGGATATCATCGGCTTACTTTTGTATGGAAGAGGATACTAAAAGGGAATTTCATTAACATATAATGAAAACAATAGATGTCCAAGCTTGGAGCCTTGTGGAACCCCTCTGCTATTAGATATAAAGCTGGAAATTTCGTTACCTAACGAAATAGCTTGTGTTCTAGACTTCAGATAAGATGACATAAAGTTAACTGTAGACATTGAGAAACCAAATAGCGTCAAAAGTTTGTTACAAAGGTCGGTATGGTCAAACGTGTCGAAGGACTTCGAAAAATCTAGTAAAACCAAAAATTTTATTTTGTCTTCATCCATAGACCTTCTATATTGTCCCACAACATCAATAACTGGAAAGATACAGCTATAGTGCTTCCTAAACCCAATTTATTGGTATTGATGTAAGAGTTAATTTATTTTTGAAGCACTCTCTCAAATACCTTAGATGCTTAGATAAATAAGGGAGTATGAAAATGGGCCTTAAATCTTTACTGGTAGGACTATAGGTATAATTTTTGATTTTTTCCATTGAAGAGGGTAGACACCGGTGGTTATAATTAAGTTGAAAATGTGCTCTAGTGCTGGGAGAAGTATAGGCAGAATAATAATAATAATAAGAAGATGAAATATTAAGAATAACGTTATCCACAAAAGAACGCAATTCGAATTATTGAATATAACAGGTAGACAGGTATGTAAGTAAAGAAAAACCTTAAATTTTGACAAGGGTTTCAGATGACCTCGTCAACAATTTTTTCTTAAATAAGAGAGTTCAAAATCCCTTAACAATATATATCTGCTTAAAACGATTAAAATGCGTTGGAGCTTCTGTCCATGTCTATGACAGCCAGAAGAATAATACACGATATTGTTTTTATGCGGAATATTCTTTGCCACATAAGATGCCTATGTTACTCTCCTAGGTGCTTATTTAAATTAAAAATGTTATCAATAATGGCTTTTATCTTTGAGCTTGTCAAAAAGTGCAAAAATAGAAAGTTTTAGAACACACATTTTGACTAGCAAAATACTGATGACAACCGGACGGAACACACCGAAGACAACAAAGTCAAAGAAGTCAATTTTAATTTTTTTGCAACTGTGCAAATTAAAATTAAAGGTAAATTATAGAGTCGTTTTTGAGGTATCAAATTTTTTTTTTTGAAGCATGTGTAGTGTAAGGTGTTAATTTGAATTCATTGTGTCGATAATGAGAAGGTGCCGTTTTTCCAAAGAATTTTCAATTTTTTTGAAAATTTTGATAAAAATCATATAAATTTGATCAAAATCAGTTATACTGTTTTTGAGAAATCGAAAACTGTAATGGGATACCATTGATAATCATTTTTTTGAAAAAAAAAAACATTTTAAGCAATAGCTAGTGAAAAGCTAAATGAAAATTTTGATTTTTTTTTTAAATCTGTTTTTGAGAAAAGCAAATTTTCTAAGATAAAAAAAAAAAACATTTATGGTATCATATTTGCTATGTTTTGTTATTTTTGGAAGGAGGTTACTATTATATGTAAACTCATCAGCTCGTAAAAGAATCGATCTCCAGATAATTATCAAGATTGACTTTACGAAGATAGGGAAAACCTGTCTGTTTGACTACAGCTTATGTGGTTGTGATGATTTTCCTTCCGATATATTTTTCATATTCCAGAGATTTTTATAGAAAAATAAGTAAATTATTTAAGAAGAGCTAACTTGCATATATGTTAAACAATTTTTTCTCCAATAGAAATATCTTTTCTTGGCTTTTTATTCACACATGAAAAATTATTTAACTTCTCAAATTGTTAGGTTTTAGTTCAAAGTATCTAAGTATGTTCCTGATCTTAAAAACTAAACAGATACGTATACAAAGTATTAAAATAATAAAAATTCCCTGGTAAAAAAAGTAAAAAAAAAAATATAAAAATATTCCATCAATAAATAAACAAAATTATTTCGAACAAAAGAGATGATCTGCTAAATGGCTTGCTGTAGACCTATCCTTACCCGCTCACAGATTTAATTGCTGTTCATCATAATTTCCGTGTCTGACACCCAGGCATAAAATTATTTATAAACACAAGCTTACATATCTAATTATATACAAATATTTTCAATTGATTTTCATTTTTTTTAATCTGATGATGTAAGAAAAAAACCCAGACACATTTTGTTCAGTCATCTGTCATAACCATAAATTACAAAAAAAATACACAATATTTTTTGTTCATATAAAATGCTTTTGACGCTGCCATTAGTAGCACGAAATATATCTAATGCGATCATTTTATAGATACATGTTTATTTTTAAACAAACCAAATGACGACGCTGATGCAAAAAGGCTCTCATCTTGGTTTCATATCTCAGATAATAAACATAAATCGAAGGAAATATTTTGACATCACTTATAATCGAGGAAAATAAATAAACTTAATTAGATGTAATGGCTTAGATGGCAAAGACCTCGAAAATTAAATGAAAATTTTCAAAGAAAATTATGCATCTTAGCGCGTAAACATGGAACGAAACTGTAAACAAATTAAAAAGGAAGCGCTTTTGAAAGAAAACAATTTTACTTAATCATTAATTATAATCATTGTCAGATTTTATATTTTGTTTGATATTAATTTGGGAAATATGTAATAATTAAAGTTAGTAAGAATATTTACAATAGGTTGCTTGTACCTAGAAGACTATGTACTATGAGTTGTATTTCAAATTGAAGTTTTCCGTCTCTGAAAAAAAAAACACCCTTTAGATTAAAGGTTGCAATAAATGTTTCACAAGATGTATTACATTTTTTTTCACTATCGTTGGAAATTTTTAAAAGAACCTTGGTAATATTTGGTACCAGGTAGGTAGCTAGGTAGGAATGGTGATCTCTGGCATTCTAGAAGTGTGGCCCAATAAGCGGATGGAATTGATATGGGAAATTGTGCACATTCTCATCCAGTTTAGATTAAACTCAAAAATATGAATGGATCTAGTTGGTTCTTTTGCACAAGCACCTTAAAATTGGATCACTCATTCAGCTGCACCAGCACAACCATCCAAAAACATCTACACCTGGCAAGCTTGGCAGCTTTTTGACTGGTGCTGAAACAGCTAATCTGATTGAGTGACCAGGCGGCCTCCGCACCGTAAGTCTCCGTCAAAGCTTTCAGTCCGCTAGCTCAGGATCTAAAGACTAAACTGTCACACTGAGAAAAGAGATCAAGTCTTGGATCTACATATCCAAAAATTCGTCAATGTCGTAAAAATGCCCTTTTTAATATCAGATATAGCGTTCGGGATTTACTATAGGTAGACCAAATCTTTTTTTCAGATATAATGCAGCTAGTTAAACTGCTCCACCTACCATTTGATTCACTTTTGAGAATATTGCCCATCATAATTTTGAGCGGAGTTTTTACTTTTTCCGCAAGTGAGTTATGCTATGACCAGTGGCAACATTGCCAAGCAGCCATCAGAGATGCCGCCTCTGATGTGCTGGGTTTTACATGACCACCACAACGAAACCCCTGTTTTGACGATGAGTGCCGGCAAGCACATGCAGCAAAACAAAACGTATATAAAGCGGCGCTGCAAAGAAGGACTAGAGCTGCTATAGCGAGCTCTACGAGCAGAAGAGGAGAGAAGAATACCGACTTCTAAGAAAGAAAAAGAAGGAGCATGAGAAGCGCTTGATCGAGGAAATAGAAGGATGCCATGGCAGGAATGAGGTTCGGAAGTTTTACCAAAAGGTAAAAAAAAACATCACAAGGATACAATCGCCGAGCCGAAGCTTGCAAGGATAATCACGGAAACATCGTAGTAGAACCGCAGTCCATGCTGAGAATATGGAAAGAACATTTATCCAATCTTTATAACGGCGATGAAGAAGAAAATGCCGCTGCTATAGAGATAGTACCATTCAACCTAGGCGACGCAGACCAACAAAACCGCCCACCCGACCTGGACGAAGTGAAGATAGCCATATCGAATCTCAAGTCCAACAGAGCCGCTGGAGCTGCACCGAACTGGTCAAAACGGCAGGCGATGACTTGGTTGGGAGTAAGCACCAGCTCATCTGCAAAATATGGTCGGAAGAAAGCATGCTCGATGAATGGAACCTCAGTTTTGTCTGTCCGATCCTCAAGAAAGGAGACTCTCTGAACTGCGCCAACTACAGAGGCATAAGTCTCCTGAACATTGCGTACAAGATCCTTTCTGCCGTATTATGTGAACGTCTGAAGCCTTTCGTCAACAACCTGATAGGTCCATATCTGTGCGGCTTTAGACCAGGAAAGTCCACCATCGATCAAATATTCACATTACGGCAGATCTTGGAAGAAACCGAGGAGCTACAAATCCACACATACCACCTTTTCATCGATTTTAAAGCCGCGTACGATAGCATCTATAGGAACGAACTATATAGAGCAATGTCTAGTTTTGGCATTCCTGACAAACTTTTCCGCTTGTGCAGGATGACGATGGAGAATGCACGCTGCTCCATCAAGGTCGGAAAAGATCTCACCGATGCATTTGATGTTATAAAAGGCTTTAGGCAAGGCGATGCTCTATCGTGCGACTTCTTCAACATAGTTCTTGAAAGAATAGTGCAAAACTCACGCGTCAACACAAGAGGCACAATCCTTCAAAAGTCCGTCCAATTACTCGGATACACCGACGACATTGACATTATTGGACGAACAAAGCGTGATGTCAGTGGCGCTTTTATGAACATTGAGACGGAAGCGAAGAAGATGGGTTTAGCGGTAAATGAGGGCAAGACCAAGTATATGCTGTCATCAAGAAAGGACACACAACACCGACGTCTTGGACAAAACGTCATTATAGACAGCTATAACTTTGAGGTAGTGAAGGACTTCATATACCTAGGCGCCGCTATAAACTCTGAAAACAACACCAGTGCTGAAATCAAACGGAGAATAACTCTTGCCAATCGCTGTTTCTTTGGACTTAGAAGGCAATTGAGTAGCAAAGTCCTCTCTCGAGCAACTAAAGTGTCCCTCTATAAGGCCCTTATCATCCCGGTCCTTGTCTATGGTGCGGAGACATGGACTTTGTCGAAGGTGGATGAGAGCGCTTTAGGCTGTTTTGAGTGGAAAATTCTTCGTGTGATCTTTGGTCCCGTCTGCATAGATGGGGAGTGGAGGAGAAGTTTTAGCTACGAACTGTACGGGCTGTACAGTGAAACTGACCTAGTCAAACGTATAAAAGTCCAGCGACTAAGATGGCTTGGTCATGTAGAGCGAATGGACCCGAATGCTCCGGCCCGGAAAGTGTTCGAATCAAACCCCGAGGGACGGCGAAGTAGAGGAAGACCGCGAGTCAGGTGGAGCACACAAGTGGGGGAGGACCTCAACCAACTTGCCGTGCGAAACTGGAGACGACAGCTAGCTGGAGAAGCTTGTTGGTTGAGGCCCTGGTCCACCCCGGACTGTAGCGCCACCTTAAGTAAGTAAGTAAGAGTTATGCTATGGATCTTGGTTGAGTACCTTGCATGCTTCCCTGATAGCCATTAATTCAACTTGAAAAAATACTAGCAAGGTCAGCTTTCTTAAACGACATAGATATATTCAAAGTCTCAGAGAATATTCCTGAAGATAGTTGCGTCTAAGTCTTTCGTCACAACGTCATCATCCCAGTCTTTACTGATGACCATTTTAGGTGTTCAGTAGTCGGTGACAGTCAAAAAAAATTCTATTGGAATCAACTCCTTAATATTGCTGTGGTCATAAGGCTTGCCAATCCAAGAGTTCGTATTCAGCCTTAATGCACTGCAAGATACTAAATACTAGAGATGGTCTCTAAAAGCGCAAATTTTACCTAGATCGGTATCAATCTATGAACGATCGACAATTGATTCTTCCCTCTTAATTTTAATTCTAATTTGGGGAAGTTTGAACTCTTAATTTTTGAACTAGAGGCTGGTTCTTCTAAGTCTCAGAACATCTTGTCGTACATTTGAAACTTTTTTTTTTAATAACTCACTTGCGCTCAAAGGTATGTTAAGAGACCCTTCTACTGTTAAACATAGCACGGGTGATTCGAGAATTAGGAGGGAAGAGGAAGGAGGTGTCGATGAACATTGGTTTTGAATGTTTGCAAATTGAAATGGCAAGCGAAAACCATGCCGGGTAAGCGACTAAAAAACGAATCTCTATATTTGAATGTACGACCAAAGTTAGGCTCAAGGGCGAACTGATTTGCATTCCTAGCGAAGCGCGTATCACGGGTGAATTGATAGAGGGGAAGAATGTAACTGGCTACTTCGAGTGAGCATTGTCTGTGAAAGAAGCGATAAAACAGAGATATACCTGAAACATACCAACGGTGTTCAAGAGATGGTAATGAATCCATGATAGCTCTGATTCTAATCAATTTTAACGCTCTGTTCTGAATTCTATCCAATAAATGGAGAGAAGATTGTGCCGCGCCTGCCCAAAGGTGTGAGTTATACTCGAGTTTTGAACGTATAAACGTCCTATAAATGGTAGCCAGATGAGAAGTGTTGAAAAATTTCTTACATCCATATAGAAATCCTTAGCATTTAGCAGCATTCTTGGCGGTCTCGAGAATGTGATAATTCCAACGAAGATCGTCATTGACACACATACCGAGTACTGAGAGTTTTTCGGTTCAACAACAATAGACAGCATTGAGTTTTCGAAGCATTAAACTCCACACAGTTTCTTTTACCCCATTTAACAATGCTGAAAAGATCGGAGTTTAATGAGATTATCATACGATACTGTTACAATTCCACTTTCGAAGGAGATGGACGTAAATTTGGGAATGAGTATGAAAAGCTGAGAGTAGTGTTGTCAGCAAAACAATGAAGTGGATTAGAGGTTTCAGACAAGAGATCATTTATAAAAATGAGGAAAAGAGTCGGAGACAAAACGGAACCCTGGGGAACACCAGCATTTATTTTTTGAAGATAAGACTTAAAACCGTCCAATACAACATGTATTGAACGATCTAGAAGGTAATTTCTAATCCAACGAATAAGGGTTCAAACGATTTCCATTTCGGATTTGGTATAACTACGGAGTCGCTGATTGCGTGAAACCTTGTGTTTATTAAGTACTTCTGCGACCACTTTTATTTCAAAGTCAGGATGTAGATCGCTCTTTTTTATGTACCAAAAGTCATTTATTTATTATTCCACACAAGGCGTTGATTTGGATTTTTCAGATGAGTTTTTTGGGCATCCCATGTGTCCAAATAGATTTCAGCACTTGCTTCCTTCACATTATTTTTTTCTGTATAGATATGTTAGAGTTCCTTGATAATACCCGATTCCTACATTGTTCTGTACTTCACGATTAATTCTTCACTTCTTATTGATGTGCTTTTTTCATTTCAGTTTTGCATCCAAAGTCATTCCAAGGTATTTGGAAGTATTGGCGTAATATTCATAAAAATTTCATGATTGGTCCTAGGACACTTCCTTGGGGTACACCAACTTCAACTAACCTAAGTCCTGAGTACTTTTGGTTGAACCGCACTATAATGTTCGTAATGTAAGAGTTCAGTATTTTGTAGTACTGTCTGGGAATGTCATAATGCAGTTTTTGGTAAATCAGTAGATAGTGTGTTTATTTATCATTAAATGTGATACAATTGTTTTTGATAAGGACATGGCAATTTTGCCGTCAGCCGGATCTGACATTTCGTTAGCAAAAATAAAATCTTCGGATTTTCTTACAATTACATATAAAGATTTTAAGTCAGTTGTCAGTGGGGGCTATGATGTATGAAATAAAGATTGAAAATTTCAACCCTGGCTTTATACATAGGGCTTATGTTTAAAGAAGAGTATTTTTTTGTAAAAGTTTTCATCGTTACACATTTAGTGGCTTAAGTTCTTATAGATTAATCTAGATTTTTATGTTCTTGTTAAATGTTGATCGCAAACTTTTAAGAAATTCCTTATGAGTGCATCTTTCCAATCAATAATACTTGGTCTAAGAAACTAACAAAACAATCGTGAGATAACTACAATTGGTTCAATTCTCTGAAGGAAGAGGAGTTAATTAAATATTCTAACTTTAATGGATAAATTGAAACTGTTACTACTTTTTTCTCTAACTTTTATTAAATAGTCTGAATCAGATTTAAAGTTCTGTATGTATATGGAAGTCAGATCAGACTGCACATTTATATATTGGTGTTGAGTTGGGCAATCAAATAGTAGCTTGAAGAAATACCTTTATACAACTTCGAATTCTTCAAAGGATCAAATTGCACTCCATATAAAAGGGAGGTGTTCACAGTCGCATTAAACATTTTATATTTCGACAGGAGATCAATATTTGTACTGGCGAAAATTTTTTAAACGTATAAAGTGCTACCTTACCTCACAGCTCTTTTCTTTATCATGTATATTAAAGTTAAAGTTCTTTAATTAACTCATTGTTCAGAAGCCAGCTATTTTCCGGTCGCCTTCTCCTCATTGACAAATAATAATGAAGAGATTCCATGATTCGCATTAAGCCTGTTACTTGTTTATTTGGAGTTGAAACGAAAGAGGATTTTTTATAGCTAGCAAAACTAAAACTTAGGTGTAGAGAAGGACTTTGTTGAGACTTTCAGCAAATGATACTCCACCTGGCAAAATATTGCAAATATTATCGATCAATAGAGCAAACAAAATAGGACTTAAAATGTATCCTTGTGGTTCTCCTTTAGGCGTTTCGAACCATTTGGTTTGCCCATAAATTTGCCCTTGATAATGATAGAAAGTTTTGATAAAGGCGAAGGAATTTTCTTGATAATCCGAGCAAAGCTAATTAATATATCAGTTCTTGCCTATTTACTCTATAAAAAGCACCTTTGAACTCCCTAAAGCACACGTATAGCATCTTGTTTAAATTAATTCTTACCTAAAAATAATAGTAAGATATTTTTCTAAGTGATGTGAGAAAAAAAATCCTTTTACAGTATTAGAATCCCCTTTTTTTTTAATTTTCCCAAAGAAATTGTTTTCTTAATAAATCATTTATAATAAAAAACTTAAGTACGCTATATAACAAATTGAATTAATTTTTGTTTCGATATTGTTAGTAGTCTGTAAGATACATAATCTGTAGATGAATAAATAAATAAATAAAAAGATCTTTTCAAACTCAACAAATTCAACTTTAAGTATTTCGAGTGTTTCTTAAAGTTAAATACTAATCTTTAAACGATTAAAAAACTATGAGAAGTTTTTTCTGCCAATTTCGACAATGTTCTCCTTTTTATGAAACCAAAGCTTAATTGTAACTAATTTCCATCCATCCGCATTTTTAACATAATATCTAAATTGCTGCTAATATTCATGTGGTTGTATATACTATTAATGGTTTGTCCCAAACAATTTTCTTTTTAGACCGTTTTTTTTTAAGTGGAAAAAATCCTTAAATTAAACAAATAGTAAGCTGTTTCATCAAATTATAAACTGCCACAAAAGCCAAAGAATCTTTTTCTTATTTGCAAACGAAAGAGTCATAATATGCCATTATAACACATTTGGAATAGTGTTCTACCGGACTATTGCGGTCAGTCCTTAAGACACACATAAGTACTGCAGATGGAATAGTGAAGCAATTTAAGGCTCTCCCATTTGACACTACTTAAAGCCATATATAGTAAGTACAGTGATGAGGTCAAATCCATAGATTAACATAGAACTAATGAAAGCACGTTCATTCTTCGTCTAGTTGTATCAACAGTAGTTATGTATACAGATACACATTCACATCCGTGTAAACACCCTCTTCGATAAGCACGTGACATTTAGAAATAAGTTTTCTAGTATCTAGTCTCATATTAAACTTTGTATCAGTTGTTTTTTTTCCTTAGAAGACTCACAACAACCACCACAGACATATTTGTCTACATTTCTGCAACAAAATAATAATTATTTTTATTTTCCCAAGAAAATGCTGCATCATTAATATATTTTTAGGGTCAAGTTCATTTAAATTTTCCTTTCGATTACATTTGACCATGTAGCTTATACCCTCCTTTTTCTATTCTCAAAAATAAAAAAAAAATGTCTTGAAAAATGATATATCGTGTTTTTTTCACACTTTACAAAATGTTGGCACTTCTACAAGAATTCCTCAAATAAACCTTAAGCACTCTCTGGCAAAGTCTTTTTTTTTTTTCCTCTTTTTCTCAGCACGTGGACTTTTACTGCCTGAGTCCTAAAATCTGTTCGATGAAAAATTAAATCTACGGCATTGTGCGTTTGTCTCATTAAACCGAGAAAAAAAAAATCAAAGGTTGTCTCGAACAATTCGTTGCCAAACCACCTCGTTAAGCATTTGTATCAAAACATTAAAACAGCCGAGGCTATTTAAATATTTATTTGGTATTTTTTCTTTGCATTTCTAGGGTAAATTGTATTTGTATTTGTTTTTTAAAAATGACCCACACTCACTTTTTTAATAATTGGAATGGAAAGCACGTAGAGAAATGACTTAGTTTGTGTCTGGAGTCGACATGACCTTGTTCCGAAAATTAAGCATTTTGGAAATTAATGCTGCTTAAAAAATAAATGTTCCATATTATTACTTGGCCTCTGTTTACAGTCTCGTTTGAATATATTTAATTTTTAAATAAGAAATTTGCTTCGTAGGATTATTTTGTTTGTTTTTTTTTTATATAAGACCCTTAGGAGAATGACTGTGAATTTCTACGGGGATTGTTCAACATTTCTGAGAACTGTTGATTGATTTATTTTTCGAAAAATAAATCTAACAAAAAAGTGCCTCTGGGATAAGAAGAGCAATAAGAAAGATTTCTGAGAAATTTTTTAATTTTTGTATAAGTATATTTATTTTATATCATACAAAAACATGTTTAAACAATAAATTCGAAAAAAAAAATACAATAAACATGAACATCGTTCTTTAAAAATTAAAAACAATTTCTTAAATAATCATATAATAAAACGGCGAACATTTTGTTTGTGGTACACTTTTCGCTGCTCACAAGAACCGAAGGGGCATAAATTACATATTAAACGAAAGCATTTTTTGCATAGATGTGCAGAATGCCAAAATTATTTAAATATACTACACAGAAATTGTTTAAAACAATAAATAAAAATCGCAAAAAAATGCACGGAAAACAAAAACAAAAACATTTAAAAATTTCAAATCGACTACCGACATCTGTTGCTGAATAGAGCATACATTTACACTATACAATCAAACAGTAAGTTTAGTAAAAGTAAGAACCATTTTAACTTTTGCTTTTGTTGTTGTTTGGAAAATTACAGCGCATTTTGTTCACTTTTCACTTTTTGAAGTTGAATGTAGTTAAGTCTTAAAGTATTAACTACATCTATCGGGCAATTTCTGTGTTAGTGTTTTCAAAAAGTGAAAAAGTGAAAATGGTTCTATTTCAACTTTTACTTTTTGTCTTTTTCGAGATGGAACATAGAAATTTGAAATGAGTTGCAAAAAGAGAGCATGTAGTTCTAGCTTTATTCTATGCGTTATTGTTTTCAAATCTTCCCTGAAAATAAAATATCCCCCTGGTTTGACAAGAATGCGTTAATATTCGCAAATACGTTGACAAACAAACAAAATATCAAATTGGAATTAGAGCTGAGTAAATCGTTCACTTCAAATGATTGAATCGTTCACCAATCGATTACGAAAATGATCCGATCATTTCAACCAACCGATCATTCGATCATTTTCATTTCACTGAAATGATTCAATACTGTTCCTATTCGATTTTAATTTCGATTTCGATGATAAGATTGACTTATGGCTTTGATAGTTCTCACAAAATATTCTATTATTATTATTAATATTAACTATATAAAGAAGTTACATACGACTTTTACAAATAGTTATTTTTGGTAATAACTATAATCCCAATTAAACTTGACTATGCACATAGTTTATTTTGATTATATCGATAGTAGTTATCTATAACTATTAACTATACATATAGTTAAAATTGACTATTATATGCACATTGTTGTTGCGAATAATCTCTAGAGGTAAGTATTTTTTGTAAACTGAATAGAGAAAGAAACAAAATACTTTTAGGTTTGTATACATACATAAATGTGCTAAGTCAACAACTTCATGTTTGTGAAAGTATTTATTTTGTAAGTCGATAAATTATTATATTATAATAGCTATGCATTATATTTATTATTTTGCACATTATGGGAACCGAAATATTAGTGCGGTTGAAATTTTATCTACTAATTCTAACATTTTACGTCGAAAAAAACAAAGCGCCTTCGAAATGATGCATATTTAAATTATTTTATTTACAACTTTTATCAGACAAAGGGTTACCATATATTTTTTTTGAAACCACATACTAATATCTACTACACCATAGTCGTATTCAACTATTTTAAGAAGTCGTTTGTGAAAACAATTTATCCTACCTATTTAAAACTAATTTATTATTTTCTTGACTATTAAAATGTTAATATATGTTATTAAATGTTAAAGAATTGAGTACTTATTTAAGTAGGTATTTTCTTATTTTGACTATTAAAAATTTAAAACTTACTATTAAGTAGTCAGAATTCTCCATAGTCGCATTCAACTATTCTTAGTAGTGGTTTATTACAATCAAAGTATGTATAACTATTCAAAATACGAGTAGTAGCACATTACGTTTTTGTATAGTCATTTATATTTTTAACTATTTCATAGGTTAATTCTAACTATTTAACTATTTTTTAACTATTTTTCATTTATTTTTGATGAAAAATAGTCACTTCATAAATTTCATGGAAAATTATCAAATGACTATGTAACGTTATAAATTTATTTCTTATATTCCCTAGTGCGAATATGTGAAGGTGTCCTATCACAATTCATATGTAACTTTGGGAAGATATTAAAGGGGATGTGACCATGGAACTTATGGTCATTAACACCGCCTTGACTCTAAGACGGGTTGGTTCTCCCAAAGAAAATTAATATCTCCTCATTCAAGAAGAGGAAGAGGACTATGGGGTACTAAACAGAATTTAACCCAACTCTAGAAGTCGAGTCAAAAATACCTCCATTGGAAAAACTACAGTCGAATACTGTTTCCAAAAATGGTAAAAACTTTCCCCATGGCTTCTCTAACTCCTCTCGCCTTAACCCTAATCGCCTTTATCCACTTTAAGGATTTGTAGTTACAGACCCACTTGGTCCTTAGAAGAGAGGGCAAAAAAGGGGGTGTCCACTTTCTTGAAGTCTGTCTAGGTCTGCTTGTTCCGCACTTTCCAGCTCGTCGGTGGGGTGAGTTCTTGACAACAGAAAGAGGACAGTGTTACTGTAAATCAGACCTATATTCGGAGGTGTTAATTCGAACTTTGTTGTTGGTGGAGGACCCAAATGGTCGGTTGTTTTTGGTGGTGTCACGTCTATTGGAGAGCTTAGATGTTGGAGCCCTCAGAGTAAATTACCCGCCCCGTAATGCTTAAGAGGAAAAAAAACCCTCTGTACACATTCCTTGACCACTACGGTTACTCGTTTTTAAGTAATGGTCCCTAATCAAAAGATGCAAAAAAAAAAAATTTACATAGCCATATAGTATCCTTTTCTCCCCTTAAGTCCACATCCCTTTTTCTACTTCCTTAGCATTGCCTCATAATGCTGCTTATTCTCTTAGAATAAATTAACCTATAAATATCGTCTTCCAAATTAACTCAGAACTCAATATTTCATGTCTTAAATATTAAAATTTATTTACAAAACAAACGAATTATAAAAATATAAACATGGCTCTAATTCAATAAAAAAAATTGGATTTCTACCGTAAACGGTAGGTTCTCTTTTCTTCTTTTAACAAAAACGATAAGGTTCAACTCTGTGAGTGGATTATTTCTATTCATAAAAAAAAGGAATCTAAATATAGAAAATAAAAAAATATCAAACAGCAGATTCAAATGAGAACTAACTGAAAGCTGTTGTACAAAAAAAAATAGGTCAATGAACTTTTAGCACAAAATATCCCGCCTTCGATATATATCCGTCTCTTTTTCCCAATTCATAAATTTAGGCAAATTACTTCGTTCAAACCATAAATCAAAAGATATGTTCAATTTTATGTATGTACATATGTAAATAACAATCATAAACAACAGACTTACCGATTTTCCGATGAATTGTGCACAGCTCTCGGTCGGTTGAAACTGCAGGATCGCTTAAAGCTGTAGCTATTAAATACATGGAACAATAAAATTGAACATCTCGACACTGAGTTTCATTTAATTTAGATTTCGTAAAAGATTTTATGTTTTTATCTTGAACTTGATTTAGGATCACACCATACAGAGGTCACGATTCGCGCGCAAAAATTAAGTTTATATACAAAAAAAAATATTTACCAAAAAAAAAAATGTAAGACCGAGAGCAAACGTTTTTTTTTTTTGTATTCTTAATTTACTCTTCTATTTGAAACGGATATCTTTCTCTATCTATTTTGTTGGCTTTTAAATATTAATCTTTCTCTTTTTTTCATATACTAACTATTTCTTTTCTTTTTTTTTTTTTTTTTAAATTTGACTTATTAGGCCTTTGAGATTAATTTTCTTTTTTTTTTACAATTTTGGTACTAGATCATTCTATTAACTTAGATAATTAAACTAATATTTGCTGATTTTTATATATTATTCTTTCACGCGCTTTATAATCGACTATTTTTCTGTACGAGCATCCGTATGCCGACTTGAGGACGTTCACCCCTCAACCGCTCAAAAAAAAACTAACTGGGTATTAGTTGATTTCTCCAGTTGATTTAAGTGGTACCGTTCACCGAATATCTACGATATTAGATCTGTCGAAGCTGGAGGAGGTTAGCGATCATCAAACCCCCAAAACGGGAAACTCCTGGTTTGCTGAATAAAGATCAGCAGCCAAAAAAAATATCTCCATAAATCTCCGAAAATTATGTAATTTATGAACTTTGTTCACTTTCGGCGGTAAAATTCTCAGCTTGGCTCTCTTTGGATTTTGAGGCTCTTTTCTTCAACCACGTGGACTCGAAGTACCGCTTTAAGGGGAATTCAAGAATTCAATCTCTAGTTCTTTGCAAAAAAAAAGATGCTATTAACTCACCGATGCGACACTAATAAATTATTTATCTTTAGAAGGCTCGATCTTTTTACTCGCATGAATCCGGTGAACTGTCCTAGAGATTGATAATATTATAGGCTCGTTCTATACTTATACAAACAAAAAATAGTCAAGGAAAACTCACCTATGGCCCATTGTCGATTTAAATTATTTTTTTTTTGTGTACTCGTATCCTACTTTGCGTGTGAAAGCGAAAATCAGTCTATACGGCCGAAAAGTACCTTCGTATTTACTGGATTGGTCACGTTTACGCCCCGCTGTACCAAAACTGGAAAAAAATCTAAATTCATTATAAATGAATTTAAAACCTTTTTTTTTGGTACCCACGTCTTCTTGCCGTGTCGTCGAATAAAATAGGGTTTTCTTTGGTTTTTGGTTTTTTGGTTCATGGTGGCTGTGCGGGATAAAATATTTCGAGAAAACTTTACACTTCGGTGACCGATTCCAGAAAGAACTTTATCGACGAACCACGAGGCCGAATAAGTATTTTCGCATATCCGCAACGATGCAAGTTTCGAAATTGGATCAGCTGGGGTGAAGAACAAATCGAGTTGAATTTGATTGTTTCGATTTTTTTTTTGTTCGAATTCCTGATCTTAGGGCGACAACATAATGGTTGTGCATTTTTAACACATACTACTAAAAGTTTAAGATGTTATATATAGCAGGTTTGAGAAGACGCAAAAGATATTCTGACACTATTTACTAGATCTTTTTTTTTGATTATGGGCGTTTTCCTACAACTATTGCAATAGTTACAAAAATAACTATTTTTTTTTCTGAGTGTAGCTTGCACAAATAGATGAAATTTGAAGAAGGTGTCCCGCAAATCTCGGCTCTTCGCGATTATTGAATTTTGGTTAAATCACAACGAAGATAATATATATCTTAGCTTACAAGTTCAAATTTGTTCACCTCCAATGTGACGTCTCTGGGCGTTGTAGCGAATTATGTTTCCGGTTGGGGCACCGATCGGTTTTGTTTTAGCTTTTTAGTTAATTTCTATTTAGCACAAGCGATTTGTGGGCAGCCATTTCGTCCACTCTAAGCAGAGATTGGAAAAAAATAAAATTTAATTAATTACATTCTTATATACATAATGTAAATAGATATTTTAGAAATGTTACCTTTTTCTATGACCAAATTATCAGTTTGCTTTGAAAAACGAACGGCAAAACTACCATTGGTTTGGTATTTGAGGAAAATCTGTCTAAACTGTTGGTATGATCTTGTGAATAGGATGGAATTGAAAACTGATTCATCATTAACCTCATCGTTTTTCGCCAGCCTAAAACAGTCCCTGATTTTCATCATTTTATCCCGGATGCGGCAAACAATGCTCAAAAGTGTCTACTTTTCAAAATTAAAGAAATCCGTTTCGAAGGCGTTTGACGTCTATACATTTTTTTTTATTTAATTTTCGTTCTGTTTGATTAAAAATTAGGCGAGCTTAGCAAACATTTTCAGAAGTTTTATTAAATTCTTTAGTTAAAAGAGTTCTTTTAAGTGTCTAAAATTAAGAAAATTTTAAACAAGGGTTCTTAACTAAATGACTGACTTTAACTAGAGTCGGTTTTATTGCTTAAAAAACAACTGGTCTACTTGTGTAGTCAATATGTTTTGGAAAGATGTTCCAACAAAACGGCTAACAAGATAAATTGCTTCTGAATACACCTAAGCCAATGACAGTTTGTGTAAAAAAAACTAAATAGATAGACTTTTTTGACATCTGGAAATGCTAAAGAGTAATTTGAAAATGGCACGACGCTAGAAAGATAAAATAAGTCTTCGAAATTTTCACTTACAAAATATTACGTTCTGATATTCAATTTAATAAATGATCAAAATGCATAAAGTATACGTGTGCTGATTCCATGTCTACCAAAGAACCCAATTATTTACTTACCTTTATTTTTCGCTTGGAGGCCGATACTTTGATTGACATAGTAATGCCAAAATCAACACAATACCTAAATGTAGGCTTATGTGGTTGTTTTGCATAATTCTATTGTTCGAAACAGTATTTCATCCCCAACTATGTATTTATCTGATATTCTATCAGCAGGATGCTACTTTGTTCCGCAACTTAATTACCTATTCCTGATTTTCAAAACCTCACCATCCCAAGAAATCTACTCGTAAGTCGCTTATGTAATTCCACAAAAACCACTTGGAGATTATTTTTTGTTTATTTTACTTGGCACTTTCGCATGCACAACCTGTCATTATTTACAACCTCCACCCACCCCTGCCTCTTCGAATACTGACAATCAGCAATCTCATCGTCCCACGTGACACACACATTAAAGGATGTATTTCCAAAACCAAAGTCAACAAATTCACTAATTAGTTTCGAGATACGAGGTTGATGGATGCTTGATTACAAAATCTGTTCGTTTTTTGTTTCTAAATTATAATAAATGAAAATACAAAAATGTCTTACACCAATGTCTACACACTTTTTGCCGCCGCCGACAGGATGCGGAAGGGAAGCATATTTGTGTGGAAGGCAGGAAGAAGAACACTTTTCACATGTTTTGTGTGTTTTTGAAAAGTGTTTGATATTTTCAAAATGATTGATGAGCAATAAATAAACAAGAAATTCGAACACCAAAGAAACACACTTGGGAGGTGAATATTCAGGCAGACAAAGTTCTAATTTATTTATTTATTTTTTGTTTGGATTTAATGTGTATACTGTGTTTTGAGATTTTATTACAAATAAACGTCGGCATACTAGCCCCTCAGCTTGGTTTACGAATTTTACGACTCTCAAAAACTCTCGATGGTATAGAATGGATTCGCATAAAAATTTATTTGATTATTGATTCGATGAAATATCTACGAGTTCGAATACACGGCGATAAGGCGTCTTTTGAGTTTTTTTTTATAAGTTGATTTGTATGTTCATAAAATGATGTAACAATACTTTTTTCCATCACTATCAAGTCCGCTTAACTGAAACCTCTAATTGATAAGTTTCTTACTTGCGATACATAAGAAATTTTGTAAATGGTGTTCAGCGGGAATTTTGTAAGGTTTAATATTAAATAAAATACATGGGTCGCACGATCTTGCTCTTATGTAAAAGTACGTTGGAATTAAAAAATTGTTTAAAAATAAATATAAAACATAAATTAAGATTTAATGAGATAAAAATCTTCAAATGCATAAAATTGTCGCCTGATTTCTAGCAAAGTATGAATTTATGAAATTTTCAGTTTTAGAAATATCGATATTAGAAACAATTTCAAAAAATTATTACACGTTTTCAAGATATTGATTTTCAAAAAACCCAAAATATATATTTTTGAATATTTATAAAAAATGTTATTTTAGATCTAAACGAGCTTCAGTACAAAAAATTTGATCAAAATCGTTAGATCCTTTAAAGAGAAAGTGGAGAAAGTGTGTCTCGCAATTCTGTCTGTCTGTCTTTTCGACTAAAGCCTAAACGGCTCTGCCGGTTTTATTTAAGCTTGGTAGGTAGTATTTTTAAGTTTTTCCCCCGACAGGTTTTTTATTTATTTTCAAAAAATAACGGTACCTGCCATATGATTTATACAATTTTTTTCGAAACCTTATAAATATTTTTTTTTCTCTAAAACTCTAAAACACAGATTTTTTTTTAATTCAAAAAATTTCATTTAGTTAAAGCTAGGTAATGGTTGAGAAAAAACTTCCGGAAAATAGTTATTTCTCAAAAACAGTACAACTGATTTTTATCATTGTGCTAAAGGCCCCTAAAAGTTTGAATATTTTCAAAAACATTTTTTTTTCAAAACTCAATATTTCGAAACCCCTATGCTCAATTTTTTTAACTTGACAAATAAAAGTTTCTCAATACAATCTACAAGACGTTATTTTATTTTACCTAAAAATAATTGTACCCCACATAAAAATGTTAAAAAATAGTTTTCGAAAATCGTATTTTTTTTTCGAAAACGGCACCTAGAATTTTAGTAATTTTTTTCTTCAAATAATTCTTACGATCTATAATTTAATAAAAAAAAATTGAAATTAAGATAGTAATGACTGCACCTACCGCAGAACCATTTTTTTCAAATTTTGAATTTCTCACTATCGGCATAACGGATTTTAATGAAATTTTTTGTAGACAAGCTTTTAAAAAGTTTGAAAAACATTGCATTTCAGAACTTATAAAAAAAGTATTTTTTGAATTTTTGAAAACAAAAAAAACAATTTCCTTTGGAAAATTCGATATCTCAAAAACGCTTTAATTTTTTTTTTTTGAAATTTTATTTTGAATTGTACAATAATAAAACTTAAGATTGGCATACAAAAATATTTTCTTAAAAATGTTTTTAAATATTTTGTATATAATAGCTTATTTTTTTAAGAAACCACTATATAGACTTATAATTTTTGTTCTTGCATAAATTATTATTTGCTTGAATCACATTTTACCTCCAACTACTAAATAAGTTGTTTTAGTCATTTTTAAAAATTGAATTTTATGCTTATGAACAGTTTTTCTCTAATTTTTTAAATTCTTAGTCTTTTACATAAGAGCAAGTTCATAACGACCCAGTCGTGCATTTTATTCAATTTTGTATTGAATTTCAGTTCAAATAAGTCACTATTAATACATTTGTTGTCAAAGATTTGTGATGGAAGCTTTATTCAAGCTTTTATTTCTTGTTCTTTTTAAATCACATTTCAGAATGCTTTATAGGATATTGAACGGAACCATAACCAAAAGGACATTTGTATTACAATTCATGTCTCGCCTTTAACATGTTTCAAAGAAACTGTATAGGCACATTAAATGAAATCTCTTAGGAAATTATTAAATTTTTAAGAAATGGAAACATTCAGCATGAATAAATTTTATTGTTAAACAGTAAATTGGGCCATTCAAATGACCGGGAGTCTATTCATTGATCAAAGGGCACGGTAGTGCCCAGCCAAGTTCTGGCACTACACCCTTTTTACAGGAACAAACTCAGGCGGTTTTTGACCCTTCCCTATCTTCAGTACCAATTAGGTCAGAAACTTAAAATTCCGAATATTTTTTGCTAAGCTAGTGAGGCACAGGCGCCTCACCGAATTTCTATTTTCTAGCATAAGCGGTTCTTGTTATATAAGGCCTCAAAAATCACAAAAACCGTAACTGACTGTCTGACAGATCATCAAAATTATGGAGCACTTCCCGACATTGTATAGTATTGTAATTTTGCACAACGGTAGGTCTTGTCATGCAAGCAGAGGAAAAAATTAGAAGTTTTCCATTCAGGGGGCGTGGTATCCGCCAACTTTCTCCGAATATTGGTGTTGGTTGATTGGAGCACTTCCGACTGCTGTTAAACGATGAAATTTGGTAAAGTGGCAGGGCTTAAATTGCATACAAAGAAAAAAATATAAAATTTGAGGTTTTCCATTCAGGGGCGTGGTATCCACCTACTTCCTTAGAGCTGGTGTAAATTATATGGCACACTTACGATTGCAGTAGAACAATGAAATTTGTTAGAACGGTAGGGCTCAAATTGCATATAAAGGATCAACAATAAAAGTTTAGGTTTTCTATTTAGGAGGCGTGGTATCCGCCTGAGAAAATGTTTAATTTATATGGAGCGCTTATATTGCCGATTGCCGTAGAATGATGAAATTTGGTAGAGTGGTAAAGCTTAATGTACACTCAAAGCGAAAAATAGAAAATCTAAGATTTTTCATGCGAAGTGTCTTTTTATTGTCATTTTAAAACTAAACATGCATCTTAGAACTAGAAAACTCGATTTGGTACTCTATGTTATGTTAACATGAATGAAAAAAGAAAACATTTGCAAACCCGAAAAAATTACGAGTTTTCATAAAAAAACTCTCAACTGTGATGTGAACCATAATCAAACCACAAATTAGGTTATTAATTGGTAGGCTATCATCATTTAAAAAAAGAAGTTAAAATTTGATGGACTTGGCAAGTTTTTTTTTAATGCCCAATTCGAAAGGTTTTAAAAACTTTACTTGACGCTAACCCATCAAATTTTAGTCAGTAATCATTAAATAATAAAATTTCTCTATTACATTGTAGCTGTTTCAATATTATTCTAATTTAAATATTCTGTATTAAACCTTCATGAAGTAAGAACTTGGCGTGCTTTTACATCTCAGTACTTTTCACGGCTGACTTGCTACACAAAGGTTTTTGAATAGAAGAACTTGGCTCTTTTTTTAACATTTATGTTTTTGGTCTGATTTACAATTTGCAGCACAAGCTTCGCAAAACCTATTGAACCAACTTCAAAGCCATTTATAATACGTTTGTGCCTGTAAATATTTTTTATTTTCACTTTATGGCAAGACGAAATTTGTTCGTCATCCGGGCATATTATTCTGAATTTATATTTACTTCTTGTTATTATTAATTCCCACAAAAAAACTTATACTCGATTAAATTTAATGCATTTCAAATGCATCATTATTATTCGGTGATTCAATTATAATGCATTTCCTTTACAACCACACATTTCCCCAAATTTAGAATTACGACTTTTATATTATGTTAGAAGTAAAGTAGGTACAAGTATGAATCATCTAAGCTTGGTTGAAATAAGTTCTTGCGGAAGAGGGATCATTAGAGGGTACAATAAAATATAACGACCATTAAAAGTCATCATGAGCATTCAATTTTTGAAATTTATTGTTAACCGGAACGAATGTTGTGCTGAGACTTCCAATTGAGATAGAGCACGCATCCTTTTAGATGGAATTCTAATTTTATATCATACATCTACATTTACAGTCAATCCCGCTTGTAAGAATAAGATTATATACATGAGATAATTCTGAACTCAACTGAAACACAAACATTTACTACAGAGAAGTCGCATTAAAAAAATTAATTGAGATACTCTTTACTGTAAATTTAAAATATGGAAAACATTATAAACATACAAATTTATATATTTTGTAACATCTCATTGCTCATTTGTAAAAATATCCGCCCATTGACATAATATTATAAATTTATATATACAGTCGACTCCCTCTAAGTCGAACTCCCTCTAAGTCGAAATTCCCTCTAACTCGAACTTTTTAGCCGTAATTTTGCATTCCCCTCAATTTTCCATACAAAAACTATCCTCTAAGTCGAACTCCCTCTAAGTCGAAGTTCCCTCTAAGTCGAACACATTCTGTTGATTATTGACCTATATTCTTTCCCTCTAAGTCGAATTTTGTTCTTTGGCCAAAAAAAAAAATCAAAAAAAAATTTCTCAAATCGCAACTCGTTATTGTTTGTAATTCTTATTAAAAGCACACACTCGAACTCTTTGATTCTCTATGTTGCATCGCCTGCGCCGTCACCGTCATGTCAGTGTGCTGCGCTGCTATAACCGCAATTTACAATATTATCAAACACAAAAATCTCTTCCTAAAAAGATATTCATAAAAAAAATTGCAAGGCAATAAAAAATGCATTTGTTGGTTGAATCCATTCCATTCCAATTTCACAACATTTTGTCCTTTATTTGAAAGCAGTAAAACTTTGCCGGTGGACTATGTAGCAAACCATCGTTCTTGGATAACATCAGACTTTTTCACAAGTTGGCTTTTGAAACTTGATTCTAAATTTGGAAGATCAAAGCGCAAAGTATTATTCATTATCGATAACTGCCCAGCTTACCCAAAACAAGTTAAGGATAAATTAAAGTTTATAGAGCTTGAGTATTTTCCCCCCAATATGACCTCAATAATTCAGCCAATGGACATGGGTATAATACAAAATTTGAAAGTACACTATAATCGCCGTCTTCTCACCAAGATCTTAAGGGTTCGGGAAACCAAAAAAGAGCAATATAAAATATAACTTCTCGATTGTGTGCGCGAAATCCTAAAGGCATGGGGACGTTACTCCATTGATAATTGAAAATTGTTTAAAAAGGCCGAATTTAAGTCTGAGACGTGGGATGACGAAGATGATATTCCGCTTAACTTAGATGTAACAAGGAAGACACCCAAAAAATCGAGATAATCTGGGAGAGGCTAACAGAAGCTCATTATAATGTTGAAGGCGTACATTGGAAGGACTATGTTGAAGTCGATGATGGCATCGTAGCCGCTGAAATACCTGATAAGAGTCAATTATGGAAGCAAATCGTCCCCTTTCTGCGTTAACCTCGTATCTACAAAAACACAATTTTTCAGGAAACGAAAAAAACGTGTAGTTTCCGTCAATGGAACCTAATAACGAAACTTTATATGTTTTCTATTTATATTTTACAGTTGTTAGTATATGCTAGTTTTAATTTTGCTAGGACATCACAAAAGTACTTGTTTTAACTGTTTTTGTTACATACGAGTATCCGTCTCTTATGTTTTGATTTACCGAAATGCAGATACGAGGTTCTTTTTCTTATTTAAAATAAATTTAAATAATTGAAAATTTAAACTCAAGGTTAGAAAAATAGCTGAAGCATAAAAAAATACACAGATTAAACTGAAATACTGTTGTTTTAATTCATACAAAATCTTATATCTAAAATATATTAAATTTTAAAATTATTTGAAAAGCGAATTCAATGTTTGATGAAATGGTTTGTTAAATTAAATATATCATCATACAACTCAAAGGATATGTTATTTAAATACATATGTATGTTATTTATGTACATTTACAAGTAGCTTATGAACTAAAAATATATTCAATAAAAGTAACAGATTTTATTCATAAAAAAGGGAACAAAATTAAATCTCAAAATCTTTCTATTCTTTATTAGAATTAAATTTAAGGTTATCATAAAAGCCGTGATAATCTTTTGGAAGTAGTTTCTTTAAACTCTGTAAGTCGTTATATTTTTTTAACGGCAAAAGTATGGAATTTTCATAAAGTGATTTTAAAATAGTTTTTGAAATAACTATTTTCGCTTTCCTTTGCGGAGATAATATCCAATCATTGGCGAAATCAAGTTTATAATACATACCCGTGGAATCATATCTTATGCATTTAACATCTGTTACCTCCGGATCACCCGTTTTAAAGCCTGGTCTAATGGATTTATAGAAACTAATTTTGGAAAAGTTTTAAAATAAAGTATAGTCTAAGACGTTACTTTATAGGGTTCGGGGAATCTTCTTGCCTCTGTTATGATTCTAACAAAATCAGCTGAAACGTACATTTCTTTTGACTTCTTTTTTCTTTCGATGGTTGAATGGACAGAATCACATTCCATCTGGGTATGTCCAACCGTCAAATACTTTTGATAAATCGTCGTATTATGTTTTATCGCCACGAATTGTAGAAGATTAGCTAAGTTGACGTTTCGATTTTGTGCGCTACATCCATCGCTAAACAGGACTGTTGGAACACTAAGATCACAAACATTTTCCAAAACATGAAAAACACATGAAGCAAAAACATTAGAATCCATTCCACCTTCTCCTTCGTGCCATACGTAGCAATGAACTTCTGATGTTTTCAAATTGAAAAAAGTTAACTGATGCACAGCGAGCTTTTGCTTAAAGTATGTAGCTGATGAAGCTATGAAAGGTACCGATTGGACAGCTTGAACGTCCAAAGTATAAGCATTTATTTCATTTTTAACGCTTTTTCTTTGTCATTATCTTTTTCCAACCTTGCTTTATTTTTGTTGCTAACATGTTAACTATATATGTATGTCTTGGTCAATGTTTCCGTTCTTAAAACTATAGCATACATCACATTGATCTGTTTTTGGCTTATACAATCCAATGTTAGAAGAATGTGCTGTCTTCAAAATGGATAAATACCATGATCTTTCATTATTTGTCCTTCGCAAACTGTTCATACATTCTGTAAACATCTTTAAAAGATGTGTAGCTGAAATCAAAATATTGTTTGTCAATTTTTTGCCTACAATCGTGAGACTCAAGCTTAGGTAGGCCCGCTAAAAAATCTTTGACATGTTCTTTTTTTTAAGTTGATAGCGGATTTTTTCTTTTTCGACTTTTCTGTTTGAAAAGGAATTCCAAAGTCATTGGTTGCTAAAACCCAATTTCGTACCGTCCATTCTCCCAAATTAAATGTATTTAAAAACATTTTTTTGCAGACTGGTAAAGCAATTTCAACTTTTAACTTATATTTTAAAGTTGAATTCCGTCTTGAATTATCACCACTTGTACGGCGAGCTATGGACTGCTTTTCTACAAGAGCTCCAATCATCACTTTTGCTTGCTCATTTTACACTTAGCGGAATCACAACGAGGCTTGAGCCCACGTTTTTGTCCTTTTTGTTTCCCGACTATCTTTCCTTTTTCTTTTTTAACACTATAGTATTGCTTTCCTTTTTTGCCGTGCTTTTGCGACTATATTCTTCTTCCATTTCTCCGGTCTACCCTGTCCTTTCTTCCTTCTTTTTTTAGAAATAAGACCGAAATTTTCATCTAGATCAAGGCTTCTGCGATTAGACCTGTTACAATCAACAAAGGAAGATTTTGATGAGGGTTGACAACAGCTTGATAAATCAGAAGTAATGGAATCTTGATTATCGTTTGTTTCGATAAATAGTCCGGTCTGATCATCAAGGATGAAGCCTTCGTGTTCGTAGTCTAATGTAGGAATATTGTCTTCGACTTCACATTCGATAAACTTCAGTTTACCTTTTGTTTCATCTAACACCAAAACATGTTTATTTAAAATTGCTGGTTTAGAAGAGCCTAGTTCAGTAATATTATTATTTTTTTAAAGTTTAAAATTTATTGTTAAGACTTTTAATTTAACACGATAACGAGAACATTTTGAAGAGTATTTATATAAAAAAAAGAGATTAATTTACATACATACACATATTATTTACCGATCCATATTGTGTTTTTTATTTTATATTTTTATTAAATTTATAACCTTAATACTAAGCCAAATCCAATATATATAAAACTGATGCTCAAAAAGCTTGCGCCACATACAAAGCTTAAATTCACTCTAAAGGTACCTAATTAATAATAATATTATCTGCCTCAAAGCTAAATCTGAATAATGGTACTTTTGACTTGTCGTTAACTGTGTAAAAAAGATTAACAATGAAGAAACTAAGGCCTCACCAAGTACATACGAGGTTCTCATCGAAACTTAACAACATGAGAGTAGTTACGAGGAAAAAGAATTAACGGTAAAATAGATTAGATGAATCATTTTAACATTCAGACTTAGCTCTATTATTTTGTGAGCCCTAGAGAGTGTTTTTATATAAAAAAACGAATTTGCCGAAAAATGTAGTTACGAGGTTAACGCAGAAAGGGGACGAAATGCTGATGATACTAATGACGGTGAAAATGAAGCTGAAGAAGAAGCTGAAATAATAGACTTTGAAATACCAGACAAAAATTAAATTGAAAATGCAATTGGTAAATTGCATTCTGCATTTGAAATGAAAGAAGAAATTCAAAATTGCTTATTTAAAATAGAATTTTTTTTAAAGGCGATCATTGATGACACGGCGACTGTGATGTCTAAAATTACAATTTTTTTTCAATAATTAAGTTGAAAAAATATTTTTTTAATACATAATTATAGATTAATGAGCGATAAAAGCAAGAAACTTATGTTTATTTATTTATTTTACTTGTTATTTAATTCAATAAATCATTAAATAAGAAACTCTCTCTAACTCGAATTTTTCTAAAACTCCCTCTAACTCGAACTAGTTTTGATATCCCGTGAAAGTTCGACTTAGAGGGAGTCGACTGTATATATCTTGAGTCACTTCCAAGATTAAAATAGAGACACAAATTAACCAGCCGAGTGTATCTGTTAATAGATTTTATCTCTTAATTAAGTTAAGGATTAATTAACTTGACAATTCACATTGTCTATCATTCATTCGTTTTTCGACGAAATAATAACTGTAAGCGTAAATAAAAAATGCACGTGATTAGCCAGGACTGACAAATTTGCCTCTGTCAAAAGATATTCAGGCTAATTAATTTTTTTTTTGGATTCCCTTGATCAAGTTCATCGATTTATAAATGCATGATTGGGTCGCAACTACTTGCTTTTATGTTCAAAGGCCTAGAATTATAAATATTGTAAAAAACCTGTTGTTAAGAAAAAAAATCTTCAATAGAAATTACTACAAATTTAATTTACCAACTTTGGAATTAAGATAAACTTTTGTGTGGTCGTGTCAGTGGGTGGAAATATTTTTCTGTCATTTCTGAAACTATCCTTCACAATATTTGAAAATTTTATTTAAATCAGTTGGCTGGTTCCGATTTTATCACACTAAAAAAGACTCCATACAAAACAAGTACCTATTACAAGAAATAATAAAATGCACGACTGGGTGGCACGAACTTGCTCTTATGTAAACGAGTAAGAATTTCAAAATTAAATGTTATTAGAGAAAAACTGTTCATAAGCATAAAATTATTTTTTGAATAGACTAATACAACTTTTTTAGTAGTTGGAGCTAAAAACAGGATGCCATGTGATTCAAGCAAATATTAGTTTATGCAAGATCAAAAATTAAAAGTCTTTGTAGTGGTTTCTTAAACAATTAATCTTTCATATACAAAATTTTCAAAACACTTTTAAGAAAAAAATTTGATGAGCTAATTTAAAGCTTTTATTAATTCGAATAAAAATTAAATATACAAGACAAAATATTGAGCCGTTTTTGAGATATTGAATTTCCCAAAAAAAAACATATATTTTTTTTTTTGTTTTTCAAAAATTGAAAAAATATAAAAGTCTAAGTCTTGAAATGCCATGTTTTTTAAACTTTTTAGAAGCTTCTCTATACAAAAATTTATTGAAATCCGTTATTATAGGCAAATAAGAAATTTAAAATTCGAAAAAAATCGTTCTATGGCGGGTACATTCAGTAATGTCCTGATTTCGAAATTTTTTTTATTAGATTATAGATCGTAAGAATTAATCGAAAAAAAAACTTTGCGAAACTCTCGGAAACGTTCTCGAGAAAAATACGATTTTCGAAAACCATTTTTTAACATTTTAATGGAGGGTACCTTTATTTTTAAGTAAAAGAATTTTTTTTTCTCAGATTATAATATGTATTAAGAAACATGGGGTTTTCAAAATAATGAGTTTTTAAAAAATAAATTTGAAATTTTTTTTTTAAATCCAAAAAAAAAAAGTTTTGAAAATTTGAAACTGCTGGGGAGCTTTAACATAAAAAAATTATCAAAATCGGTCTTACTGTTTTTGAGAAAATCAAAAGCCATAAAAGTGGTCCCACGGGGTGTACCAAAAATAACCATATTTTGGAAAAAAATTTTAAAGCATTACCTGGCTTTAACTAAATAAAATTTTATGAATTAAAGAAAACTGGTGGAACAGTTTTTGAGAAAAAAAAATATTTATAAAATTTCGAAAAAAAAATCGTATGGCAGGTACCGTTATTTTTGGTTTAAGAAAAAAATAAAAAAACGTGTGCGGGGAAAAAATGCAAAACAATATCTACCAAGTTTGACGAAAATCAGCTGAGCCGTTAAGGCTGTAGCTGAACAGACAGACAGACAGACGTACAAACCCACTTTTTTCGTCTTCGGTATCACCATAATTCCAACTTTGATCAAAATCTCAAGTTCGATTTTTTTTTACATAACTTGCCTTATAGTACCTATAAATCGCAAATAAAAAGAGATGTGAGCGTGATGAAACACATCGTTGTTGTTGTAAAATCAGTTTCATACTATGAAAGCAGACGAGAATATATTTGTACGTTATTAAGCATTACTCGTCGTCACGTTAAATTAAATTAATAAATGAAGTAAGAAGCGTCACACACATTCAATTTTGTAACAATGTCTCGCTCTTGTCTCGTGTTCTCATCGTATTATGAATCAGGCATAGTTATTAAAACTTTTTTATGTCGTTTTCAATTGGATTTTAATGTCAACATCTAACAAATTTAAACGGAGATGAAAATGCACTAAAAAACGGCTATTATTGAAATTTTGATATCTTCTTTTCACGATTTTTGATGTGCACCCAGCTTTAGTAATCATGTCCGTTAAAAAAAGCGCCATCTATTATGTTCAACCTCGGGCAAGTTATACATGGCTTTCTTGATTTTCTCAATAAATTCAAGAAAGTCCCAGATAGACCAAGCTGTCATTCCAAAACTAATTGCATCATTTGTTATTATAACTGCAACAGTTTTGAGTTCCAATTTAAGTTGCCTAACTTATTTTAAAAACCATTTTCAATTCGACCAAATAATTCAAAACAAATTTCATTTGGAAGTGATTTTTACATCTTTCAGTTTGCAAAACTATGCCGCGGGAGATAAAAAGTATAAATGACACGAAACAAACACGAAACAAATAGGAAAAGAACTTAAACTCTACTTCAGTAATTTATAGATTAAGAAATATCTCTATCTTCTTCTCTTTTTTGTTAAAAATGAAAATGTAAAACTTGAATTAAACCAATTATGTAGCAACTGTACATTTAACAAGCTACACTACAAATAAGATATTGTATCTTACCGTGTAAGCTAATCATGAAATAAATAAATACTAAAAAAATACTAAAAAAAATGAAATGTAATGTCAAAAACTGACGAAAAGTATAATTTCGTATCGTCATACAGTACCCTACATCTATGTCACAAAACTCATTTTTTTTCCAAGAGACGATAAGTGAAGAATGAATTTTTTTATTTTTTAACGATTCTAAAAGTAATCAGCTGAATTACAGAACATGTACCTACACAATTCTAGTGGCTAATGGCTAAGCGAATCTCGCCAATTTTATTTTTATTATATAACCAATTTGTAAATTCATTATAATCTTAATCAACAATTAGTTCTTATGTTGATGTTGGCTTGTACCAAATATTTTTACGTTTATAGGTTAGAATCTTACAGGGGCTTTGTTTGAGAGAAAAAAAGTTTTACTTCTAGCGCGCGTACATCAGTACAGTACACACACTCTTTTTTTTAAGCTTTTTAGAAAAGTTTGTATGGAATCCGTTATACCAATAGTGAGAAATTCAAAATTATATAAGAAAATGCTTCTATATAAGGCAAGTTATGCATTCGTAAAAAAATAGAACTCGAGATCTTAATCAAAGTTGACATTACGATGATAGCCAAGACGTATTTCTGTCACTCTGTCTTTTCGACTACATCAAAAACGGCTCGGGCAATTTTCTTTAAACTTGACAAATATCATTTTTAAATTTTTTCCCTACACGAATTTTTTTATTTTTTTAAGACCAACAATAACGCTACCTACCCTACGAATTTTGTTTGATATTTTATAATTTTTTTTTTTTAACTGCTCCTCGGATTAAAAAAAATTCAAAAAATTTCAATTAATTTAAGCTGAATGAATGCATGAAAAATAGTTATTAATGGCACCCTCCCCCCAGAACCATTTGTGTTTGTTTTTGATTTTCTCGAAAACGATACAACTGACTTTGATCATTTTCCTATGCTTAAGTTTTCCAAAAGTTTGGATACTATAGTGTTTTAAAATTAAAAAAAAAATTTTTTTGGATTTTTAAAATAACTTTCAAAATTTTTCTTTCAAAATTCAATATTTCAAAAGCTCCATGCGCGATGTTTTTAAATTTGACAATGTGAGAAAAATTTATCTAAAAAAAAATGTCAAAAAATCGTTTTCGAAAACGGCTGGTGCCTAGAATTTTGATACATTTTTTTTTCTTTCGATAATAGGTAATTCTAGCAAAAAAAAAAATTAAATTAAGTTATTACTAACTGTACCTAGATACCATGGAACCATTTTTTCGAATTTTTAACATAACTGGCATAACTGATTTTAATGAATTTCTTTTAATTTAAAAAAAAAACAATCAATTTAATCGATGATTTTTGCGATTAAAGAAGAAAATGTGTTACCTGTAAAATTTCATTAACTGTATTTTGTATGTACTTGAATATATTTTAACATATACATGTACTATTATCGCCAAAAAATTTGAATTAGGAAATTTTGATCAAATTGGACACTACTCACCTTAAATCGGCGACTATGACTTAAGAAATCTTATTATCCATCTTTCATTGTTCATGCATTATACAATTTGCTAGATCTTTTGTGAATTATGGTCAGCGCACAAAATGTTGCTTCAACACAAGACTTGTTTTCATAAAACAATTTAATCATTCATACATAATTGTTAAATCTATTACCCTCCACGTTGATTTGGCAAGACAGATTTAAGAAATGTCAGCCCATTTCACAGATGTTTGTTCGGCAATATGGCCGCAATCACTGCTCAAATTTTGAAAATCCCTTTCCGAAAACACTTTAGAACTAACTTTGATCATTTCTTACGTAGAATCTTCTAAACATTCAAAATAATTCACCAAAAAATAAAAAAATTAAGATTTTCAAAAAAAAAAATTATTTTTTTTAAACCATCGCACCAACTGTTTTTATCTTAAATATTTTCTAAAAATGTTCTTTTATCAAAATATACTTTTACTTTTTACAATTTACTCTTTCTTGAAACTATCATATTTCAAAAACGGTATAGTGATTTTATCGAAATTTAATTTTTAGATATTTTAAAAAATTGTCTTTATACAAAATATTTTTCAAATAAATTTTCTTACAAAATTTCTTACTATTGATAAAAAATCAAATGAATTTTATGTCTTTGAACAGTTTTTTCTACCAACCTTTTATAATTAGTTACAATAATACTCATAGTTTAATTATTTACGGCCACCTTTGTACTTCGAAATATTGGTTCATAACTTGTTCACACAAATCAAAATTGACATATACCAGCAATCTCGAATGTAGGGGTAATATTTCGAGCTTGCACCGGATGCAATTTGGCATTGCACCATCCTCGTTAATGAACAAGAACTACGCAAACAGATTATCAGTAACAGAACCAGTGCAATATCATGGAACATGCCCAAGGAAATTTGTAAAATGTTAGCTGGTGTGTTTGCAAAATTTAGCCTTGCATTCACTTATTTAAATTTAAATATTTTGCTTCAATATAAATTTTAAAAACCAGAGTAGGTACAAACTCTTCCAGTAAACATCAAGTACACGACTCTCCTAATTTCCCTCAGATGGATTAAGTTCTAGAATGTCTCCATTATTCAAAGTTCTGATTAAAAATATAGGATTTATCAATTAAAGTAATACGATTACCAGTTACATTCTCTTACATGTAGACTGTAGATATATGTATATTTTATATCATTCCATCAAAATGTACATCCACTAGGCAGGATACTAGGATAAAAGAGGTTCGAGAAATTGCCGCATGAAACATAAATTAGATCAATTTTACTCCTCAAGCACATACATGTGAGTTCTACTTGCATATTCTAACAAACACTTATACATTCGAAACAGCAAACTAATTAATTCCAATTCATCGCATATAACTGTTTCCTGTTATTACTGTCATCAATCCACGCTGCCACACATCCTCACAATTCTTGAATAAGTAAGACTTATTCAAGACTCGGTGTGCTTGAAGCAAGAACACTGGCGCCAGATGGTGCTACTATCTGAGATATAATCCTCACAGCTTACACATTAATTTTTGTGTACCGTCGTCGTCGTCAGCTTTAGAATGGCATTGTCATTTTTGTCCCTTCCCCCTACGCATACATGCATAAAAGTTGTCTACATACACATATGCATGTGTGTCACATCTCATGTTCACACGTCCCTCAAATGTTCTTCGTCTATTTGGCATTAAAAGTGCTTAACCCCCTAACCACCCCTGCCACTTCCAGTAGATAGATATAATCACTTCGATCTGTAATAAACTAACTGGAAGTCGAAATAGCTTTCGCATCGTTAAAGATGAAAGCCAAAATGGATACTTAACTGTCTGAGAAGCACTCACGAGTATTTTGATTTGTGTTTTTGAAATATTGGGAGGTACTCGTCTCTGCAATTTAATAATTTTTCAGATGGCTTTAAAATTTAACTGAACAAAAAATAATATCCGATCAAGGAGAGGCTTATGACTGAAGATATAAATCTCTAAGTCGCCTAATACTCAATCCTTCTATCCATCACATATTGCTAAGAGCTATAAAATCAATATGATGGTATTTAAATCCTTGAAAGAGGATTCGCAGAGATAATATATTTGTAATTCCTGCAATTAAGGTACTCTACGAATTTCCTGAAATAATTCTATTCGTTGATTATGTGAAAAGACGTTGCAGCAGATTAGCCCAGAAAATCAGATCCTTAATAATATATTTATAAAGGAACAATTTTCTAAAATCTACCAATCAGTAGTTTACCTGAAACGTTTATTTCTGATAGGAACAATTGGGAGTCGGATAGAATTGCGAAGTCTATTATTCTGAGAGACTCACAATCCAGAAAACGCTAAGTTCGAAATACTTTAAAATTTAAATAATTCAAAAACCAAAATCCATTTAGGAATTGTAAAGAGCATTTCAAATATGATGAACATTGGTTTCGACTATCTGAATATCGCAGTCCACATTTGTGCAGTGCAAATGAGGAAAAAACTTCTACATATATTTGACGGTTCTTCCAAAGCTGATGCGCATACGTAGCTAGACGAAAAATAATCCGGAATTTGTTTGATCCCAAAAATCCGAAATTGAAACAAATTTAAATCTCGAAAACACGAAATTCGGTAATTAAAGGTGCTCCTTTTTTGAAACTTTAACTCGGGGGAAAATGATTACCATTTATATGTAGGACAACACAGTTTGAGAATGAGGAAAAGTGGAGGGGATTAAAAAGAAGGTACCGAAACCGATGCATATTAGTTTCAAACTTCTGTATATCACAATGAGCGGGAAAAACAGAGCTGGATAAGTAGAGTACATTCGAGTAGTACGACTAGTGAAAGAATCTCTGTACTTGAAAGTACGACTGAAATTAGGCTCGAGGGTAAATTGATGAGAAATCCAAAAAGTGCGAGTATTACGTTTGAATTCTTTAAGGGGTGGAATGCAAATGGCTGTTTTACTAGAGCACTAGAGACTATTAAATGAAAATAAACGATAAAATAAGCAGAGACAAGAAACGTAAGTTTTGAAGGCATTAAATTCTTATTCCCTAATGGATAATGCTTGGAGTTCCACATTAGAAGGGCAGGGGTGTGAATCTTCAAACGAATATAGAAAGCTAAGAAGGAAAGGAAAACAATTTATTGGATTAAAAGTTTCAGGCAGGTGATCAATAATGAAAACGAGAAAGAAGCTCCGAGAGAGAATAGAACCCTGAGGCACATTCGCATTGATTTTGTGGTTATCAGACTCAAATCCTTCCAGTACTACTTCTATTGAACAGATCGGAAGGTAATTTCTAATAAATCGAAGAAAAGAGTCATCGAAATCGAATGCACGCATTCTCGATAAGAGAATATCAAGAGCAATAATCTTACTTTCACCAATACAATGTGAAGATATGTTCCACTGTTCGGGGAAATATACCATCAGATCACCAGTGAACATTTGGCTACGAAAGTCGTTCTTCCGGTCGTTAAGAAGATTTCGTTCTTCCATATATTTCTTGATTTCTGAAAATTGATCAGCGTTTTCATGACCTTGCCAAGAAGAGATGATCATTAGTTGGTGAGGAGGATTCGTCCTTTTTGGGGACTGTCTGGACAAATGCAGTTTTCCATCCACTTGGAAATAGACCTATAGAGAAGGGCACATAGAAATTCTTACGCAGAGGTTTTGCCAGCGAGGAACAACAGCTATTCAGAATAATAGCGGGGATACTATCAGGGCAGGAGATTTATGTATGTCGAGATCTTTTAGGACTATTTCAACAGCACAAGTTCAAAATATAATCGCTAGAAGATAAGCTTTTGCGAGAGAGAGAAAGAGAGAGAGAGAGAGTTAAGAAAGGAAGTGTCATTGAACACTAGCTTTGGAACCCAAAGATTTTTCAAAATTGATTAAAACTTCTTGCTGCCTTAATTTTTTGTGTGTACGGTTGCAGACCTCTCTAACTTAATTAAATTTTTTTCGGCTTTCCTCAGTGGGGTTGGCTTTAAAACATCAGCAGTGTACTTCTCCGACTTTGATAGCCTCCTTGATATTTTTAGTTTTTAGATTTAAAAAATATTTTTTTTTCAAGTTTTGAAATGTTATGTTTTCCAAAGTTTTCTCTATAAGAAAGTTCGCTATGCCGAGACTGAGAAATTCAAAATTCTAAAAATTGGGCTTATGGAAGGAAAAGTCCAATTTTCAATCTTTAGCTTGCAACTTATAGGTACTATTAGGCAAGTTATGCATTCGTAAAAACAATCGAACTCGAGATTTTGATCAAGTTTGACCTCACGATGATAGCGAAGACGAAAAATTCTGTCTGTCTATCTGTTCGACTACAGCCTAAATGGCTCGCCCGATTTTGCTTAAACTTGAAAGATATTATTTTTATTTTTTTATTTTTTTCTTAGGACTAAAAATAACGGCACCTGCCATATATTCCGAAAAATGGTTATCAATGGTACCCCCTTGGAACCATTTTTTTGTTTTTGATTTTTTCAAGAACAGTACAAAATTTTTTATGTTAATGCCACCCAAAAATTTGAATAGTTTTTCTTTTCCAAACTTAATATTTCGAAAACCTAGACTTGATTTAAGCTTGACAATTAAAAGTTTCTTCATACATTTTACAAGAAGTGAAAAAAAAAATATTTTACCTAAGAATAACGGTAGCCACGAAACGAATGTTAAAAAATGGTTTTCGAAAATCGTATTTTTCACGAAAACGGTGCTTAGAATTTGTTTTCAATATGTTTATCTGTCGATTAATTTTCACGATCTATAATAAAAAAAAAATTTAAAACTAAGATATTACTAACTGTACCTACCTACCGTGCAAAATCATTTTTTTCAAATTTTGATTTTCTCATTATCGACATAACGGATTTTAATGAAATTTATTATTTAAAAAAAAAACATTGCATTTCAAAACTTAAAAAAAAAGAAGAATTTAAAAAAAAAATCTATTTTTTTTTAATTCGATATCTCAAAAACGCTTTCCATAAAAAAGGGGCTCAAAATCGGTTAAACCCTTTTTGGAAAAATCAAAAACAAATGAAATTTAACTGAATTAAATTTTTTAAATTTTTTTAAAAAATCTGTGGAACAGTTTTTGAGAAAAAAAAAATATTTTATAAAATTTCGGAAAAATTCTTACGTGTGGCGGGTTGTGAAATTTTAAAATAGCGCTACCAAGATTATAAAAAAACGACCGAGCCGTTTAGGCAGAACAGGCAGATAGACAGGCAGATTTGCGAGACCCATTTTCGTTCGTCCTCCCAATCATTGCTTAAACTATTTTTAAGAAAAAATACAAACTTCTATTTTATATTTTTGTTGAAATAAAAATTAAATTTCAAAAACAGTATTGACTCGTTTTGAGATAGCGAATTTTCAAAAAAGTTAATTTGATTTTTTTTTTGAATATAAAAATTCAGTAAAATCTATTATGCCAATAATGAGAAAGTCAAAATTCGAAAAAATGGTTCTATCGTAGTACTGTCAACTATCAGTTATGTCTTGTTTCAATTTTTTTTATTGATTTATAGATCCTTAAAATGAAGTTCTGAGAATATATAATTTTCGAAAAAAAAAATTTTATATTTGTACCATTATTTTCCGATAAAATAAGTATTTTCTTAAATTTTTTAAAAAATCTTAAAAAATTGAAAATTTCAAACCTCTTATGAGCTTAAGTATAACAAAATTTCTTAAAATCAATAGTACCGAGAATAGCAAACAAACAAAATGGTTTCGTTGGATGTTTGAAAAACATTTTTTTATTTTTTTTCTTAAATCAGTGGAACAATTTTTAAGAATTTTTTTTTTACAAAAATTGGAAAAGAAAAATGTATACCTTCCATACATTTTTCTTTTGATGTTTTTGGTCTTAACAAAAAAAAAAAAAAGTGGTCCGGGGAAACATTTAATAATGGTATTTTCAGAATTTAATGAAAATCAGCCAAGCCGTTTAAGCGTAGTCAAACTGACATACAGAATTACGAGAGCCACTTTTTTCTTCTTCTCTATCACAATATCAAGTCTGATCAAAATCTCGAGTTATTTTTTTTACGAAGGCTTAGATTGCCTCATAGTACCTATAAATCAAAAGTAAAAATAATTAATATGAAATAATCCTTTTATCCACGTATTATTAACTTTTTAAGGATACAAATTGTGTTAAGAAAAAAAAAAAACAGTTTTTACCCTAACTAACGGTAATCTGCCTTGAACAACATCTTATTAATAATTTTTTTCTTAAACATTAAACGACCTTAAGGATTAACTGGCACAAAACAAAAAATCGATTATGATCGTTAAATCTTTAGCCTCCGTCATGGTCATGCTAGACAGAAGGACTATTGTACACACAGACACAATATGACTACCGGAAAGAATCAGCAAACAAAAAACCCCGACGACGGCAATAAATAAAAATTGGCTTTAAGCCCACGGTTAGTAGTAGATAATAGATATATGTATCTTTATGTTGATGTGTATCTTCGAGATTATGGCCAAAAAATTACGCATCTCTATTTTGGTATGGTGGTGGCGTTAAACGGGGACAAAAATGCGGGCAGATTATTTTTAGAAATTGGCTAATTTCTAATGCATCTTATACCTAATTATCGACTAAACTAATTACCTACAAGGGTGAAGTTTTTTTTTTTTTTAAATATAAGCTGGCTGAGTTTGTTTTTTTTATTTGTCTTGGCGTCTTATACGGGTATTCAAGACGAGTGAGGCCAGTTAGGAGGAGTGGCGTTTGCTCAACGAGTTGTAGTACCATGTTGACACTTTTACTCTTTTTTTATTTGAACAAAAAAAACAAAACAAGGAGAAAACACTTCATGTTTTTTTTTTGGGTAATTTGGGGTTTGTTTGAGTGCTGTTGAATAAAAGGTTTACTATTTTAAAGAACAGTGTCGTCAGTTAAAATAGCAATTACTGTTATTTGTCTTTTAATGTGGGACAGACTGCTAAGTTGTCATCTTCCTTATATAACTTTAGTATCTAGTACCCTTTGGCATAATGGTTAGTACGTTGGACTGTCATGCGGAAGGTCTGTAGTTCGTTTTTCAGCCGTTGCAAATAAGTTTATTTTTTCGAGAATGTACTGCTTCTTGCGATTAATTGACAAATCCTTTAACAGTATATCTCTGTCATGGAAAAAGCTGTTCATTAGCCGTTCGGAATCGGCAAAAAATTGTAGGTCCCCTCCGTTTCTAGTAACACGCACACAGGAATGGTTGAGAGTTGTACGCCACTAGGTCCTGGTTCACTTCGAGCTGTTGTACCACCAAATTTAAATATAACTTGATGATGCTAAGGAACACGTGCTGGTTGGCACGCGGATAAGGACATTTTTAATTTGATAACTTTACTTACTAATAATAACATCGTTGCTTAAGGATATCCTTCCAGTCTTCATCACTGGAAATACGGTTGGACTTCATCGAATTGTGGGGACATTCCAATACATCATGTATCACATACATATATGTTAGAGTGTTCCACTGTAAGCGCTTTCCATATGGAGGGTATTTACTTTAATACTTTGGTTGATGTTACCATTTTCGAGCCAATTGGTAATAAGCAATCTGTGAGTGCGGAAAATAACAGAAAGCTCTGGACAGCCGGAGTGAAGACAACGCCACAGAATCATGCGAATACCAAGTAGAAGTTTGTTTGATATTTCCATTAAATATCATACATGTTCTGTTTTATGACATATTATGAGGTGTAGTGAACGGTTCTATCAGATGAAGTTACCTGTTTTTTAAACGTCAAATTGGATGAGTAAAAGCTATTGTTACACATTTATAAATAAGAATAACACCTTAACAGAAGTATTAGCTCATGTGTGAGATCCCAAAAAAAATTGGATATGAAATCACTGTCGAAATTAGGCCTTGCAGCGCACATCTCGCAGAGTTCCAATCTTAGACGAATATGGCGCATATACCCAGCTGAATTTGGGTGCTTTTATTATTCCATCAGTTGACATAAGACTAGTTAAAAGCTCTTGTATTCACTTGCTTTCATTTTAACGTTCCATACCTCGTTATATTCAAATGAAAACCACTGTTATCTTGGCAGTAGTTTTTAGGACCCCAATACTTCCGACGAAATGCTTCCAATACCTTTTTGGCATCTCTGCCACTGATATCCGAGGTTCATTTCAGCAGTCATGAAGATCAAGGGAAAGATAATTGGTCAGCATCGTGAGTAGTAGTAGGTTGATATGATCTGCTTGATTGTTGGCCGTCTTAGAACTTTGCTGGAAATATTTTTGGAATTTGGAAAAATATTTTTAAATATCAAACAATGGATTCAAAAATAATGCATTTAAAGCTTTTTCTGCTTAAACTAAGATCGATTACATTAGCAATATTAGCATATCGATTAAAATTAACGCAAACATTAGTGATTGGTTCATTACGACCCTAGTTACGAGGAACCTATGAAAAATGTTCAATTCTAGGTCTTTGTGTTTTACATGAAGCATAAATACCGAATAAGCCTAAAAGAGGTGCACATTCAATATGTCCAGTTATGACATCTCTAGCAAAAGTAATAAAGAAATATGTTCTTTTACAAACTAGTGGCTTTAAACCTAGTAATGAATATCGAGTATAATAAGATGATAATATGAATCAGACCAATTCAGTTTTCGAAGAGCATATTTCGTAGATCTTTTTTGGATTTCTTCAATACGCTGAATATCCTTATCAAACATTGGAGACCATACAACGCAGCAATGTTCAAGTATGGGACGAACTAATGTTATGAATAAGGACTTGAATTTATATGGATCTCTTAATTCAGATGAGTTCCTGCATGGAAATCCAAACATAGAGTTAGCTTTCGATATAATGTGGTCAAAATGCACATTAAAAGCTAAATTTGAATCAAAAATGACTCCTAAATCCTCTTTGCTCATAACTCTTTGAAGTACATAGCATTAAAGACCTAGAAAAAGACAGAATGGAACATTTGCCTGTATTAAGGCTTAATGCATTTAATGAACACCACTCATTTAATTTGTCTATATCTTTCTGTAAATCTAAACAGTCCGCAACAGACTTTATTGTTTTAAAGATCTTTACGTCACCCGCAAAAATTAAACAATTTGAAAAATTAAAAACATTGGCAAGATTATTGATAAAAAACAAAAAACAGCAAAGGTGCAAGGTGACTTCCCTGTGGTTTTCAGCATGAGAAGCTCTATTCCAATATTTCATTATCTTAACAAAACTCAAGACTGTTTCCCAAGAACTCTCCTGATAGTAATACCGCATTCTAACTGGTCAGACTTTTGGCTAGCTGTCTTGCTTTTCGTGCAATGAGAAATAGGCATACCCGTAAATTGAACTCTTATTTCACTTACGGAGGGGAAGAGTCGTCAAAATTATCAATTTATTCATTCAAGGCATACTTGTTCAGTCCCTACATGGTTTAACTTTACATGACAGACTTCTGAGCCTTGCGACTGATAGAGTTTTTGTTGGTTATTCAGAACTCTGCTTCATAATCCAACGAAACATAACTCAGCTGTTTCAGCCTATGTATCAAAAAGTCCTCATTAGTTTATCTTTTGGCTAACTAGCAGTGCCATTTGGGAAGGTGATGTGATTGCAAAATCATACAAAATCTAAATCCAAAAAATATTTTTAAAATTTTGATACACAAAACTAATTAAGCTTTTTAGAAGTTCCTGCATAAGAAATAATTAAGAATCAGTGGTAGCGGTCTCAGCCGTTGAAAACATGTTTTTCAGTCACTGCTTCTGCTTCTGGTGAGGACCTGACAAATGATCCACGAGTATATTTTATCGTGAAAAGTTCTGTTCATTCCCCATTTCGAATCATCAGAAAATGGTCCTTATAACATGCACATAAAAATGGCTGAGAGTTGTAAGTATAAGTTAAAGTTCTCTTAGAGTCATAATAGCATTTGATTTTTATATTTACATACATAAGTCTTGCTAGCAATATTTAATCTTTGTTTGAGCTTTTAAAGCAATTATATCTCTTCATACTACTGTAATGTAACTATTCCATGAAAATACATATGTGGAGGGGCTTTGTCTTCTATAGCTCTCCCTTGGTTTCACAACTGCCTTAAAAGTATACTTAACAAGTTAATCAACGAACTTGAAAGAATTGTGTCTAATTTCAGTTGGTAAAGTGATATAGAGTTCTTTGATGAGTTCTGAAATTAAAGACATTTACAGTACATTCACTGAAATAACAAGTACACATTCGAACGATTGTCTTCTTGCTTGTCTCTAATATTATTTGGTCATTATTTGAAAACAATCTGAATCCTACTAGCCGGCCGCCGCTTTCCAAGATAAACTGTAAATAAAATATCATTCAAGATTCAAAACTTTCGAAAGACTTTAAAACAGTTCAGCTCTTGAGCTTAATATTTTTACTCCCGATACTACCGGCCAACTTTTGCATTTTTTAAATTATAATCTTATCCAAAGTTCCTAGAATATTGCTTCAAACCAACATAAATAAAAATTGTATGCTAAGGATCAACTTTTTGTATGGCACTTTTAAGAAGAAAAACACCCAAGGACAAGTAGGTCTAGAGCCTTTAGTCATTGTGAGGTATATAGGGAGAGGTAAATAATTCACAGGGAATATAATCAAAAAATCATCTCCAAAGTTTATGCAATTCATTCGATAACCCAATCTTTACCTTTTTTTTTTGGTTGCGAGATACGAAATTCAAATTCGTTTCGTTTAATTTTATGGTAGGCTGATATTGTGATGAAAGATCTTAAGACACTAAATTTGTTTATACAAATTTTATTTACATAGACGCACGCAGCAAAGCAAGTGGATTCTTATGTAAATATTTCTATGGGAATACGCAGTAATAGAGGCTCATGAAATAAGCCTTTGTATGAAATAAATATAAGCGTTCAATAAATCTATTCAAAATAAGATAAAATATTCTATATCATCTAAGGATATGTGGTAAGCCTTAGCCATGAACTCGGTTGATTCCACAAACATACCAACTTAGGTGGCATAACAAAACACTTCATACTTTAGCACCCTCCCACATATATCTTTAAGATACAAATGCTCAAGCCAACGTGAAGTTTTGTAATGCCCCAAATTCTTCTAAAAAAAGGTTCTCAAAAGATTACTTATACGTAAAAAAAAATGAGTAAATAAATGGAAATAGCACAAATATTTGACATTTAAATCACTTTTTGCCAATTCAAATATCACCCTTCAAAATCAAATAAATCAATTTTCATTTCGAAATGTTCTGCTTGCATAGATACACTTCCTTTTTGACTTAGTCTATAGGGAAAGTATTGGTTTCAAAATTTATATCGTACCTAAGTTTGATATTTAGCTAGGAATTTTCCTCGAAAACAAAGTTCGGGCTTCGAAGAATAGATATGCCAATTTTAGGAATTTAATAAGATACACAGTCAATTTCAATTTTGTTTTAATGAACGAACATACTATTTACTACTATTTACTATTTATAAGATTATAAATATGTGTGTATGAAAATTTACATTTGTTGGCTCATAGGGGGCCTAACTACTCGTATATACAGTGACTTAAGTTTAATTATTTTTATATAAAATTTACATGACGAAAAAAAATTAAATTTAAAAGGTCGGTTGACTGTATTGTCCTCAGGTGTGTTAAGATACACAGGTACATTTGATGATACGAGTATCAATGAAGATTATGTATGAAAATTATTTCTGTGTAAGTGCAGTGATTGAATTAAAATCAATTAAAAGCTCAAGTGACCTCAACTCAACCTAGGTACGACAGTGGGATTATCAGTTAGATGCTGCCGTACCTTTCTAAAATATTGTTTCAAACTCAAAGGAGTTGTCGATCAATATGTACACTATAACCAGGGTTGCGAATTTTTGAATTAAAAACACAATCACAGTCGGTAGATGACTTGTGAATTAAAAAAAATTTGGTGTGCCAACTTTAAGTTTTTATTACTGTACGAATGAAAATTAAATTTCCAAAAAAAATATTGAGCCGTTTTTGAGATATCGAATTTTCCAAAAAAAAATGATTTTTTTTTCCAAAAAAATCAAAAAATATTTTTTCTTTAAATTTTTAAAATGCAATAGTTTTAAAAATTTTTAGAAGCATCTCTGCAAAAAATTTCATTAAAATCCGTTATGTCGGTAATGAGTAATTAAAAATTTAAAAAAATGGTTCTATGGTAGGTACAAACTGTAATATCTTAATTTCAAATTTTTTTTTATTAAATTAAAGATCGTTAGAATTAATTGAAACAAAAACATTTTTATCAAAATTCTAAGCGCCGTTTTCAAGAAAAATACGATTTTTAAAAACCATTTTTTAATATTATTTGTATGGTGGGTACCTTTATTTTTAGGTAAAATAAAACTTTTTTTCATACATCTTGTAGATTATGTTGAGAAATTTTTATTCATCAAGTTTAAAAAAATCTAGCATAAGGTTTTTGAAATATAGAGTTTTGAAAAAAAAATTTGGAATTTTTTTTTTTAAATCCAAAAATTTTTTTTTTTTAAATTTGAGTACCCAATTCTATTTATGTTTTCGAGGAGCTTTAGTACAAAAAAAGAACCAAAATAGGTCGTAACGTTTTCGAGGAAATCAAAAACAAAAAAAATGTCGAACAGTTTTTGAGAAAAAAAAAATATTTACAAAATTTCGAAATATTTACAAAATTTGTATGGCAGGTACCGTTATTTTTGGTCTTAAAAAAAAAAAGAAAAAAACGCGTGGGGGGGAAAATTAAAAGTGATATCTACCAAGTTTAAAGAAAATCGGCTGAGTCGTTTAGGCTGTAGTCGAACCTACAGACAGAATTTCGAGACCCACTTTTTTAGTCTTGGCTATCATCGTAATGTCAACTTTGATCAAAATCTCGAGTTCGATTTTTTTTACGAATACATTACTTGCCTTATAGTACCTATAAGTCGCAAGAAAAAATTTATTCAGAAGCTAGTTCGTAGATTGCAATTTTTTAGGCTTGTTTTGACTACATAATTATTTAATTATTAACGAAAGTAGTTATCAAACTTTTGGAGAATTTTGTGTATCATAAAATTATCATGCTAGTTTATAAATTTTCCAATTAATAATTTTTTAATCAGAATTCATCCATTAGTTTATGAATTAATTTTTTTTTTAATTCATAAGTCACTAAGTATAGGTTGTGAATTAATTTTTTTAAATTCGTAAGGCACTAACTTGCTCATGACTTAAATTTTTTAATTCGCGGATACCTTTTTTTCGAATTCCCTGTCATAGTTATGTTAAGTTTAATTTAAATCTCAACGTTCCGTTTTATATTTAAAATGCAAAACTTCCTATATACTCGGTACTTACATATGTACATACATGTAGCTATATCGCAAGTCCGAACGATATGATAAAATTTCTTGTAATACTTTTGAATATGTTTTGAATTTAAATGTCTAAACGTGCAAGTTTTGCATTTGAAAGAAAAAAATGAACTTAAGATTTTTATCAAAGTTGAAACTACGATGAACAGGAAAAAAGTGGGTCCCGCAATCCCATCTGTCTGTTTGTAAGTCTGTATGTCAGTGTTTTCTTCTTAAGGGTTTTCGGTGATTTTCTATAGGAGATATTGACTCCAACGATTTAAAAAAAATTAAGTGTCCTATTATGTATTACATTTTGGTAAACAAAATTGGGAATATATTTTATTAACGGTACTTTTCAAAGAACGTTTTTTTTTTACTATTGATTTTGTCATTAATGACTTAAGCGATTTTAACTAACATTTATATACAAAGGTCCTTTGAATTTAAAAAAGATATTGCTCCCAAAAATTTAAATAAATAATAGTTTTTGGATTTAAAAAAAAAAATATTAAAGTTTTTTTTTGAAAACGGGTACACGATTAAATTTTGAAATTACATATCGTCCCCTCAGAAGCAAAGTGGCTTATCTCAAAATTTAGCGATTTTGAGTTGAGTATACAGAAAAAATCACAAAAAAAAAATCTATTTTTCTGTCAAACTTTCATAAAAATACTTCTTAAACTGAAGGCGTGAGGGCGTTTGTGTCCTTTTGCATTTTAGATATCATCCCTGAACTATTCATCTGTAAACTGACACTTTCAGTTTCGTGTCAGTCGTCATTTTGCTTGTTTGAATGCTAAACGCCATTATACAAAATATGTCATTTTTCTTACGAAAATAAGAACTTAAAAATCAAAAAGTTTTGTTTTTAGCAGTGTAAGAAGTGTCACTTTATCAAGGCTTTTGAAAATCTTAAACAATATTTATAATTCGAATTGCACCAATTTTTTTTACAATGTATGTATGTAGATTGAACAGATCTCAGTTGCTTGTCAAACTAGCGAGAACGTCAAACAGTGTTGATAATATGCCCGAATGGTCCGTTTCACCTCTGCAAAATCTTTCAGAACAAAATATTTGTTACCTTATTTCACCTAGTTATTTATTTATTTTTTTCGTTTGTTTCATCAATCAAGATTGATATTTTTGTTAAAAAATACTTCTGAAAGTATTAAAGCTTTGTTTAAATCCTGAATAGGTTTATTAACTTTTTTGTTTATTGAAAATAAGTGTTTAAATAAAAAAATATAAATAAATAAATAAATAAATAAATAAATTTGTTAATAAATAAAATTATTGGTTTCATTTCATTACAAAACGACACTTTGCAAGCATTTCTGGAAAAAAAACATATAAATAGTAATTATTTTTATGCAAAACGACATAAGTCCGACCATTTTTTTTTTTAAAGTGATTTTCTTAAAAATGTATTTATACCAGTCGATAAAGAAAAAAAAATAATAATTTTCTTGTTCTACGACTTTTGCCGCCTCGCATAACCTCTAGACGGAAATTAGTTTTTTAAGACTCAAATTATTTCAAATCACTTTTGTGAAAAAACTATAGATTTTGAGATAAGCCACTTTGCTTCTGAGAGGACGATATGTCATTAAAAAGGAAAATTAAGTATATATTCAGTTAAAAAATATCCTACTACAAATTATTTAAACAAGTAAAAACATTAAAGAAATTTTACTGAAAACGCCAAAATATGTACAAATTTTGAAAAAAAAATATTTTCCTTAAAAAAATCAATACATATCTTGAAAACGAGTAAACGATTTGTTTTTGAAATTTTTTCCTAAATTATACAAATTATTAAATGCTAAAAATTGACACCCAAACTATTTTTTTTTATAAAAATTTTAACTTTTGTAAGCTTTTGTAATTTTTGTAAACTATACAAATTAATAATAATAAATAAATAAATTCATACATTTCTAGAAATAAGATGGCTATTTTATGCATTTAAACATTTTCTTTAAGTAAATCGTTGAACAATTTCTAAATTCCAAAGTGCTTTTACATAAAAGCAAGTTTGTATAACCCATTCGTGCATTTTATTTACTTCCGTTTTTCTTAAATTTTTTTTTTTTTTATGTGAGGGCAATATGAATTTCTTAAAAGACAATTTTGGACAGAAGTGACACTTCTATTTAGGAAAACTTAGTTGTGTGTTACTGGCTGTTAGTGGCTCTGTCTGTCCGACTACGCCGCCGATTTTCGTTACATTTGGTAGATATTGTTTTTTAATTTTTCCTCCCATACGTTTTCTTTCTTTTAAGACCAAAAATAACGGTATCTTTCATAGTATTTTTTTCGAAATTTTATAAATATTTTTTTTCTCAAAAACTGTTCCACAGATTTAAAAAAAAAATCAAAAAATTTCAAAAAATTGTTATTTTTGCTACCCCTCATGGAACCATTTTTTTTGGTCTTTGATTTTCTCAAAAACGGCACGACGGATTTTGGTTATTTTTTTTATGTCAAAGCTCCCTAGCAGTTTTAATATTACTATTGTGCATTTTATGTTTCAAAACAATTTTGTTTTGAGATTTTAAAAAAAAAATTATTTTTTTTATTGAAAACTCAATATTTTGAAAACATCAATGTCGATTTTCTTAAGACTTGATAAATAAAAGTTTCTTAATATAATCTATAAGATGTGAGAAAAATTAAATTATAAAAATAACGGTACCCTCCATACAAATGTTAAAAATTGGTTTTCGGAAATCGCATTTTGCTCGAAAACGGTTCCGAGAATTTTGCAAAAAAAATTTTGCTTTCGATAAACTCTTACGATATATAATTAAAAAAAAATCTAAATCAAGATATTACTGAATTTCTCATTATCGGTACAACGGATTTTAATAAAAAAAATTTTATAGAGAAGCTTCAAAAAAGTTTTAAAAACATTGCATTTCAAAACTTGAAAACAAATATTTTTTTTTGATTTTTGAATAAAAAAAATCTATTTTTTTTTTTGGAAAATTCGATATCTCAAAAACGGATCAATATTTTTTCTTGTAAGTTTAATTTTTATTCGAACAATAATATGTAATTACTTTAAATTGGAGTATCAAAATTTTTTCTTAAAAATGTTGAAAAAATTTTGTACGAGTATATAAAAGCTTATTTTTGAAGAAACCACTACATACACTAATATTTGCTTAAAACACATGGCACCCTGTGCTTATCTCCTACTACTAAAGGAGTTGTTTTAGTTATTTAAAAAATTAATTCTATACTTATGAACAGTTTTCTCTAATAAAAGTCGTTTTTTTAAATTCCTAGTAATTTACATAAGAGCAAGTACGTGGGACCCAGTCGTGCATTTTATTTCTTCCCAATTTAATTTTCAAAAACTCATAACTGGGTGCCTCGGTTTCTTCTTTAAAAACCTTCAATGTTTTCCTAACGCTCGCACTTGGATAATGATTTAAATGGTATTAATAAAGCATATTTCAATAACAAAAAAACCTAGAGGAGAAGTAGAATTTTTTTTTCAAAAACTGTTATGAAAAATCTTATTTATCTCAAAAACAGCTCTAACTATTTAGTCAAAAAATGTTTTAATGGCCCTTACGATTTTGAACGAGATTTTTATACAGAACTCCTTTGAGTTTTGAATAATATTGTATACATAAATATTAAAAACAGATTTTTTTTGAATTTTTGAAAAAAAAAATATTTAAATTAGTTTGACAATTTAATATTCTGTTAATGTGTGAAGGATTGTTTTTGAAATTTTTATTATTAAATACTTTAAATTGGCATATCAAATTTTTTTTGGAAAAGTTTTAAAGAAATTTCATATTTAAATAATTAATTTATTAATAAGAACAATTTCTTAAATTTCGTGTGCAAAAATTCTTATTTTGTTCAGAAGTCAGATGGGAATTTGAAAAAATGAATTTGGTGAAAATACTCGTTTACATTTTTCTCTTATTAACTGCATGTTTTGCAAATTATATACAATTTTAAAATTTCAAATTAAATGTACATAACAGCAAGTACGTGAGATGAATTCGTGCATTTTTTGTTAAATATGTATTTGTATTGCCCGGTATTCATATTTTACGCATGGTATGGTGTCATTCATTCCATACAAATCAATTATAACGCTGAAGCTTGAACTACTCGTATCTTAAAAGATATCAAAGGGCACGGTAGTGCCCAGCCAAGTTCTGGCACTACACCCTTTTTACAGGAACAAACTCAGGCGATTTTTGACCCCTTCCTATCTTCAGTACCAATGAAGTCAGAAACTTAAAACTCCGAATATATGCTAAGCTAGTCAGGCACAGACGCCTCACCAAATTTCAATTTTCTAGCATAAGCTGTTCCTGAGATATAAGGCCTCAAAAATAATAAAAACCGTAACTGACTGACTGACTGACAGATCATCAAAATTATGGAGCACTTCCCGACATCGTAGAATCTTTTAATTTTGCACAACGCTAGGTCTTGTTAGACGAGCAGAGGAAAAAATCGAAAATTTGAAATTTTCCATTCAGGGGGCGTGGTATCCGCCCACTTTCTCCGAATTGGTGTTGGTTGAATGGAGCACTTTCGACTGCTGTAAAACGATGAAATTTGGTAAAGTGGTAGGGCTTAAATTGCATTCAAAGAAAAAAATATAAAATTAGCGGTTTTCCATTCAGGGGCGTGGTATCCGCCCACTTCCTCAGAACTATTGTTGATTATAAATGGCACACTTCCGATAGCAGAAGAACAATTAAATTCGGTAGAACGGTAGGGCTCACATTGCATATAAAGGACCAAAAATAAAAATTGAGGTTTTAAATTCAGGGGGCGTGGTATCCGCCCACTTTCTGAGAAAATGTTTAATTTATATGGAGCACTTCCGATTGCTGTAATTAAGCTAGGTATGTTAGTGTTAGTTAAATAGGTATGTTGCCAGGATAAGAAGAAATAATTGAAGCGCAAATCAAACAACCAATAACAAAAAGGAATATACCAAAAGAAATAGGAAGCTATAAACTAAGTTGATTTTAGTAGGTAGAGTTCAACCCTTTATCTTTCCGTTTCTTTCGAGATTTTGACATGGCAAAATATTAAAATCTTTGCAAAAAGGAGTGAGATCAGACCAAAAACATAAATGTTAAAAAAAGAGCCAAGTTCTTCTATACAAAAACCTTTGTGTAACAAGTCAGCCGTGAAAAGTACTGAGATCTAAAAGTACGCCAAGTTCTTACCTCATGAAAGCTTGATACCGAATATTTAAAGTAGAATAATATTGAAACAGCTACAATGTTATAGAGAAATTTTATTATTTAATGATTACTGACTAAAATATGATGGGCTTACTTGGCAAGTTTTTTTTATGCCCAATTCAATAGGTTTTGTAAACTTGGCCAGTAAGCCCATCAAATTTTAGTCAGTAATCATTAAATAATAAAATTTCTCTATAACATTGTAGCTGTTTCAATATTATTCTACTTTAAATATTCGGTATTAACCTTCATGAAGTAAGAACTTGGCGTACTTTTAGATCTCAGTACTTTTCACGGCTGACTTGTTACACAAAGGTTTTTGTATAAAAGAACTTGGCTCTTTTTTTAACATTTATGTTTTTGGTCTGATTGTATCTTACTGTGACAAATAATAATAAAATAAATAAATATGATGAAATATATACTGACACTACTGAAATGAAAAAGCTCTTCCATAATGCCTGTTGTGACTATTATCTTTTTTTGTAGAGAGTATTGCATCACAAGTAATTTGTGAACACGTAACCCATATATGTAAGCCTTCAGTCGTTCATTGGGTTGCTAACGTTTAAAATACCTTTTTCTTTTCTCTGCCTTTAAAAACTCGAGTTCGTTCACATCGATTTATTTTCTCATGAAAAATTTTATTTTGGTGTGTTTTTCGCGAAGACAATTTTATTATTTCGAAAATAAACAATCTCAGGAAATTTGCTGCTTAGAACTTCATATCGTATATAGTTAGATGTTTCAAGAAATGGACCACACGGCTAGACTGCCAGTGGTCGCCATTTCCACCTACAAAATTTAAAAAAATATACAAGATAAACCCCGTTTTTTTAGATAAACGCATACATATGTACGTATGTATAAATACATGTGGAGATTTAACTGAAAAAATAAAGAACTAATTATCGAACCATGTTCCGTCTTGTGTGCTATAAACTATTATTTTATACCTGAAATGGCTTAGCCCTTTTGTAGTCTTAAAAACTAAGAGCAAGTTTCCGCAACACAACCGTACATTTTATTGTCATATTTGTATTAAGCTACTTCATTTTCCATTCTTCCGATATATATTTCAGAGGGACACGTTCAGATGAAATCCCATTTGAGTCAGCTCACATTGTTAGAAAGAAGTAAATCTCCCCTTTCAATTTAATTTTACTTTCTCAACTTGTATATCTACATGATTCGATTCGATCAATATGCCAATTTGATAAAAATCTGAATTGATTTTTTTGTACTGAGCTTTTTTGTTAAGTTAGAAATTGACAGGATGTGGCTTCTTGATTTTTTTCGTTTCGGGCTAATATGATCCTTATGTATTTAAGGTTGAAAATGTACAGCTTATGTTCATGATTGAATATTAATTTCAATACCTCGGCATCCCGTCCCAGCATGTAGACTACATCAAACTAATTATCTGAAAAGAGGATACTGACTAATGTCAGAAGAGAAAAAAAGACAACACAGTGAACGAATTGTACAAAGAAGTTAATAATATAATATACCTACGAGTACCTACATCGCTACACGAAGATACTAATGGCTTCGAAATTGTGTTAAAAACAAAACGGAAGCTAAGAGTACGAGTGGACACTGAGGACAGTTCATTAACAATAGGCATAGTGTGTAGACCCAATAACGCTAACACGAACTTGGAAAAGGTATAGATTATAGGTTCAACATCGAAATTATAGCACTCTTCGCAACCAAGCTATTAGAAAAATAAGATTGAAATGTATAGCAGAAAGCTAGGAGCAACATCAAATAAACGCCAATTATAGAAAAATCTAAAGAAAATAGGAATAGGAAAACAAAACATAATAAATGACTCGTTTATTTTCAAAATAATTTAAATTTTTTTTTTGACTTTATCTTTTTTTTTCAAAATTCACAAAATAGTTTGTTTTTAAGTTTCAATATACATTTTTTTTGTTTACTGTTATTTTTAGATATAGCTAGTTAAAAAAAAAATCTTCCGTCTGGTTAATAGAACTAAGAAACTACTAATTACTTAGCTTTAAAAAAATATTTTTCAAAAGATTGAACTTCAAAAAAAAAAAAAAAAAAATTTTAGATTTCCGGACAACAAAATATTTTCTTTTTATTTTGACCAAAATATTATTCAAAATCCCAGGAGCTTCAGAATTAACAATTTTATCAAAAACTAACCAACTTTGAGAATTAAGAACCAAAATAATGGTTCAATGCGAGGTACCATTAATAACAGTTTCTTGTAAATTTTTCTGCAACCATTTTTACTAATCTTTTAATAAAGTTCTTAAGACTAAAATTGTTTTTAAGATCGAGCTGTGCCAATCATTCATTTCGAAAGTTCGATTCAATAAATGATTGATTGGTTCATTAATTCGATCTTTTCAATAAATACGAGTAGTTCATTCAACAAAGTATTCATCACACTATTAATTATCTCTTGGATGATTCTACAACTATGAAAAAAGTAATGAATGATATCCTGGAAGAACTTAAAATGATATCTAGTAGACCCGCTCCATCTTTTGCACCATCTAACTTACCAATAAGCAACACTCTATTGGATGAATTGCAAGTTGCCGTTCACCCAATTCAAACAACCACCGCTACTTCCCCTAAAATTAATGATAATACGGATTTAATGCCTAAATTCCCAAGCGAAGAAAAATCTAATTCATCTAATACTGCCAACTCCAGCAATATAAACAACACTGTTGAAGATACTAATTCAATAATATCCAAATCCAACAACTCAACTTTAGTCAACTCTTCCATTATCAATAAGTTTGGAACAACCTGGACGCAACTTGAATGGGAAAACCGTCTCAAACGACTGAACACACCTAATCGGATATCTTCATCCTCTTTTTACTTGAAAGGCGCTCCAAATAAAACAGATATTTCTTCGATACAGAACTTTTTCAGTAACAAATATGGTATATCTGACATACAAGTTCAGCTCATTCTGAAAAGACCTCGATCATTCAAAATAGAAATTCCAATCAAATATGAATGGCTTTTTCTCAATGACGCTAAGATTCTTAAAATCGATGGTATGACTATAACGCCCTGGATCAATCGAGCATCAAAAAATCTTAAAATTATGTCTAGACCTAAGTTTTTCAAACAATATGATTATAATTGAAGGTTTTTATAATACAAACTCTATATACTACTGAAATAAATCAGCCAAGTAGAAGACTTAGCATTATTATTGGACTTGTTGAATTATTGATTCAAATTAGCTTTTTTGGCCTTTAGTCCACAAAAATTGGCGTTTCGTCCGGGTGATCTCACATGGACTCATCAGTTGACTTGTGAGGACCTTGTCAATACGCAATTTTTGTTAAGTTCAGTTCATCTTACATGAATTTTTTGACAAAAATCCAATGTGAACTATATCCAACAAAGATTAGGATTGTAATCATTAATGTTGGAATTTTTTTTTTTTTTTTTTTTTTTTTTTTTGCCCGTGGCCTGGCATTGAATATTTATATGAAGGTTTTTATAATACAAACTCTATATACTACTGATTATAATTCTTTTTCAACTAATCATAACCAAACTCCAACTCCAATGCCTAAACATCTTAACTTCACTCATTCCCAGACTCTTAGCCCACCACAACCTTCTTCTAGCAATAATACTTCCCAACAACACACAAATCACCCAAAAACAAAAAATCCTTATCGCTTTGCTCATTCCCAGACTTTCCACCCTCCACACCCTTCATATGGTAATAATAATAATTCCCAACTACATAGAAATCGCCCAAGAAATCCCTTTCGTTCCTGATAGTCATTTCTTAAAACCTCCTAAGCCTAAGTTCCTAACTGTCTACTATCAAAATGTAAGGGGTCTGCGCACGAAAACTTCTGACATCTACCTAAATTGTCAAAAACTCCCTGTTGATATATTTGCCCTTACTGAAACAAATCTGACACCGGATTTTAATAGCAGTGAACTTTTTACCTCTGATTTTAGCGTCTATCGTAAGGATATCCTTGTCTCAGATGGAAACTCTTCCGTGGTGTTCTCCTGGCAATAAATTCTAATTGGGACTCATCGTTGTTTATCATACCTAATATCCTAAACCTTGAAATAATTTGTGTAAAAGTCCGTGTATCCAAATATTTCCTTTATTTATTGTGCTGCTATATACCCCCCTCCCAGCCTACTACTGCATATGAAATCTTAGTAGATTCAATTGATTATGTGGTTGATCATATTGACTCCGAAGATGATATAATTTTGGTAGGTGACTTTAACCTTCCCCGTCTAGTATGGGAAATTTCTGAAGATGAGACCTATTATGTTTCTACCAATGCAATATCTGAAAAAGAAATTTTATTTGTTGATAGACTCCTGTCTTCTAATCTTGCCCAGACAAGTGGAGTAAAAAATTATTTGGAAAGACAATTAGACTTAGTTTTTTCAACAAATGCTCTTAATACTGAAGTAATTGTAAATAAACACATCCTATCAAAACTGGACAACCACCACCCACCCATTTCAGTTACTTTTGCCTTTGAGTGCGAAAACATTCGTTCTTACTCTCTCACATCGCAAAAATACAATTTCCGTAAAACTAACTTTGATAAACTTAACGAGCTGATTGGTAAACTTAACTTCGACTTTATCACTATGGACTCGAATATTGAAATTATTATAACCACCTTTTACGCTCTTATACAAACCTGCTTTGCACAATCCACACCACTTATGCCTCAGAAGAATTTTACAGCTTCTCCTTGTTGGTACACCAAAGAACTTCGCCTTCTTCGTAACAGAAGGAATATCCTATGGAAAAAATTTCTCAGGTCAAAATCAGACAATGATCTTTCCAATTACATGGTAGCCTTCTACAACTTTTCGGGCTTGTTTGAGTCACTCTACTCAAATCATCTCATCCAAACTCAATCTGATCTTATCTCGAACCCAAAACACTTTTTTCAATTCATTAATTCTAAAAGAAAGTCAGATGGTTATCCCTCCACCTTGAACTACTGCAATGCTTCATCTGCTGATCCTAAAACTATTTCTAACTATTTCGCCGATTTTTTTGGCCAAGCATTTTCTTCTAATAACTCTGAAGTAGACTTGGGTTTTTTTAGTTATATGAATGGTTGTGCCAAGACCTCTTTGACATCGATTAATATATGTCAATTATCAGTAATTTACAAGGTTCGCCAGCTTAAGGACGATTTTTCATCGGGTCCTGACGGTATTCCTCCTATTGTTCTTAAAAAATGCATCTCTAAACTTGCTCAACCACTCACTGCTCTATTTCAACTATCTATTTCTTGCTGTGTGTTTCCCAATCGATGGAAAGATTGTTTCATTATCCCTATACATAAAAAAGGATCTAAGAGTGATGTCTCAAATTATAGGCCGATAGCAAAGCTCTCATGTATTCCTAAATTATTCGAGAGTTTAGTTCACGATTATTTACTTCTTCATTGTGAATCACTCTTTTCTGATAAGCAACATGGCTTTCTTAAAGGTAGATCAACTACATCTAATCTTACTCAATTTGTATCTAATACTATTTGTGCCATGGAATTAGGTTACGAAATTGATGCAGTTGCAACTGATTTCAGCAAGGCATTTGATAGGATCGCTCACAATATAATTATTTTCAAATTGAAATCATATGGATTCCCATCTCCGTTTTTATCTTGGGTCCAGTCCTATTTAAGTGATCGCATAGGCACTGTTTTGTTCAGAGGAAGTACTTCCAACCCTGTCCGCTCAACATCAGGCGTTCCCCAAGGTAGTCACCTTGGCCCCCTTCTCTTCTTGTTAAGTATAAACGACGTTGAGCTTACTTTAGTAGGATCTGACCTGGAGATTTACGCTGATGACATGCGTATTTCTAAACATATTACATGCTCAGCAGATACCCAGCAACTACAAACCGACCTAAATAATTTCCTTACCTGGTGCCGTCATAATTTTCTCGAACTTAACGTAAGTAAGTGTCAAGTCATTACTTATTCTCGAAAACGCCCCCCTCTCCCCCAGCGTTATTATTTCTTGAATAATGAACAAGTCTCGGTTGTCACATCTATTCGTGACTTAGGAGTTATTTGTGACAATCAGCTAAATTTTCGAGCTCATTATGATTCTATTATTAACAGGGCTAATTCAACTCTAGGATTCGTAAAGCGTTGGTCCAAGGAATTTTCAAATCCCTATGTCACAAAATCCTTATACATTTCTTTTGTACGTCCTCTTCTTGAATATGCCTCTCCCGCCTGGTCACCTTATTATCATGTCCACATTCAGCGCATTGAAGCCGTTCAGCGCAGATTTTTAAGATTTTGTTTGCGCGGCCTCGGATGGGACGACCCATTCAGACTCCCACCCTACGAAAACCGTCTTAAACTTATAAATTTACAGACCTTAAGAGTACGTCGAGATAATGCTGACCTCATATTTTTACACCAGTTATTATCTGGAGGTATCGACTGCGTAGGCTTGCTACGAAAAATAAAGCAAAACACTAATCAATCTCGCCTCAGATCGATACCACTGTTCTGGATACCCCTTCACCGAACCGAGTACGGCCTAAATGAACCACTTACAAGAATGCTTAGAAGTGCTAACAACTCAAATATTTTTGATTTAAGTAGTTCAAAAACTGCCCTTAAAAATGCTCTCCAATAATTATACCTTCATTTCCCGACCCTACTTTCCACCCAAACCTATTATTACTATTATTATTAATCTAATTTTAAGAATTTTTTGTTTAGTTTTAAGTAACAGGCTTGAATTAAGCTTAAATAAATAAATAAATAAAAAATATTTTTTTCCCATCGTTTCGTTCCGACCGAAACCGAAACAATGTGAATATGAACGAAAGTTCTTTCCGAATTCGTTCACGCCATCTTGCATTGTATATTAAATGAAAAATATACATTCCCTTTTCATTTTTTTCCTATTTGGTACTGTTAATTGACTAAAAATAAGTTGAATGACTTTTTTTTCGTTCGTTTCGTTTACTTTATGTTCATCGGTCTCAATGGCAAGAGATTGACATTAAGATTGATTGATTTAGTTTATTGTGATTGCAATCAATCAATCTTTTTGGTGAACGGATTACATCCCGGGTAGAATTTACGACTCGATACTGCCAAGGCCCCAGCTAGTTTTTCTTAGTCTTAGTCATGGTCCTACCGAGCAGTATCTAGCTTGTCCCTCGCTAATTTGTTAATGCTCTGTATATAATGGGCCTTGCTAGATGTTCCTATATGGGCCCTAGATGGGTCTTCACACGTAGCACAAGAGCTACGGCAATTCTTAAAAAAATTATTAGAAACAATAAAAATAAAGTTTTTTTATTAACTGTTTGGTTTTTTATTATTGTTGATTATTTTGGAGTTCTCTTCCTTTTTTTTGCCTCCCTATATTCGACTCTTTATGTGATTTTTTGCTGGAATGAAAGAATTTTTTAAAAATTTTTTTTTAATTTACCTCTCTGTGCTCTCCACTGAGATTCGAACCCGAGTCCTCTCGCTTGCCGTGCTTGTGCTCTACTTATTGTGCCACTGTGATACATAAAATAAATTGTCTCAAAGTTCAACTCAAATAACTCTCTCGTGTTTTTAATTATACTGTTTAAGAAGATTTAAATGCGCATTAAAGAATCTGAAAAATACCGATTTAGGACCAAAACAAAAAAGTTATGTTTTTAGAAGGATTAAAGAAGGAATTAAGTAACAAAAAAAACCGATTTAAGAAATGCGAATTTAAGAAGTATTTAAGAATGCTTTAGGTAGAAGTAAACACACCAAGTTAAGTTCTTTAAAACAATACCTAGTAAAGATCATATTAAGATGGAATTAAGTAGGCATAAATTGACATACCTAATGAAGAAGGAATAAAGTATGAATTAAGAAATGTGATACCGAAATTATACCATTTTGTGCTACTTGTGTTCCTAGTCCGGCAATGGATAGCTTTTTATAGAGATATGTATAGGCACATCTAGGATACGTCAAGTAAAAACTATATAGCCCCAGTATAAGTAAAATCTGGGAACGCCTATCAAGAGGCGACACTAGCTAAGGCCAATATAACGCCCAGATACAATTCCTTATCCAGGCTACACCAAGTAAAAACTGTCCTGGTCCCTTGTAGTTTATAAGTTACAATGCCAATAAAGAGGCGATACTATCTACAGCCAAGATATCGCCAAGAAAAAGTTTCATATCTGACTACATCAAGCTAAAAATATCTAGGCCCAGTCTAAGATACTCCTGGAAAAGACAATAAATAGGCAGTTCTATAGCCAGGTTCAATATAAAGCCAGGATAAGAATAAATTAGTCAAGATGCGCCAGGCTTGCATCTGTCTAGGCCTAGCTAGGGCCACGCTATTCGATAGTATTTTCTAGATAATTTTCTACCCGGGATATACCCAATCAATCACGATTGACATAGCTCTATTCTAAGATCGAAAAAACTTGTACCCTACTGTACTGTACTGCACCCTTATGTTTTTTCCTCAACAAAAGAAAAAAAACCTGTGGGGTGAAAATTTAAAACTCACGTCTATCAAGCTAAAAAAAAATTGGCTTATATATTTAGGCTGTAGTCTAGCAGACAGACAGACGAAATTACGAGACCCACTTTTTACTTCCAATGAAGGTAATATAAGGAAAGTTTTGCATTTGGAAAAAAATATTCTTACTCGAGAATTCGATCTAAGATAAATTACGATGATAGAAAACACGTCTGTCTGTCTGTACCTCGAACTTCAGTCCTAACCGCTAAGGCGATTTTCTTCAAACATGTTATTTAAGGTTCTTCGAGAATTTCCTATAACTCCTATATATCTCCTTTAAGCTCCAAAATTAACGGTGCCTGCCATAGAGTCCATATGCAAAATATTTTTGTACTACATTTTGATAAAAAAAAAATAAGAAACAAATATAAAAACTGTACCTTGTCAGTAAAGCCTCTTACGATTTAAACCAAAATTTTTATACAGGAGCTCCTTTGAATCTGAAATAATATTTTATAAAAAATAAAATGTCCTTTCGGGAAACGCCAGCGGCGACTTAAGAAATTGATTTCTAGCTTTTGCAAAATTGGAATATGAAAGCTAAGCCCGAAAGGGATGGGAAAACAATTTCTTTTCCCTTCATAAGAAGTTTGAGTAAGACATCTTACAAAAAATAGCCAATATCCCCATTTTCAACATGACTTCATTTTCAATGCTTTTCAATCCAACTTTAAAATAAAATGCCCGACTGGGTCGCACGAATTTGTTCTTATGCGAAAGACTAAGAATTTCAAAAATTAATTTTATTTGAGAAAAACTGTTCATAAGCACAAAATTCATTTTTGAAATGCCTAAAACAACTCCTTTATTATATGGAGCTAAAAACAGGATGTCATGTTATTCAAGCTAATATTTCAGAGCTGTTTTATTAAGTTAGGAATCCACCTTTCTCTTATTAAAAAACAATAAATTTTTTCGATAGATTGGAAAACAGTTGTTTCAGAGCTCAATAAATATCTGAACCATGGCTCAAGGCTACACTATGTCTCCAACCCTATTTGTCGTATTATTTAAAGATCTATTTTTTAAATCATCTTATCGAAGTACCTATTTATTCCAGGCGATATCAACTTACGATTTCACATTATTTTTCATCCGAGTCACATAACTTTTTTTCGGATATAGTATAGGACTAGAAAACTAGCTTCTTCCGTCTATTAGCTTCTTAAGATTCCACACTCGATTGAATCTGGTAACACAAGTCCCTTCTGCATAATTTAAAAATTGTGTGGTCCATTACAAACTTTCATCCTTTAAATTAAATAGATACCTATTTGAACAATCGATAAGGAACAAAAAAAAAACTATAAGCTCTGTTCCTCATTCTTCAACCTTTTTTGTTCCTTTACTTACTGTACACTTTATAAAACCTTTACATAAACAAAATGTGAAAAATAATGTACCTTCCTCACGTAAAACAAACCCGATTACATTCCGCACGTAACGAAGATAGGTATAGCAAGTAGCTAGTAAGGTAGTATTATGTAGATATCTACCTACCTTCAACCAATAAAATGGAATTTATTGATTTTTTTTTGCACTTGTTCGATTTACCGGTCGTTGCCATACTCACTCTCGAATACAGTGTTTCCGTATTTCCGTAAAGCACTCACCTTATTTCACCCTTAATGTGCATTTTATCGTTGTAAGTTCGATTTTAACCTCGTTTATATTTGCCTTCCCTTTTTCGGATGCAAAGTCTTTATTGCACAAAAAAGAGGATAAAAAAAGATCAATAAATGTCAGGCAATATGCATTTAAAACCTGATTTATTGCATGTGCTTCTCCTGTCAGCAACTTTATATCATACAATTTTACAGCTAAGGAGCAGCAATCAACGATTAAAGTGGTAGCCCGTCGCCGTGTTACCGACAAACATCGTACAAATAAAAACCATCCTCAGAATAATTACATGGTTATTCCTCAATTTGAACAATTTCGTTATACAATCCACGTCTATTGATTACGGCCAATTTTACTTTATTAGTCTAACTCTAAAGAGCTTACTGCGGGATAAAAGTGTGCTTGTGCATCACAAAATTGTAAGGACTTAAAACCACAAATGTCAGTCAGCCAAACTATACTCATAGTTGAAACATATACCTAGTCATTGAAACTGGGGGTTTGTGCTCTGTATATATAATATGTGCTGACTGTAAAGTCTTATGTAGTTATTTTATGTAGGAAAAAGAGATTTATATTTTATTTTATTTTACAAAGAATTCTGTGAACTAAATACATATGAATCGAATAAGATATTCTTTGGGATCCCATCATTATATAAATACGTATTCAATAAAGAATTCATAAATATGTAACTAATAAAGATTATATTAGATTGCATATAACATAAATATGTACTCGGTAAAATAATACTTGGATTAATTTTCAAAAAAATATGTTCCCACTTTAAATATTTTATGGGTTCTCATAATTGTTATAAATAACTATGTACAGGGGCGAACGCAAGATTTTTATCAAAGTTGACATTACGATGATAGCGAAGACGAAAAATGTGGGTCCCAAAATTCTGTCTGTCTGTTCTACTACGGCCTAAAAGGCTGGGCCGATTTTCGATAAACTTGGTAGATATCGTTTTGAATTTTTCCCCCCCACACGTTTTTTTTCCTTTTCTTTTTAAGACCAAAAATAACGGCATCTGCCGTAGGATTTTTTTTCGAAAGTTTATAAATATTTTTTTTTTCCCAAAAACTGTCCCACAGAATTTTGAAAAAAGAATTCATAAAATTTCATTTTGTCATTTTAGGTAATGGTTTAAAAAAAAAAATTCCAAAAAATGGTTAGATATTCTTGGAAGTTTTACCTTTTGATTCTTAAAAAAAATTTCATATTTTAAATGGAAACTCAATATTTCCAAAAACCACGATTTTTTTTAAACTTGATAAATAAAAGTTTCTTAGTTTAATCTACAAGAACTGAGGAAAAAATATTGTTTTACCTAAAAATAAAGGTGGCCACAATACAAATGTTAAAAAATGGTTTTCGAAGATCGTGTTTTTCTCAAAAACGGCTCCGAGAATTTCGATAGTTTTTTTTGTTTCGATTAATCTTTTAAAAGTTAAGAGAGAAGCTTCTAAAAAGTTAAAAAAAAACGTTGCATTTTATAAAATATTTTTTGAATTTATGAAAGAAAAAAATCTATTTTTTTTTTTTTTGAAAATTCGATATCTCAAAAACTGCCCAATATTTTTCTTGTAAATCAAATTTTTATTCGAACAATAATAAAAAGTTTAAATATGCGTACCAAATTTTTTTTATTAAATATGTTTTAAAAATTGTGTATACAAAAGCTTATTTTTTTAAGAAACCACTAAAACGAATTACAATTTTGTTCTTGCATGAACTAATATTTGTTCAAAACACATGGCATCCTGTTCTTAGCTCCAACTACTTAAGGAGTTTTATTCGTTTAAAAAATGAATTTTATGCTTTTTCTCTAATAACATTAATTTTTGAAATTCTTAGTTTTTTACATAAGAGCAAGTTTGTGCGACCCAGTCGTGCATTTTATTTTATGTGTCTTCGTATTTTAACGCAACTGTCTTAATTTGAATTGATGATTAAAAAATAGAGACGAATCGAACAGCAATTGCGTTTTTGATAATTAACACTATGTATATAGGGCAGAAAACGGACTAACGGAGCAAATATATCGATACAGATATCCGTGTTAATCTTAAGGGCCGATTTATGGCTAATAAATGATTTCTATTTATATAAGCTTGAGTTATTGATGGCTCCAAGGTCGGAGTATGTTGAACTACAGCAAAAAACTCACTCATTTTGTTTGTGTGAAAGTTACAGTTACAAATTAGTAGTACATAGCACCCTCTGAGAGCGTTTTGGTTATAATTATGTAGTAAAGTTAACGTAGTTACCAATTGAGTGTTGCTGGTGTCCTTATGTTTTCGTATAACTCTTTTGCCTATGATTGCAAAAGTACAACAAGTTATAACTTCACGTATTAATATATGCCGGATTTAGTTTTGCAGATTTAGACCACTAGGCGACCCTAGAACTTATTATAACTCTATTGTTAGGTAAACTTATGGAATCACTTACATTAATGATATTTAGCGAACCAAAACCAAATGATGGCCTCCATCACAGGGCCCGTAGTAAAAGTCTATGTCTAAGAATTAATTCCGGAATAAAAATGCCCAAATGGGAAGCACCAAAAACGCCCTCTCAGTGTTAATTGTGTCGTTCATTATAAAAGTGGTGTAAATCCATTTTTTTTTAAAATGGATTTCTTTGCTTAATGGTATTATATTTGTTAATATCTTTCAATATAAAGGAGAATCTACTCCAACTACGAATTATATTTCCGATAATTAATGTTTTTTGTTCTTGAAGTGATTTTATTATTTAACTATAAAAATTAAGTAAGTCACAAATCCGTTTAATAAAATAATTAATAAAATCTGTAAAGGTTATTATAATCTTGTACTTTTTACGAATAATACAAAATATTAACCTAAAGCGCATTAATTTTGTTTTTTTGTCTATTCATCATTTCGCAAAAACCTTATTATCTCGAAATTCATTTGTATGGAGATACTTCACTATTAAATTGAGCGACACAATTTTCCAACTTTTGGTAACATTATTAAAATTTGCCAAATAGGTATTCATTGCAACATCTTTATGATGTTTTTTTTGTTCTGAGATTGTTGGCGGTTGTCTCAGATATTTTTATCTCCGGGGATGGCGGCTTTGCTAAAGCGGAGAAATGCCGCGTTTATAATTCACATTATTTTTTATTCATGTTCATCCTTGTTGGGCTTACTAGTTTAACTCAATTACATGTTGTTAGTGTTATGCCTGAACAACATGTAATGAGCAAACCAGCAACCCATGGATGACAATTTTAGAATGTTTTAATGGAATTAAAACGACATAGACGACGGCAGGGATCGAACCTGTGATGATGAATTTGACAGGCGAGCACACAACCATCGTACCACGGCCACGGTTTTTGCGATTAGCTGTATGAAATTGTTCCGATAGGTCCTATCCCTAAGAGCAAATATTATTTAGTTATAAGAAAATTATTTATGTTAATTATAATAAAGAATATGTAATTAACAAGTACCTACAATATAGTAATAAAAAAATATATTTATAAAAATCTCATATTTTTATATATAATATTTTATAAGTTCATTATTACATAAACATGTAACCATTAAAAAAATGTATGGACTTATAATTACATAGATATGTGGCTAATAACGAACTTGTATGGTCTCACTGAAGTAAGTATAGAAGCATCACATTAAGTTGTCAACTTCTGGCAGTAATATTTGTGAATTGTCGCGTTCTCACCTCCCATGTGTATCTCTCAGCTACTTTCCCCTATATTCTGAAAACTATATTAAACAAAAATAACTTGAAACTTGGATCATTTCGGGCACTTAGAGAGCCTTAAATTAATGGACTCAATCGCTGTACAAAATACTAATACAAGAAATAAATGTCTTGAAACCCTTTTAAACAACCTGGCTCAGTTATTGATTTACTCAATACACGTTGTGGACCCTCTTCTCGAACGGGCCATTGATGGCTCATAAGATGTTTGATCAGAAGTGTGTCTAATGCTTGTGTCGCATTTACACGATGGCTGTAGAAGAGTGATAAAGACGCTGTTGTCGCTGATGGAATATATTTACAATGAGCCAACATCAACGCCATCCCAGGTTATCGCACTACGCCATAAGCCATTCGACGCCATCAGGCCATCAAGATGGCTCATCATGTATAGAGGAGCTATTACATTTTCTATTTATATGACGAGATTTGAAAATTTACTTAGTCATTACATATTTCCCTGTGTTGTACATAATTATGTATTGAGTACATATATTTCTGTACTCACTACATGTTCGACCACACGAAGTTGGTTGGAACTGAGTATGTCGTTTGGTATATAAAATGAACTATAACCAGTATAAATCAATTGTATTCAGTACATAAATCTGTCATTGTAATCAAATGTAAACTTTAGTGCTAAAATTTGTCTCTTAGTGTAAACCATACCTTTGTAGGAAAAATCATATCGATTCAGTTTGGTATATTTTGCGGCCTCGCAGTTGTACAGACCTCAGTCTTCTCCTGCAGAAATGTAACTACTGAGACAAGATAATCAGATAATTTTCTGGATCCAGGCACTTTACTTGTAAGCTTATAATTATCTATTGAATCCACAGTGGAGCGATTCCACCCCAGGTTTGAAAAAGGTGACCTCAATCAAGTGATTGGGGTGCGTAAGGATAAGAAGTTTTATTGTATAAAATATCACGTTACTCCGAAAAATTGAATCGCCTTTTCATAATGACATTTCCACTGGCAAGACATAAAGAAATCCTATCAATAGGGCTTTGCCATATTTTATTTCATTTAGCGAGGTAGCTCATTTTCAATTTACATCAAACGTCTAGATGGTCTCTTTTGATAAAAGAAAATTCAAACTCTCTCCTGGATGTCATTAACTATTGGTTTTCTTTTGAACTCTTTGCAGATTGAAATTTTCCTGAGTGCTCGTATATGCCAAATAGCGAACGGTTCATCAGTCATCCTATCTTTTGAATTGCCCAACTAGACACACTATTAAGAGTCTGTCCATCAACCCAAGTGCCAACAAGAGAAACAATTTCATCAAAAACACACACCCCCTCTAGGAGCAACGAAAAGCCAACTTGCACAAAGAGCGCTTCGAATATCCTTTCAATTGAAAGGATCAAACGGCCAGAGACTGGAAATGAATTACCACTACTGGAAAGGAGCATCTTCAAAAGTGTCATCAGTTGTTGTGTGTCACAGCTGTAGTAAGAGCAGTAGTAGTTGGGACCGCAATAAATTTGCGTTGAAACAAATTGACCGTAACAGGAAATCTGAAGGAGACAAGTCCTTACTCCCTCATCAACTACAAGTACTTCAAAAGGACAACAACCAATATCGAATAGCCAGACGCAACGTGTCGTGTCTTCGAAAAAATAACATAAATGAGTGGCGAGTGCCGTGCTGATGAGAGTATCCTTTTTTGCATGGGCCATTACTCACAGGCCAACGAGCAAGTCTCTTGCACAATCAACTTTCATCAACGTTATTCTTCTGCTAATTCATTTGTGTTAGTTAAGTATAGTTTCGTTTCAAACACACATCATCGACCTTATCATCGTTTACAAAGTGAGGGCATAATAGCTCATCTGATTGCCCTAACTACAAGGACTTCTCTAATTATAAGGCTGTGCCAGGAAAAAAAGCGCCTCAGACGATTAGTTCAGAGGAGAAAAGTCATTGCAGGAGCCATCACTCACAGACAAAGGGCTACTAACATATTTTTATCTTCGTTCGTCGTCGTGTCAGCTGTAACAAAAGTTTTCGGTCGCTTTTGCTCGTCCTGGCTGGCACTATTGGAAGGTTGCTGCTACTGCTGCTGACAAGTATTGGCGAACAATGAAGTTCAGGTCAAGTTGCTGTTGTTGGTTAACGTTGCTGTTAGTTGGATCAAGTATAATTTCCGGTAAGTCTAAGTAGAAGTGTGAAATGGTATAAATATCATATTTCCGGCCGAGGCAACTTTTTTGTTGTTGTTTGTGCTCCTTAGGCAAAAGTTTGATGTTATAATGGTATTTGGTGTCACTTCAAGGTGTTTCCTATTTTATATGTAGTCTATTAAAACAAAAAAATATAAAGAAACGGGACACAGAAATATAAGTATCTATGCCCAGATTTAACGAGAAAAGTTAGACGGCAAAGAAGAGTGTTGGTTGACAGCAGATGAGATGGCAAAGAGTGCCCTGAATAATGGTCCTGCTGAGCTGGTTAGTGTGAAAGGTTGTTAAGGATTATTAGATGTCGGGATTTTGTTCTTACTCTAAAAGATCAAAGGTAAGGCATTGAATCTATTCTAAGAAGACTTAATGAACGCAAAGTTTTGCAATTAAAATTTTTCAATAGCCTTAGGAGAATCACACCTTTATGAAATAAATATTTTTTTTTTTGTCAGGAAACTATCCACCGTAAGGTAGATTAAGTTTTTGCGATGAAGGGTTATTTGGTAAAGAGCAAGTTATAGGGATTTTTAAGTATTAAAAGATGTTAAATGCCAAACTATTCAGCTTTGATAAGATGCGAGGATATGGAGAAACTTCGGCTATCAACCTCGAAAATCTGTTGAAATCGTATTTTCAGGAAAATATGCGTGAATTAAACAGTTTGCATTGATGTTGGATTTTTCACATGAACTCAAAATTAAAGTATAAATACGACAGTGCAAGAAAGTGGAGTTGGAAGGGTGAAACGCAAGAAGATATCTTGTATTTATGAATAAGTAGCTTTGAATGAGACTTTGATAAGGACAATTCAATTGTTTTAATTGTTGGCAAACAATCCATTACTACCTATGAATATTTTGAAATATTAATGAGTGGGTTGTGGGATATCATAATAGTCGTCATATGTCTGTGTATCTATCCTTTCATCTGTACATGAACAAGAACCTAAACCTAAGGCGATGGAAACTGTTACAAGCTAGGTATGCTGAAGTAGTAGCTAATCCGATTGAGTTATCATCCGGTCTCCACTGCACCATATACTTCCGCCAAAGCCCTCAGTCCTCTAGCTAGCGGTCCATAGAATCAAATGGAGGGCACAAAACTGAAGTAACTGAAGTTCGTCCTAGAGCCATTTCGTCGATCAAGTTTTTGATCTTCATTTCCGAAAGTTCATCAATGTCGTCAAAAATGCTCTTCCTATTGATTGTGGTCTTAACTTGGCCAAATAAATTCGTTTGAAGACGAAATCAATGACTCTTTTTCACTGTTCACCACAGCTATGAAAGTGAGTATTGTTAGGATTGCCTGGCTTCGCTGCATGCTTTCCTATTGGTCAGTGTCTGCTATGGGCACGATAGATCCTGGTTTAGTCTTGTCTGTGTCTGCATATCAGATCAAGTTTTTCGATTTAATTATATTTTGGCCAGATCTTCATAGATATTAGGACTTCATAACTCCGAGTGGAATAATGAATCTTTCACCAAGTGGGTTATGAAGGGCTGATCCTTGACTGACTAGCTCGTATGCCCATTCATTACCATTATCCATTACCACTATCGCCCGGATTCCAGATAAGAGTTACACACAAGTAAGCAAATCCATTCTGGCCTTGCTGGACTGATTTGGAAGATAATGTAGTAGAATTGGATCTTGTTTGAGGACCTTGCATACTTCTCTGATAGCCATTAATTCTTATTTTTTAAGTGTGATTCTTTTTTCAAAAGATATTAGCCAAACGATCATTGCTTCTTCGTTATACAAGTTTAATTAATGGATCTCTTTTTTACGAGAAGTTTGTCATGTTTTAAGTCACCAAACGCTCGTAGACTATATTATTTACTATATTTTATAGCTTTTGGTTTCCACCTGCCATGTTGTTTTATCGAAAAAAAGTGAGATGCGCCCTCAAAAATCGTCCACTTGTGTTGGTTTTTTCCCTAAAGAAATACTCGTAAGATCTTCGCTCTTAGGAAGATCCCCGGCGTTGGCAATACAATAAGGATTATAATTTTGAAGATTTAAGGTAACATTTTCCAATTCGCCAGAAATATTTTTGTATGCTTGCTTTAGAATGACGCGTACACGTTTTGCAATAAATTTCGCTTGCGTCCTGGCAATTTCGTGCACATTTTTACTTGCGACTTATAGGTACTATAAGGCAAGTTATGCATTCGTAAAAAAAATCGAACTCGAGATTTTGATCAAAGTTGACATTACGATGATAGCGAAGACGAAAAAAGTGGGTCTGGCAATTCTGTCTGTCTGCCTGTCTTTCTGTTCGATTAAAGCTAAACGGCTCGGCCGAGTTTCTTCAAACTTGGTAGATATGGGTTTTAATTTTTTACCCCCGGATGTTTTTTGATTTGATTTTTTATGACCAAAAATAACGGTACCTGTCATACGATTTTTTTCCGAAATTTTATAAATATTTTTTTTTCTCAAAAACTGTCGCTGCGATTTTCTTAAAAAAAATTCAAAAAATTTAATTTAGTTAAACCTAGGTAATGGTCGAAAAAATTTTTCAAAAAAATGAGTAGTTTTGGTACCCCCCTTGGTACCATTTTTTTTGTTTTTGATTTTCTCAAAAACGGTACCACCGATTTTGATCATTTTTTTTATGCTAACAAAACAAATTTTTTGGATTTTTAAAAAAACTTTCAAAATTTTTTTTTGAAAACTCAACATTTCGAAAACCCCATGCTGGATTTTTTCAAAATTGATAAATAAAAGTTTGAAAAAATAATCTACAATATATGAGCAAAATAAATTTATTTTACCTAAAAATTACGGTACCCTCCATACAAATGTTAAAAAATGGTTTTCAAAATCGTATTTTTTTCGAAAACGGTTCCGAGAATTTTACTTAAATTTTTGTTCTTTCTATTATTTTTCAATATCTGTAATTTAATAAAAAAAAAATTTGAAATCTAGATATTACTGACTGTACCTACCATACAACGATTTTTTCGAATTTTGAATTTCTCATTATCGACATAACGGATTTTAATGAAATTTTTTATAAAGAAGCTCCTAAAAGTTTAAAAAACATTGCATTTCAAAACTTAAAAAAAATATTTTTTGAATTTTTGGAAAAAAAGTAATTTTTTTTTTGGAAAATTCGATATCTCAAGAACGGCTTAATATTTTTCTTGGAAATTTAACTCTCATTCGTACAATAACAAAAACTTACGGTTGGTGTACCAATTTTTATTTTAAATGTTTTAAAAATTTTGTGCATAAAAGCTTATTTTTTTAAGGAACCACTACAATGACTTATAATTTCTGTTCTTGCATAAATTCATGTTTGCATAGCATTCTGTCTTTATCTCTTATGTACTACTAAAAGAATTTAAAAAATTAATTTTATCCTTATGAACAGTTTTCTCTAATAACATTCGTTTTTAAAATCCTAGTCTTTTACATAGGAGCAAGTTCGTGCGACCCAGTCGTGCATTTTATTTATTTTTATTTGTGAATCTGAATTGTTTGTATCACAAATATTTTACAAAGGTACATTTATATTAATTTTGTAGTGTATTGCTTATTTTGAAAAATATCTTTATTCTGTTTTCAATTGATTCGACTCCTTACACAAATATTTGTATTTATTTATAGTTTCGGAAACATAGGCTTAATAAAAAATACCTTTTATTAAATATTGCCATTTCTGATTTGAAAATATTCTGAATGATGCTGAATTTTTTTTTTTTTATTTTTTCCGCTTCAAACTATAAACGAGAATTAAATTAATTACTGTTGTGTTGGTGAAAGATTTATGTATTTTATTTATCAAATAGATCATTCTAAATTATTCGTTTAGTAGTATACCAATCTAGACCAACTATTACACGTGTAAAGTGATTGTATTCTTCTCGGAATTAATATCTATACATAGAAAAACTTGATTGGTTTCTGTAAATTCAGTTTTAATTTATTATCGGAAGTTCGTATTTACTTTTTTGTACAAATAATTTTGAATTGTGTGATCTAATATGATTTCTAGGTAAAATATAAAAAATGTAAGCCAGATACATTCTAAAATCATTAGAGTTGTAACGAATTAAGCTCTCTAAGTTATGGTAGTTGTCTTGAAAGTGAGTCAACCATCTGTCGTAAAAAAAACCTTAGATAGATAAATCCGTACTCATCCAACCATATACCTAGGAGGAAGGAAACAAACAAACAACTAGAGTTCAAGTTACAACTCTTGCATTAAAACCCTTTTAACCTTGACCTTACTCAATAACTGACTGTTTCATGCTGTTCGAACCATTAAGGCAGAGGCAGTAAAGGAGTGTCCATTTCTATTCACCGGGCCTCTTAGGCTGGTTCTGGGAGATCTTGCAAACAAAAACGGACAGTGTTACGTTGTTTTAGGACTGATATCGGGGATGTTTTCCGATCGAAAAAAAAAAGATGTTAAGAGACATGGAACCCATAAACAAGTCACTTAACTTAACAGAATCCAATGCTCATAGATCGAGAACTTTATGTGTACATGCTCTCTGAGTATATTTCCCTCCCCTAAAAATCGTAAAAGATATCACCCTGCTTCAGAATACACCTTGGTTATTGCAATAACTCGGTTTGAGCAATAGCCCCTAAAATAAAATTGAAATCGAAGATGGAAGTAAACCACCTCTCACTAAACATTCAATTGAAGATCATAGAAACGCTGATAAATTATTATCAGCCCGACATATCTTGAACGAATGCTTCTTAATGACCGGCAGTATGGCTTTCGTAGCAATAGGTTCACTGGTGATTTGATTGTATGTATGTATTGTATATCTCACCGAACAGTGAACACAAGTCTTTGCATCATTTAGGAGAAAGTAAGACTATTGCGCTTGATATTTCAAAAGCATTTAATAGGGTTTAGAATCAAGCGCTCCCTACCTCTCTCTCTCTCTCTCCCTCTATCTCCCTCTCTATCTCTCTCTCGAAAATATGTGCATGCTCAATACAAGTTGTATTAGATTGTTTTAAGTCTGAAGTTCATAAAATAAATGCTGATGTGCCACAGGGCTCCGTTTTGCCATCGACTCTTTTTCATTAAATTGTTTTTCTGACGAAAGTACTCTCAGCTTTTCATATTCTTTTTCGGATTCGTATTCTTTGGATGTGAATTTAGAACAGCAGCTGACAATAAGCTCATTAAATCTGAACTCGATATCATTTTATAATGGGTAACCAAAGTCCACTTAGATTTCAAAACTCAATGCTGTCACCTGTCATTTAAGCTAAACCCACCTTCAGGTCACTATTTTTGAACGACACTTGAATCAGGGAACCCGAAAAGTTTTTAGTTCTTGTGTGGAACGACCACATATCCAACGTCACGAATATCGTAAGCAATTTACGATTCCTTCAAGGATTCAAGAATTGATCTAGCTGTTATCGATAAGGTTTTTATTCGTCCAAAACTAAAGGAAAATTCATATGTTCGGGCAGGTGCCCCAGTCTATTAGATAGAATCCAAAAAGGGGCTTTAAAAATGGCAGATTTAAGAACTAAAATGGAAGTTTCATCTCTCGAGCACCGTCGCAATATTTCATGTCTTTCATTATTTTACCGCTATTTTTTTAAACAGTGTTTAAGTGAAATAGCCAATTGAATTTCTCCCCTTAAACAAAAATACTTGCGCTTCTGGGATTTTCCATCAGTTTACCGTTGAGCCCAACTTGGGACGTACTGTTAAATTCAGAGATTCGTTTTGGAGCCACTCTACACGAATGTGGAATGATTCACCTGGCTCAATATTTCCCTCTCAGTGCAATATTCAGGCATTCAAATCCAGTGTTCCTAAACGCTTACACAGTACTCAAAAATTTTAAGGGTAGTCATATTCCTTTTAGTGTGCGCCAAATATAAATAAAATGCAAGACTGGGTCGCACGAACTTGCTCCTATGTAATAGTCTAAGAAATAAGAATTTCAAAAATAAAAGTTGTTAGAGAAAAACTGTTCACAAGCATAAAATTAATTTTTTAAATGACAACACAACTTCTTTAGTAATTGGAGGTAAAAGTAGGATGCCATGTGATTCAAGCAAATATATGTTTGTGCAAGAACAAAAATTATAAGTCTTTATATTGGTTTCTTAAAAAAATAAGCTTTTATGTAAAAAAATCTTAAAACATTTTTAAGAAAAATTTTGGAACGCCAATTTTAAGGTTTTATTATTGTTCGAATAAAAATTAAATCTACAAAAAAAAAATATCGAGCTGTTTTCGAGATATTGAATTTTCCAAAAAAAAAAATAGATTTTTTTTTCAAAACTCCAAAGAAATATTTTTCTAAAAATTCTGAAATGCAATGTTTTTTAAACTTTTTAGAAGCTTCTCTCTATAAAATTTCATTAAAATCCGTTATGCTGATAATGATAAATTCAAAATTTTAAAAAGTCGTTCTATGGTAGGTACGGTCAGTAATATCGTGTTTGCAAATTTTTAACTTCCCATAGGGAGTTATTGTAATCGGTCCGATTTGTCAAATTGGAATTTTTGACATTTCTCGACGTTTCAAGGTCCCTAGAGGCTATATCAATCATTTTTAGAGAGATGTCTGTGTGTGTGTGTACGTACGTTCGTACGTTCGTACGTTCGTACGTCCGTACGTTCTGGTACCATTTTTCGTCGTCGATATCTCAAGAACGAGTAAAGATATCGACTTCAAATAAATTTTGTTTAATAGATCTCGACTGAAAAGGTAATGTATCTTAAGTCAATTTTGATGATTTTTCAGGAGAGCAAAAAAACACTTTAAAGCTGTATCCCAAAAAATTTTTCAAATATAGACTTTATTCAACAAAGCATTTATATGTAAAATTTTATGATCTTTTTTTTGAAATTATTTTCGAAAAGATATTTTTAATATTTTGGTCGTTATGAGGAAAAATATGACTTAAGATAGTTTGGCTTTTCTATAAATTGAGTTTTATATTAATTTCCAAAATCTTAAGTTGAGATAAGATATTTTGCCTTGCGTTTTCGAAGGACGTTTTCAATTCTTATGTCCATTTAAGATGAGTTGCGTGTGCAACTGTGGAAAAAAAGAGATTTAAGATGATATTTGGTGGTTTTTATTTAAGTCGTATATGAAAAAGTCACATTTGTTCTATAGAGCTTTAATAATAAAAAAAATAATAACTAATAAAGATTTGAATTTCTTTAAAAAAAGGCTATAAAATCAAATTTGGTTCACAGAATAAAAACAGTTTAGTTTTATTCAGATAATTTACTTATAAATTATTTAAAAAAATCATTGATGATTGTAAAAAATGTTACATGAAAACATATTTTTAAAAGTCAAATTAATAATAACAAAAAAACTATTGGAAAAAATTTACCTAAGGGACCCAAGGGGAGATAGGAGAAATTGAAAATTGTTTTTATCTCCGAAACTAACGGTATAGCACCCGTAGTGTAAGATCTTATTTATCTCGAAAACGGCTGAATAACGCATGTTATTAACGGTACCTGTCATAGAACCGTTTTTTTAAAGTAAAACTTCTTTTCCGGCGTTGGGGGTAAAAAAATGTCTATGCAGCTGTCAGTGACGTGTCAAAACGACACGCTATCAGTCAAAGACAGCGAAATGTAAGGAAGTTTTACTTCTACCTCTACCGCGCGTACGTCAGTACACTCAACCTTTTTCTTTTTATTTTCGACTTTCTCATTAACGGTTCTAACGATTTAAATCATTTTTTTAGCAGGAGCCTCCGAAGCTTAAAATAATATTTTATATAAGAACATTCGCAAAAATATTTTTTGGATCTTTTGGAAAAAAATAAAATGCACGACTGGATCGCACGAACTTGCTCTTATGTTAAAGTACTTTGGAATTTAAGATACATTTTATAAATATAAATCATGGATTTAATGAGATAATAATGTTCAAATGCATAAAATTGCCGTCTGGTTTCCGGAAAAGTATGAATTTATGCAAATAAACTTAAAAAAAAAAAACGTTTTATTATTAAATAAATTTTTTATATAAGAAATTTCCCTAAAATTTTACAAGAAAAAAATGTGGGATGCGAATTTTAAGTATTTAATAATATTGATTTAAGGAAATAATTTCAAAAAATAATCGTTCATAGGTTTTGAAGATATTGATTAAAATTTTTTTTTTTAAACCAAAAAATATTTTTTAGAATATTTTAATATACAATATTATTTTAAACTTAAGGGGACTCCTGCTAAAAATTTTGGGTTAAAATCCTTAGAGCCGTTAATGAGAAAGTCGAAAATCAAAAAAACGGGTCTATGGCAGGTACCCCTAACAACATTTTGCCCCAAAATTTTTGTTGACCAAAATGTAGTCCATGTCCATAATATCACACCTAATTTTTTTTATCAAAATCGTTAGAGCCGTTTTCGAGATAAATAAGATTTTGCATTACGGGTGTATGGGGGGTACCCTTAGTTTTGGAGCTAAAAAAAAATTTCAATTTCTCCTCTAGGGAATCACCGAAGACCCTTAACTACCGAGTTTGAAGAAAATAAATCCGGTAGTTTAGGCTGTAGTTCGAGGTACAGACATACAGACATACAGACATACAGACATACAGACATACAGACATACAGACATACAGACATACAGACATACAGACATACAGACATACAGACATACAGACAGACAGACGGAATTGTCGGACCCACTTTTTTCGTCTTCGCTATCATCGTAATGTCAACTTTGATCAAAATCTCGAGTTCGATTTTTTTTTCCAAATGCGGAACTTGCCCTATAGTACCTATATCGCAAGTAAAAATCTAATTTTGTTTTTGGAAAAATCAATATCTTCAGAACAAGTGAAACGATTATTTTTTGAAATTATTTCCTAAAATCAATGGCACAAAATTTTAATTGAATTAGTACGACCGACGTTAAAGCTGATTTAATATGAAACTAAGTTAAATCAACGATTTAGCAAATTTTATTCGAATATAGCATCATACTATATCTATATCTACCCTTTTATTAAAGTTTAAATCATCGTAAGAATATCGTGCTTTGAGAAACGCCACAAAAGGTTTGTTTACTTAGTTTTTTGCACGAACTGTCAATGTTTTCGGTGTGTTCAGAAGCAATTTATTAAGAATTCCTTTAGTACGGTACTAGTTGGAAAATGTTTTAAACTAAGAATGAGTTAGTAAACTACTTTAAAGTTAGCAAATTGTTAAGTAGTAGATATCATACAAAGAAATTAAAAATAATAGGTTGTTTGACATTTTGCGCCAATACTATTACGTAATTATTTAAAATTGGTATCCCAAATTGTATTCTTGAAAAGCTTTGAAGAAATTTCTAGCATAAAAATTCTTTTAATAATAAAACTATTTTTGAGCAATTTCATACATTTGAACATTTTTATCCCATTAAATCCATGTTTTATTTTTATAAAATGTATTTTTAATTCCAAATTCGTGCAATTCACGCATTTCAACTCTTTTTTGTTGTATACGTATGTGTTTCATTTGTAATAATTTTTCAATAGCGTATGAAACAAAACTGTCTGAAACACTAAATGAAAAAATAAGAAAAACGGTCGCACAAAAGGCAATCTAGAAACAAAATACGCTTAAAAATATCTTATATCCTTGTTATTACGGAAATTGTTTTAGGTTTGCAAACGGTAAAATATCCTATGACTACTTAGGGAGCGAAAAATTTCAGTTTTAAATTTAAAAATTCATCTTATGTTCACATAAGTTGATTTGCGTTTTCACACTTTTTTGGAAATTTTTTAAGGATTTTATCTTATGTCGACTTAAGGATGACTTTTGTTCCTGTTTGCACGCGCGAAAATATCTTAAGTCGACTTAATATGATTTACGATTTCACAATAATAAAAAAGTCTTAAGCCAATATAATCTTAAGTCTATGTTAGGTTTTAAAATTAAGCAGAACACACAATCTTATGTGGACTTAAGATATTTTACCGCGTGTAGAGATGTGTCTTTTGAACATAAGATGAAGTTGTTTCTGTCTATAAAAAAGCACAGGAGTGAGATAGAAGGAAGCCGATAACACAGAACTGTAGCCTTTTAGAATGGCACTAAGGATCAACAAAAAAACGCGAAATACCTTAAGTCGACTTAAGATACTTTACCTTTTCAGTCGAGAAATAATAACTTCGAAAGAGGCTGAAGGGCGTTTATTAAAATTCAGTGAGTAGTTTTTTCACTAGAACGGTTTAAAAAAAAGTAAAAATTTTGGTTAGTTTCAAATATCTTACGAAAAAATAATGCTATTGGTTTCAAATAAAATTTAATATACTTATTATAAGGTCATACAGATTTGGTATGAATTTGGAAAAAAATGAACATACCGTTATTTTTTTAAATAAAAAAAAAAACTGAAAAAAAAATCACAACCCAGATATTCTCAGGAACGGAAAACAATTTGAAACTCAAAATAATTTTATTTTACGAAAAATAATGTCTTTGACAACTGGTGAAAATTTCAAAAAAAATTAGTTTACAGTTTTTTTACAAAAAATAAAAAACTATATAAAATTCTATTGAAAATTAGTAAAAATTGTTTTTCGACTCAAATTTCTCGAGAACTAGTAGTGATATTGACTTCTAATTTAGTTTATTTTATACATAGTATAAATTTTGTACAATTGGTAAAATGTTGACAAATATTGAATTAATAGTTTTTTTTAAAATAAAAAAACTATTCAAAATTCTAGTGAAAACTAGTTAAAATTGTATTTCAAGTCGAATTTCTTGGGAATGAACACCGATAGTGCCTTCTTAAGTATGTTGTTTTATACATCGATACCTTCCCGTAAGAATGTATCAGACCAAAAACATAAATGTTAAAAAAAGAGCCAAGTTCTTCTATACAAAAACCTTTGTGTAACAAGTCAGCCGGGAAAAGTACTGAGATCTAAAAGTACGCCAAGTTCTCACTTCATGAAGGTTTAATACCGAATATTTAAAGTAGAATAATGTTGAAACAGCTACAATGTAATAGAGAAATTTTATTATTTAATGACTACTGACTAAAATTTGATGGGTTCACTTGTCAAGTTTTTAAAACCTTTCGAATTTGGGCATAAAAAAAACTTGCCCACGATACCACGCCCTTGAATGGAAAACTTCAAAATTTATATTTTTTTCTTTGTGTGCAATTTAAGTCCTACCACTTTACCAAATTTCATCGTTTTACAGCCGTCGGAAGTGCTCCATTCAACCAATACCAATTTGGAGAATGTGGGCGGATACCACGCCCCCTGAATGGAAAACTTCAAATTTTCGATTTTTTCCTCTACTTGCATGACAAGACCTACCGTTGTGCAAAATTACAATATTCTACGATGTCGGGAAGTGCTCCATAATTTTGATGATCTGTCAGTGAGTCAGTCAGTTACGGTTTTTGTGATTTTTGCGGCTTTATATCTCAGGAATCGCTTATGCTAGAAAACTGAAATTTGGTGGGGCGCCTGTGCCTGACCAGCTTAGCAAATATTCGGAATTTTAAGTTTCTGACTTCACTGGTACTGAAGATAGGGGGGGTCAAAAACCGCATGAGTTTGTTCCTGTAAAAAGGGTGTAGTGACAGAACTTGGCTGGGCACTACCGTGCCCTTTGATTAAAAAACTTTTTTTAAAAAAATCGATCAAAGGATTTTCGAAATATTGAGTTTTCAAAAAAAAAATTTGAAATTTTTTTTAAAATTCCAAAAAAATATTTTTGGAAAATTTTAATTCACAATAATATTCAAACTATTGGGGACCTTTAGCAGAAAAAACATGATCAAAATCCGTCGCACCATTTTTGAGAAAAACCAAAAAAATGGTTCCAATGGGGGTACCACAAATAACAATTTTTTGGAATTTTTTTTTTCAACCATTACCTAGCTTTAACTCAATGAAATGTTTTGAATTTTTTTTTAAGAAAATCTGTAACACAGTTTTTGAGAAAAAAAAATATATATAAAATTTCGAAAAAAATTTGTATGGCAGGTACCGTTATTTTTGGTCATAAAAAAAAGAGAAGAAATGTCCGGGGGAAAAAATTAAAACCCATATTTACCAAGTTTGAAGAAAATCGTCCAAGCCGTTTAGGCTGTTGTCGAACCGACAGACAGACAGACAGAATTGCGAAACCCACTTTTTTGGGCTTCGCTATCATCGTAATGTCAACTTTGATCAAAATCTCGAGTTGGATTTTTTTTACGAATGCATAACTTGCCTTATAGTACCTATAAGTCGCAAGTAAAAGAGTGTGGAGATTGGCATCATATTTTGTAAGCAATTGCTGACATACCGTCCCACATATATGTAAAATACAACTACATATTTTGAAGTTCAACTTTTTGCCGAAGCACCATTTAAGGCATCATAAGGACAACGTGCATGTTAATGCCGTAGCAATTTGCCAACCCGTCTGTGATTGTAATAATCAGAACTGAAACTATTTTTGGAGATAAAAAATGCTCATAATATTCCCTCAAGCACAATAGCACTAAAAAATGTTCCCTAATTAGCAATTTTACGTACAGAAAATAAAGCTCTTCGGGCGACAAGAAAAAACCATAAATATAACAATACGGGCAAAATCTGTCTTCCTTTCTATAAAAAATAAAATCTAAAAATATTCCCAGGGACCAGTTAAACTCTCAAAGACTATAATATTCTTTCAAATAATCCAGTTTTCCAACATTAAACCTTTTTTTTGTCTGCAACTTTCGAGATACGACAACAGAAATTCCTAACGACATTTATCTCTGTGTTTTTTCTTTTCTTTGTCATTTATATATTGTCATCGTCATACGAACTTTCACAAAATCCACATCCGACTTCTTAGGGCATGACACACATTTTGATAACAAAGTTTTTAGTACGCACACTCCCCACCCCCCCCCCCCCCCCTCCCGCACTTTGATCCCAATTAAAAAGTAGCCTTAATGTCTTCCTTAAGTCGTTAATTATATCTTCAGTATTTCCCTAATGACCCTGACTCCTTGATTCTCTCATCGTCTTTTTTATATTTTCTCCACATCCTTATTAAATCCAACTAGACACCCTAATCCGGTTTCAACTTCGCGATTAATTAATGATTATAATCATCGTTCCCAACAACAACAAAAAAAAAAAGTTTTTCTTTTCCTTTAAGGCACTTAAAAAAGTATTTTCCATCATAATCCACCAATATACGTCTACTCACATGCCGATCATCGAGGTTCGCGAGACTCCTATGGCCAACTTCAAGGAATACAATCTCGACAATCATACCGACCGACTCCTTTTGAAAGTGGTTTCGTCCTTGTCGTCCTTGTCAGTGTATTCAGTTCGTTATTTGAAAACCACCGAACCGAAACAGTACAAGAAAATCTCATAAAATCATAATTTTATTTATCAAGCTTGAAGTCGACTCGTTGATCAAATTCTCCCTCATTCGTTGCTTGGAGAACTCGAGATTATGGGTTGGGGGGTGGCAATTATTATATTTTATCCATAAGAAAATATAATTAAGGCATCATTCCTCGACTAGGTCGCTGCAGTTGGCCAAGAGGCATTCTCTACACTTTTACATACTTTAAAGTGAGAACAGCCGCACACAAATTCACACATTTTCTGCCATGCTATAGGTAAGCTTTAGGGCTATATTTTATTCAAGAGTAATGCGTGCACAAATTAAATTGACTTTGCTGGCGATAGCGAGATCGAAAGAACTATTTCACCAGGACCGTTTTTTTTTTTAGGAAATTTTTAATTGATAGTGATTTTACATGTATTTCTTCGGTTAACGGGACGGGATTCTATCAGAGTTGTAAACAAATGCAATCTTTTGTGAATACAATCTTTGAAACTCTTTTATTGAATTCATATAAAAGATTGATGAGTATATTAGTAGAAATATAGGGCGTAACACGTAATGTTTATGGAGCATAAAAGAACGCAAAGAAGGTAAACGAATGCTGAAGTCTCAAAAGAGTGTATTCAATTGAATGGGTGGAACCAATGATTGCAATTTTTTTTAATATCAAATTAATGGTTATTACAGAATTTGAATTTGAAGTCTCGTCAATGAATGTAATCTTTGGAGTCATTAAAGATTCTTTTCGTTTATATTTCTCATTTTCGCCTGCTGTATATAGGACAGGTATTGGTGTCATGATGATAGAAAAGTCAATAAATTGATTTAAGTCTTAATATCCGTCGGTATGTCCGTTTGTGTATGTTCATACGTTTGTACTTCATGTATACTATATACGGTACATTGAGCAAAAGCCTATTAGTGTGTAAGCCGATTCCCTACAAGTTTGTTGCAGAGCAAATATTTATGTGTACTTCACTAAAGAGGGAATTCGAATTCCGGTTTAAGCAAATCTATAAAGGGTTGATCCGAAACTGTGATTTCTGAAGTGAATAAGACTTTTTATTCTGAATTAATGAAGAAACGAAACATTGGTTCTTAAGAGTCAAGAGTACACCACACAAGTGAAACATCTTTTCTAGCATTTCCTTGAAATATTAGAATTCATACCGATAAACTGACAAAAACGGTTCGACTTAGTTAAATGATTGAGCTTTGGAAATAGTGGAAATGTGCCAGAAAATAATGAACGAGCTGATTTCTTCTTGTAATTTGTCATGTGCAGGACTTTATTGATAGATTTCGAATGTCCGGAAATAGAAGAATATTAACATTTCTTTATTTCTGAGTTCATATAGGATTTTTATTACCAATCTACCTACTTTGCTTAACTGTCTTCTGATCGATTAACGGTCGCTGTCTGAAGTTCTTCGGCATTGCATTCTCTACGAACATACTGCTTCCAATCTTTTAGTCAAGAGCTCTTACAACCGTGATGACTTGACTGAAGTTTCAATCTTTCTTTTCACCTGAAACCAGAGGTGGTGTTCCAAGACTTTTTTGACTGAAGCATCAACAAAGGAGTAAGTTACCGTTATTTTAAAGCCAATCCTACTGAGGAAAACCGGAATAGGTACAAACAAGCTAGAAAGACCTTCTAACATTCATATCCGACGAGATAATTTTTTTCATGATCAAAAATTGCGGCAAGAAATACTATTATGTCCTAAACAGGTGGTAACATTTTTTGGTCATTTGTAAAAAACGTACGAATCACTACGATATCCTCAGTTCCAACGCTCGTCTTTAATGACATTCAGGTTGTAAGCTCGAAACATAAAGCCAATTTGATTGCATCACAGTTTGCTGTTAAGGGGAGGTTCGCCTTTTTCAGTGTCAAAAATGACACCTTTTCATGAATTTTTATTTCATGGAAGGAATGATATAATCAATTCAAATTTTGTTTACTTGTTTATTATCATATTAAGTACAAAAAATAATTTTTTCATCAAAAATACCGTGGCGTTAAAAAACAATGCGCCTCGGAACGAGACCACCTCCAAAGAAAAGTTCACTGTTGGCCACTCTAGCTCCTGCAAAAATGATCGAAAATTAAAAAATCAAAAATTTTTATAAAATAGAAGAGTGTAGTTGGAGTCTGAACCAAAATAATTGCCCAAAGTCAAAAATTAAAAAAATGGTGGACGCTTGAATTTTAGTGTTCGTTTTTTCCACTTTTTTCGCTCTTCTGAGCGCTGTACAAAAAAAGTCCATTGCGTAAGGTTTTCCATCTGTGCTACTCTTCACGTCTCTTTCCCAAGTGGATAGAAAACAGCCTATTCCTAAAAAATCTTGAGGGACGAAAGCTTCTTAATGACCGGCAGTATGGCTTTCATAGCAATAGGTCCACTGGTGATTTGATGGTATATCTCACCGAACAGTGGCATAAATCTTTACTTCATCTTGGAGAAAGTAAGATTATTGCACTTTTGGTATTTCAAAAGCATTTGATAGAGTTTGACATCAAGCTCTCTTATCGAAAATGTGTGGATTTGGTATCGATGAATCTCTTCTTCGTTGGGTTAGAAATCACCTTTAGGACCATTCACTACGATTGGTATACAACGGTGTAAAATCTGAAACCCACAAAATAAACACTGGTGTGCCCCAGGGTTCTGTTTTATCTCCGACACTCTTCCTTATACTCATAAATGATCTTTTGTCTGAAACTTCTAATCCAGTTAGTTATTTCGCTGACGAAATTACCATCAGCTTTTCATATTCGTCTCTGGATTCACATCCTTGTTGTTCGGATGTGGACTTTCAACGGCAGCGTATGATAAGCTAAGTAAATTCTGATCTTGACAGCATTGTAGAATGGGGAATCAAATACCGTGTAGAATTTAATGCTTCGAAAACTCAATGATATTTACTGTCGCTAAAGCGGAACCCTCTCCCAATGCCACTTTCTATGAGTGGCACTTACATCTAGGAGACTGAACAGCTTGGAGTTCTAGCTATGTGTATCACAGACCATCTTTTGTAGAGTTATCACATATTTGACGTCGCCAAAAACGCTGCTAAGTGTTTAGGTTTTCTTCGCCGATGCAAGAAGTTTTTTACCCCAACTGATCTGGTTGTTATATTAGAAGCAGTGTGGCCAATTCATAATTTGAGTTTATGCTAAATTCGGCTATTTAGCATGATTTTTTGTGTACTAAATATGCTAAAAATCATGCTAAATATTTTTTTTAGCCGGAAACCTGCCAAAAACTTTGCATTTTAAAAATAATTCACTCTGGTTAAAACTAAAATATAAATATCAAATCATTAAAAAAAAAAAAAGAAAAATGTTGAGCCCCATTCAAAAGCCTCTTCAAAAATATCACGCATATTTTCTTCTTCTTCCTGGGTAACATAAAATTTTGATGCTCCAACCTGTTCATTGACTTTATTAGGAACAGCGAAATTATCACAACATGTTTCAGATAAATTATCCCTAATAAGAAGAATGCTATTCGGCATATTTTTTTTGCATCCTGTTTCGCCGCTGGTCTTTGACGAGATTAATGAAACTAAAAACTCTTTCAACAGCAGCATTGGTAAGACCATAGGTAAGACCATATATGAAATGACAAAGTTTGAGAGGTCTTTATATGGATTTTCATTAGAAGCGTCAGTAAATTTATTTACTTCACACCAAAATTCCACAGTGTTTTCCACATTTTCCCAAGCATTTAAATGTAAATTATTCCACTGTGTTTCTATTTTAGATATAAGCTTGGAATTAATTTGTCTACTTTTAAAAAAATCTGTTAACGGTGGCTTGTGTATTCTCAAACACTTTTGAACTGAAAAAAAAATTCATTTTCTGTAAAATTCTCAGATTTTCTGGTGTCCTTTTTTGAAGCTCTTTGATAAGCTTCAAAATTAAGTTTTTACAGTTTTTTCTAAATTCATTTTCATCCTCGCATGTTATTAAATCTTGTAACTTGAATTCTTGTAACTTTTCTTCACACTGAAAGCCGAAGTAAGAATTGGGTAATAGTTTGTCGATAGTTATATCTACTTTTAATTCATCTTCAGAAAACACAGCTATCTTTTTAATTAGAGATAAAATGAGGCGAGATAAATCGTTAAAAGCTTTCCGATAGAAGGTGGTTCGTCAAGGAATATATGTTAGTTTGCTAAATTCGTTAAAACTTAAAAGTGGTTCCGTTCAACAACACCTACAATAAATATTACATTGAAGTCGGCACACACTTTCGTAGGTTTTGTTTGAGCTTTTTATAAATTCAATTTAATTGCATGGTTCGTGTAAATTTCTGCTAAATTTTCATGCTAAGACCAGATTTAATGCTAAAAAATATGCCGGCATGATTTGAAAAAAAAAAATGCTAAAAAACAATTTTTCCTGCTAGATTTAGCAGGAAAAATGCTAAATTGGCCACACTGATTAGAAGCCTTCATTCTTTAGAAGCTCGAGTACAATTCCAATATCTAGCCAGGTGCTCCAAAAATCCACTTGAGTCTCTTGAGCGTAACCAAACCATATTATTTCAAGGAAGATATATATTTCAACCTTTAAAATGGGTATTGACTTTTGCATATCTAGATGTCCAAGGAAGAACAAATGGTTCAGTTTATTTAAATATTCTTAATGAAGATTGTCTCATTAGAAGAAAATTTTTCCGTCTACAGTTTTCGCGTATCGGCTTAGGAGACCATTTAATTTTTGCTTCTGGTTCAAGGGAACTGTTACAAAATATCTAGATAACCTTTTGTATGCCGTGAGTATCAAGAGTTTTTTTTATTTATTTTCCACTCTAAAATTTCCTGTTTTTTCAGTTTTGTTCTTATTTGAGCATCCACGAATTTCGATAGCACGCGAGTAATTTACTCCACTAGCCAGTATCTTAGAACTAACGAGCTATTCCAAGCTGTCACAAGAACTGCAAGATATCAATTTTCTCCATGTTTAAATTTTGTAGATCAATAGGAATAGAACGAACACCTCACCGAGAAATATATAAAGTGTCAAATTCCTGTGTTCCTTGTAAAATCAGCTTTATTGGCATCTTACGTCATTTTGGAAGCAGATGCCAGTTACATCCATTTAATCTAATTTGAGCCAAAAAAAATGCTTTTCTTCTCATAGATCCGTAGCGCTCTTCGTTAAGTTGAGTGATAGCAATGCCATCGCTGTTTTCGTAGTAAGTATGCAGTGATGCCACCGTTCCAAAAATTCACACCAAACTGGTTCCAACGCATCGCCACTTGGTGAAGTTCGTGTGGATTGTCATCATCCCAAATCTACCAATTTATGCTGGTTGACATACCCGTCCATCCAAAAATGGTGATCGTTAGCAGAGCCAAATTTTTTATCATTTGATCTTGTAAGTGTTGGTCAAAGCTCTTATTCGCATTGGTAACTTATCATAAGTGTCTAAGAAATAAGAAATCAGGAAAATATTTATTAATAGATTTAGCAAAAAGGCCGCCGGAAATATCACTATATAGTTTGTTCTTATGCGAAAACCATTAAAATTATTTATAAAATGATGCTCCATAGATCTCTTTTACCATCAGTAATAATCAAGTGATTGGTAAAAACACGATTTTTTAAATGGCGACTCAATACATTACTTAACCCGGTAACACAAATATCTGGTGTGGTGTGTTGTGGAGCAGTAGCGTAGATAGGGGGAGATCAGGGGGGATCAGGGGGATATATCCCCCCCATTGGGATCGATAATTGTTCAACATAACCAATCATGAACCAAATAAGTTAAAGAAACGCACTCTGAAATTTTTACTTGCGACTTATAGGTACTATAAGGCAAGTTATGCATTCGGAAAAAAAATCAAACTCGAGATTTTGATCAAAGTTGACATTACGATGATAGCGAAGACTAAAAAAGTGGGTCTCGCAATTCTGTATGTCTGTCTGTCTGTCCGTTCGATTACAGCTAAACGGCTCGGCCGATTTTCTTCAAACTTGGTAGATATTGGTTTTAATTTTTTCCCCCCGGATGTTTTTTGATTTGATTTTTTAAGACCAAAAATAACGGTACCTGCCATACGAATTTTTTTCGAAATTTTATAAACATTTTTTTTTCTCAAAAACTGTTCGACAGATTTTAAAAATGAAAACACAAAAAAATTTCATTTAATTAAAGCTAGGTATTTGTTGAAAAAAATTTTCAGAAAAATGATTATTGAGGGTACCCCCCTTGGAACCATTTTTTTTGTTTTTGATTTTCTCGAAAACGGTACAACCGATTTTGATAAATTTTAATTTTGGTAAGGCTACCCAAAAACCTAAATAGAATTTTCTACTCAAATTTTCAAACAAAATTTTTTTGGAGTTTAAAAAAAAAACTTAAAATTTTTTTTTTCAAAACTCAATATTTCGAAAACCCCTCGCTAGATTTTTTTTAATCTTGATAAATAAAAGTTTCTCAATATAATCTACAAGATGTGAGAAAAAAAATATTATTTTACCTAAAAATAAAGGTACCTACCATACAAATGCTAAAAAATTAATAAAAATGGTTTTCAAAAATCGTATTTTTCTCGAAAACGGTTCCGAGAATTTTGATAAATTTTTTTTTCTTTCAATTAATTTTTACGATCTTTATTTTAAGAAAAAAAAAATTGAAATTAAGATAATACAGCTTGTACCTACCATAGAAACATTTTTTCGAATTTTGAACTTCTCATTATCAACATAACGGATCTTAATGAAAATTTTTATAGAGAAGCTTCTAAAAAGTCTAAAACACATTGCATTTCAAAACTTTAAAATAAATAATTTTTGAATTTTTGAAAAAAAAAATCTATTTTTTCTTTTTTTTTTGAAAATTCGATATCTCAGAAACGGCTCAATAGTTTTTTTTGTAAATTTTATTTTTATTCGAACAATAATAAAAACTTTAAATTGGCGTACCAAAATTTTTTCTTAAAAAGCTTTGAAAAAATTTGTACATAAAAGCTTTTTTTAAGAAACCACTACAACGACTTATAATTTTTGTTCTCGCATAAATTCATATTTGTATAGCATTATGTTTTTGTCTCTTACTACTAAACGAATTTAAAAAATAATTTAATCCTCATGAACAGTTTTCTCTAATAACATTCGTTTTTAAAATTCCTAGTCTGTTACATAAGAGCAAGTTCATGCGACCCAGTCGGGCATTTTATTTTTTACGTCTCACCAATTGATAATAGGTAAACGTGCAAGAAAAAGAGCTTCCATCCAGCTATATACATATATTAAAGATATTAGCTACACTGCCGGTTTTAACGTCAATTCCAGTCAGTAAAGAGAATAAAAACAATACAAAGAAGCATGACCAACGAAGTGAGATTATTGAAAATATGTCTATTTTAATAACAGTGTGATAAGCTTTGGATGTTTACTCATTTGCAGGATCGTTTGAATGGTTTGGCTGCTCTAGCTATTCATCGCGAAATACCTATAATAGCAGACGAGGTTATAAGTGTTTTATCTTAAAAGAACAGAAAACTGGATTTTATTTTGTGATTTATTTTTTAAATTAATATTATTTTACTTAATACAGTGCCTTGCATAAGTATAGCCGCACCTGTAAAAATGCCTTTTGTAAAAAATTAAAATGGGAATGACACCCTACTATTTTTTATTGAATGGCATCACTAATCAAGTAAATTGAGAAGAAAAAAAAGTTCCGTTAGTTTCTCTTCTGGTGGTTGGTTAAAAATTAAAACAGATTTTTTTGTATTGCAAAAGTATAACCGCTTTTTAATTTTTATCTGTTTTTTAAGGCACGAAAAACCGTCACCAATTCGTCACGAACTTCCGGCAAAGAATGCGCCGAATTAGATACTGCATTTATTAAACGCCTCTTACCTCGACGTGTCAGATTCTGCAGATGCCCGGGTCTTATTTTTGTCTCATAAGATTCTGGATCTTGTAAGAAATTTCGGACGACACGATCGGATCTTTAAATTTTCCTACCAATAGCCCTTAAACTTAGGCCAGTTAACCGAAAAGCTTGAATTTTGACTTTTTCCGTATCACTTAAATGTTTACCACGCGGTATTGTTGCTTGTCATTTCGAAGCACATAACTGAATGAAGCTTCAGAGAGGTTTGCATTGTGCGGTTATATTTTTGCAATGTATAAAAATCTGTTTTTAATTTTTAAATACCAGAAGAGAAAATAACGGAACTTTTTTTCTTTTCAATTTACTTGATTAGTGATGCCATTCAATAAAAAAAATAGTAAAGTGTCATTCCCATTTTAATTTTCTACAAAACTCATTTTTACAGGTGCGGTTACACATATGCAAGGCACTAGTTTTATTCTAGTTCATATTCAAATTAATGCGTATAATATATTATCTTTAAAAAATATAATTTTTGTATGGCATACATAATGAATTCAATGAAGTCTTGTTATTTGTTTTTTTTTTTTTTTAATTATTAAAACTTTAAAAAAAATGAGCGAACTAGATCAATCCCCCCCCCCCCCCCCCCCCATAGCGAAAAGTAATCTACGCCACTGTTGTGGAGTGGCGTGGAGGTTGTGTCGAAATCGTTCGTGTTTATATTCCACCATACCATTCAAGATGGCTTTTTATGGTAAGGTAGTGTAAGCTATAGTGTAAAGAAAAAAGACAAGAAATAATTTAAAATTTACAAACCCAAGGATAAAAAGAGATGGGCTTATAACACTGCTGTCACTAAGAACCGTATCGTTTTATTTTCAAGGGAAGATCCGGATCCGGGTCCAGATAGATTTGTGAATAATAAAACGCACCTTATATGTCAATTTAGAAAATATTCCACGTAATCAAATTGCTTTACTTCTGAAATTCACCTCAAAGAAAGAGCTTTAAAGTGGAATTTATGTATTTGAGAACCCTTTGCTATAGGTATAGGCAATGTTGTCTATCATATACGCTATGCCATTATCGTCGTCGTTACATCATAATTTAAACATATCAGCACCTTAAATGATTTTATCCGTTCTCCCAACATCAAAGGTACGAGTAAGACGTTGATGGCGATCTTGATAAAATCAACACAAAGGTAGAGCTTCTGTCGACCAAACAAACGACAACGGCCTGGAATTGTGACAGGGTCGACGTGTAGACTGTGTCGCGTATAGCTACCTACTGTAGAAGTGTAGAGGTACACTGAAATCACGAAACCCTTAGCCCTATCTGCAAAAACGAAATTGCTTTGGTAATTTCCGAGAAAAAGTAATGGTAAAATCAAATTACCATGAAACACCTTACACACACCTACCCCTAGGTTTAGCGCGCTACTGTGCGGGTGGTGAAAATGGTTTCTTGTCATCTTTCACACTGACTTATGTATCTTATTGAGAAGGGAAGTGTCCATAAGATGGAAGCCCTTGTGTTGAAAGATTCACACCTAATTGAATGAGCTAAAATTAAATTGAGTTGTAAGACTCGATGTCCTTTGGAACAGGTCCTTGTAGTGTTTTTTTTTTAATGTTTTTTTGTGCACTTTCCTTACCTTTATTTACCTACACATATACATTTTGTTTCAACCTCTCAGATCCATTTTGAAGTTTCTATTTGATCTAACGGTATATGGATGGGAGATGGTGATGGTGATGATAAGCAATCTTCTTTGGCCTCGGGCAATCATTTATGAGAGTAATGAAATATGAACATGAACTTTTGAAAAAGAAGCACTTATATGTAATTGATAATTGAATGAAGATTAATTTAAAAACATGCTTTCAATTGTGTGAGTAATATTATTTTCTTATTTTAAAACCATAAAATAAAACATTCTTAGGCTTATGGCTTCTCATTTGAATAATATCTAACGAAAAAAAAGTAAGATCAGCATTAAAATTCGTAATCTAGTTTAAAAAAAATAAAACGCACGAATGCATTGCATATACGTAAACCACCTACTTTTGTGGATTGATTGGGGACAAATTTTTAAATGCCTTAAATTAATTTCAAAAAATAATCGTTCATTAGTTTTCAGGATATTAAATTGTAAAAAAAAATGAAGTTTTTTATGGCCGAAATATTAATTTCTAAAATTCGTATACAATTATGTATTAAATTTTAAGGAGCTTTCGTTAAACATTTTGATCGAAATCCGTTGATCCATGATAAGTGTGTGACGTTTAAATATTGTTTTTTTTTTTATTTGAAGGGCCCATGTATGTCTTTATGAATGAAATATGACATCGTTGACATGCCCGCTTCCGCTTCTTACGGTGGCACGAAGTGGGGAATGACTCTTCCACATAGATCCAGCTGAATTTGAGAGAAAGCTGGTGTTATGTCCACTCTAAGGACATCGGCCAATTGAAGTTTCTTCGTTAAGCCCTGCGACTTCAGGAAACCCCACAGGAAAAGGTCTAGCTGGGTAAAATTTCATCACATTGGCTACTACAATTCACTCTACCCATGCGAGATTTAAGCTTACCCTCAAATCTTTCAGCAGAATGTCAATCTTGGCGTTCGCTGTGTGGGACGTAGCGTCGCACAGTGGTGCCAATTTTTCAATATTCATTTTTGTTTCATTGAACATACTATTTACAATTTGGCTTGCAACTAATAACATACTGTATAAAAATTTACATTTTTTGCCTCATAGGGTTCCTAACTATGTATGTGTATACAGTGACTTAAGTTTAATTATTTTTATATAAAATTATATGACGAAAAAAAATAAAATTTAAAATGTCGGTTGACTGTATTGTCCTCAGGGTGTTCATTCCCGGTCGAAGTAGATTCCAGTGCAGATCCTCAGTATCTTCCTTTCGAATAGTTAAAGTTCCTTCATAAGTGTCTTCGAGATGGAAAACCATACTGCTTGTAGATTAATATCTTTGTCGGACAAGTTCCGATTTGGAAGTGTTGATTCGCATAGCCCATTTCTGATAGAATTGGAAGAGTCTATTGATGTGGGTTTCTACTTTTCGGACAGAGATTAGTGGTGACATTGATGTGGCTAGGTGAGCGAGTCTTCAGTATACAGAAGGTTCTCGCAACCAATTGGAGAAGGTTGGTCTGAAGTCATCAAGTTGTAGAGGAAGGGGCCTGATTTTGAGCCTTGGGCGACTCCAGCTCTGATGGTCTTCATGTTTGACTTGCAGTTATCTACTGGAACACAAAATTTCCTGAAAGGTAGGAAAGAAAAGAGAATTTTTATTAATGGCGGAGGTACTTGCATAAGATGAAGTTTGTGGATTAGACCGTCTCTCCACACGCTATCGAATGCTTTCTCGATATCCAAAAAGCATTTGACGGTGACACGATGACTGTTGAGAGCTGTGGTGATATCGTGTTTGAATTTTAGCAGTAGATGCAAGGTCGAGTGCTTTTCTCGAAAGCCGATTTGCGTGACAGGGATGATTGAATTTTCACAGCAGAATTTCTTCAGTCTTAGTAGGATTACTTTTTTCAGTAATTTGCTGATGTTTTTGAGAACTGATATTAGCCTGTAGTTGGAAACTATGTTGAAAGCACCTTTCTTCGAAATTGGCACAATCTTCGCTGTTTTCCACTTCTGGGGAAAGTATAGGAGTTATTGATGCAGTTGTTTAAAATGATTGTGAGAAAAGTCATTACTGCATGTGGCAGCCTTTTCAAGATGTACTACGAGACACCATCTGGTACAGCTGACTTTTTTGGCTTAGAATTGCCGATCATTTATGATTTTCTTTAAACTTGGTAGATATGGGTTTTATATTTTTCCCCCCGGATATTTTTTGATTTAATTTTTTAAGACCAAAAATAACGGTACCTGCCTTACGATTTTTTTTCGAAATTTTATAAATATATGTTTTCTCAAAAACTGTCCCACAGATTTAAAAAAAAAAAAATTCATAAAGTTTCATTTAGTTAAACCCAGTTAATGAATGAAAAAAAAATAAAAAAATTGTTATTTTTGGTACCCCCCTTGGAACCATTTTTGTTGTTTTTGATTTTCTCAAAAACGGTAGAACCAATTTTGATCATTTTTTTATGTTAAGGCTCCCCAGCAGTTTCAATATTATTGTCCATTCAAATTTAAGAAAATTTTTTTTTGGATTTTTAAAAAAAACTTCAAATTTTTTTTTTGAAAACTCAATATTTCGAAAACCCTATGCTCGATTTTTTTAAAACTTAATAAATAAAAGTTTCTTAAAATAATCTACAAGATATGAGAAAAAAAATTTTATTTTACCTAAAAATAACGGTACCCTCCATACAAATGTTAAGAAATGGTTTTCGAAAATCGTATTTTTCTCGAAAACTGTTCAGAGAATTTTGCTTAAATTTTTGGTCTTTCGATCAATTTTTAAGATCTATAATTTAATACAAAAAATTTTGAAAACAAGACATTACTGACTGTATACCTACCATGGAACAATTTTTTAAAATTTTGAATTTCTCATTATCGACATAACGGATTTTAATGAAATTTTTTATAGAGATGCTTCTAAAAACTTTAAGAAACATTGTATTTCAAAACTTTAAAAAAAAATATTTTTTGAATTTTTGAGAAAAAAAAAATCATTTTTTCTTGTGGAAAATTCGATATCTCAAAAATGGGTCATATTTTTTTGGAAATTTAATTTTCATTCTTACAATAATTAAAACCTAAAATTGACTTACCAAGTTTTTTTTTTTTAAATATTTTAAAAATTGTATATATTTATAAAACTTTATTTATTAATTTTTGTTCTTGCATAAATTCATATTTGCATAGCATTCTGTTTTTGTCTCTTACTACTAAAAGAATTTAAAAAATGATGATAATTTTATACTAATGAACAGTTTTTTCTAATAATATTCGTTTTTAAAATTCCTAGTCTATTACATAGGAGCAAGTTCGTGCGACCCAGTCGTGCATTTTATTTTATATACATACATACATACATATGCTTCTCACGTAACGTACACGTTGTGAGTTGCTTTTTGGTTCTGCTTTGTTTGAAGTTTGCGCATTATTTGATGCAAGTTTCAGTTGTGAATACTTAACATAAAAAGTGTTGCTCATAAAAATTGTTCTCCGATGTTCTTTCCATTACCTATCTCATAAAACACTGAACGCCTGAACTGAAAAATACATAATGATTTAATGCACCAAGCATTTTATTTAATTTTGTCTTACGAAAATATATTTTTCTAATGACACGAAATTTAATTTACCAACTTTGAAATTCATATAATCTTTTGTGTGGGCGTGTCAGTGGGTGGAAATATTTTGTTGTCATTTCTTAAGCAATCCTTTACAATATTTGAAAATTTTATTTAAATCAGTTGGGTAGTTCCGATTTTATCGCGCTAAAAAAGACTGCCTCCATACAAAACAAGTACCTACTAGAACATATTAAAAGAAAAAGAGTAAACGAGGGTGTGGAAAATTTGAATGACCAACTTCCTTCACCATCTTTAACCTTCATTCGGAACAAAACCGGGATTTTTATCAATTTTGATGATTTGTTTGTTAGTGGGCGTGGCAGTGGGTGGAAATTAATTTTGATACTTTCTTAATGAAATTACTTTCATTCCTGAAAAAATCGGTTTACTGGTTCGGTTTTCATGGATGTTTTTCGGCTCTCCCATACAAATGGCCCCACTATGCGCATAAATTCATACTTTTCTAAAAATTAGACGACAATTTTATGCATTTGAACATTTTTATCTCGTTAAATCCATATTTTATATTTATTTTTAAACAATTTATAATTCCAAAGTAATTTTTCAAACTTTGCCCACGTTTTACACAAAAATAGCTTTGCATTGATATTTTTTTTGGTAGAGAAGCATTTATTCATTTATCATTTTATAAAGTTTGTAATTCCTCTATTTTTTTATGAAAAAGAATTAAGATAACACCAAGTATTTAACGCTTCCTCCTTTCAGCAATTAGCAAATTAAAGACAAAGATAACCAAACGATGGTTTTTGAGGAATAAAAAATTAAATTATCTTAAAGAAAGAAATGATGATGATAAGAAATTTTAATGATGCTTAATCGTTCTTCTTGAGTATCTACTAATTATTCAAAGGATGCAGGATCGTAGAAGAACTTAAAGAATTCTGCTGCGAATATAAGAATAAGAAAAAGAAATGCACCTTTGCTCTCACATAATCACAGACTTTAATGCTTCAAGTTTTTTTTCTAAGATTTGGCAATGGATAATAAGTTTTAATTTGATAAGAAATTAAAGACGAACAATATTTTTCTTGACAATTAAAATTACTTTCTTGAACTTCTCCATCATTGTGGCGGTGTTGAGTTTTATTAGAAAATTTTGAAGATTTGAATATATTTGAAATAAAAATCATTAGGAAAGGGTATTTTTGTTTGACTTAAAAATTTTAGATAACTAAGTACTACAGGTTTGGCTTTTTGTAGTCTCTTTATTAAGGTAGGTATAATCAGATGTTGAAAACAAATGGATAAATGCTTTATAGATGTTGAGTAAAGAGGTTTTTTTTTAGAGGTGGAGTACTTAAATTTGAAATAAAATACAGAAAAATTGATTTTATATCCATAAAATTGGATTTATTTGAAAGATCAATTCTTGTCATTAATGCTTGAATATGATTTCGGGCATGTGGCCGCAGCGCCTGGCAGTTATTTTGAGGTCAAATTTTTACATCAGACTGTATTTCAACAATAACGCGTTGATTGTTGGCTGCCAGGTGCTCAATTGTTTCTGGTTTATCGGCGTAGACCTGGGATTTTATAAATTCTAATAGCGGGAGCCCAACCACATAAACGCGCATATGTATTGCAAAAATTATCCATAGTTTCGTTCAGATGGACGATTATGAGCATCATAATTCATAAGATGGAGCACGGAGGTATCGCCCGATGTGTTTCTCGAATTGAAGCATTTTTTTGATGTTTAAACATCTTCGTCGGCGGCGGTAGAGTAAAACCAAAAGGTGCGTAAAACTTATACGTCCCGTGTAGCCCCATACGGTTACACGTTCCGTGTAGAATCTTACTTGAAGATTGCATTTAAGACCCTGTTTACATTGGGAATATTGCGTACTTACTACATCGTGTTTACATTGGAGACTTTGAGTAACGAATTCTCGTACTTTCCATTGCTAGCTCTCCATTCCCGCAACATATCTTCACCCCTCACCCAATATGTCAAAAGGAAGAAAGACAAGACAACTAGTGTAAGATTTTATTGGAGGTTGATTCAATGTTCTATATCAATTCACTTTACGTTAGTGATGGACGATTACATTTCATTTTATGCTTCCGAAAACTGCATTTTCAGAGTTGAAATTTAAAAATCCGACTTTATTTTTCATTTTCTGCTTTGGAAAATGGGCAATCGGTTGACATTTGCAACAAAATATTCTCGAGAATGGGCGCATTCACTAATCTAGTCACAAAATTCAACTAGCTTTGTGAATTCAAAATTGCACTACAAAGCTAGTCAATTCAAACTGTCATATTAATGACAGATGTAAACATATAAAATCAGAAAAATTGTGTTTTAAATAAATTTTTTTTTTAAAATAAATAAAATAACATCATATATAAGTTATAGTATTAATTTTTTTAATAATTTCACTTCGAAAATATCTTCCACCAAAAATTATATTTGTATTTTCAACGAACAGCTGATTGTGAAATGTCAAAATCAAAATATCCACTAGCTTTGAAGCAGACACTTTTACACTACGTTTGAGGGGAAATTTCAACTAAATTTTTAGTTGTCTTTAGCCAATCAGAACGAGCTGACTACATAGTGACTAGATAAGTGAATGCGCTCAATGATATCAATCGGCTTATAAGCCTTTGACAGATTGAGTGATATTAAAGACATAAACGTCAAAAAAGTCACAAGATTTAGTTCAGTGTCTATAGCAGAAAAAAATCAATAAGGGCGTGATTACACGTTTTTTTTTCGTCCTTAGTCTTTTTGGCATATTTGGTGCAAGGTGAAGAAATGTTGCGGAATGAAGCTACGTTTCTACACCTCTCACCCGTCAAAAAGACGAAAGACAAAACGAACGAAAAAAGAATCAGGATCCAAAAGTCACACTGAAGTATCATATTTTCGTGCAAAATTAGAAGCGGTCACATTCTCAAATATGTTTGACAAGAACCGCATGATTGGTTTAATTTTGATAATGTGGACGCTCCATCTAGTGGCTAGTCAAACATGGTGGATGGACTTCAAAATGTTTTGATATTTTGGCTGCATGAGGAGCATATTTGAGAATGTGAACGCCGGTTTGTCCAGCATAAAGCAAATTTCATTTTTCATGAACTCGAGCTGTGCATGTGCACATCATAAGAAAATACATATTTCAAAATCAGCTTTATAAGCAATAGCGGTAATTCAGGTGGATAAAAGTTTTCTGCAGAATTTGAAAAAAAAAATGCGAGTAATTTTCCTCATCTAAGATTTCACCTTTGCTCTAAGTTGATCTGCCTTGGTCAAATTTCAATGAGAAGTGATGTTTGACGAATGTGAACGCTTCTGTTTTTCATTCATTTAATGTTGATAACCAGTGCTTGTCAAAACCAAATAAAATGCACGACTGGGTCGCACGGACTTGCTCCTATGTAATAGACTAGGAATTTTAAAAACGAATGTTATTAGAGAAAACTGTTCACAGAATGCTATGCAAATATGAATTTATGAAAGAACAGAAATTATAAGTCGTTGTAGCGGTTTCTTAAAAAAAAGCTTTTATACACAAACTTTTCAAAAGCTTTTTAAGAAAAAAGTTGTTATTATTGTTCGAATAAAAATTAAATTTACAAAAAAAATACTGAGCCGTTTCTGAGATATCGAATTTTCAAAAAAAGAAAAAAAAAAAGCTTCTCTATAAAAAAGTTCATTAAGATCCGTTATGTGGATAATGAGAAATTCAAAATTCGAAAAAATGGTTCTATGCTAGGTACAAGCTGTAATATCTTCATTTCAAAATTTTTTTTATTAAATTAAAGATCGTAAAAATTAATTGAAAGAAAAAAAAAATTATCAAAATTCTAGGCACCGTTTTCGAGAAAAATACGATTTTTGAAAACCATTTATTTTAATTCTTTAGCATTTGTATGGTAGGTACCTTTATTTTTAGGTAAAATATTTTTTTTTCATATCTTGTAGATCATATTGAGAAACTTTTATTTATCAAGTTTAAAAAAAATCTAGCATGGGGTTTTCGAAATTTTGAGTTTTGAAAAAAAATGTTGAAGCTTTTTTTTAAAATCCAAATTGTTTTTTTTTTTTGAAAATTTGAGTACACAATTCTATTTATGTTTTTGGGGAGCTTTAGCAAGAAAAAAAATATTAAAATCGGTCGTACCGTTTTTGAGAAAATCAAAAAGAAAAAAAAATGGTTCCAAGTGGGGTACCAAAAATAACAATTTTTTGGAATTTTTTTTCAAACATTACCCAGCTTTAACTAAATGAAATTTTTTGATTTTTTTTTTAAATCTGTGGGACAGTTTTTGAAAAACAAAAAATATTTATAAAATTTCGAACAAAATTCGTTTGGCAGGTACCTTTATTTTTGGTCTTAAAAAAAATAAAAAAAAAAAAAAACTTGTTAGGGGAAAAAATTAAAACCCATATCTACCAAGTTTGAAGAAAATCGGCTGAGCCGTTTGGACTGTAGTCGATCAGACAGACAGACAGAATTGCGAGACCCACTTTTTTGGTTCGCTATCATCGTAATGTCAACTTTGATCAAAATCTCGAGTCTCAAGAGTAAAAAACAATGTTGTTACGATTGCATCGTATGTTTATTAGGTACGTTTGATAGCCAAATTTCGGCAGTCGGACGAACGTTGATGTTAACACATCTTAACCGTGAGTTCCGGCACTCACACTTTTTTTTTTATTTGAACAATTTGCAAACGTTGCTCTTCATGATGGATCGCCAAACCAAACTTTAACTTACCTCAACACAACCAAGAACTTTCAAATCGCCTGGCACAGCAAACAAAAAATACCCTTTAGAAGTACATAGTAATGGTCAATTACTAAGTATGTCGTGGCAAATCAGCATGAAGAGTTATAGCATTCAAAAACATACTTAAATGATTAAATTGTTTGTCGAAAATGGGTCTTCCGTGCGAACAAGTTAGCGCTTCACCCATTTTACCGCCCATTTCCGGATGAATTGGTTTGTCAATAAGCAAAGTTGTCGAATTAAGGACATCCACAATCCACATGAGATCTTTCAAATTGCAATGCATCCAAAAAAAAAAGTCACTGTTTAGTCTAGATTTTGAGCTGGCTGCATTATCGGTCCATCCTTCTTTGAGAACAACATTTGGCGAGGTTATCACCTTCAACTCGGGCGCTATCGCTCGATGATAACCAATTTACTTTGGTCAGAATCAGGTTTTCTTTTTTTATAATATTATGCGCGCACTCAAGGTACTATTCCTACCAGTAAAATGATTATCACTGTACGAGCGTTAGGAAAACTGAGAAGTACGGAAGCTCGTTAGTTTTAAATTTCTGAATATTACAATGAAAGGGAAAAATTGAGCTAAGTAGAGCATTCCACATTCGTGTAGTGCGGCTGAAGAAAGAATCTCTGTACTTCAGAATACTTCCCTAGCTAGGCTTAAGGGTTATCTGATGAGCATTCAAAAAGATGTAGTATTACGTTTGGATTGTTTAATGGCATGAATTCCCCCGGCTATTTCACTAAAACATCTTTATAAAAATAGCAAAAAAAAAAAACAATAAGGGACATGAAAAACTGCGGCGCTATTCGAGAGATGTAAATGTTTCTGTTATATTTCTATTCTCTAACATTTTTAAAGCTGTCTCTCTATTCGTTTCCTTTCTTTCTTAAAGACTCAAGTGAACATGGTTATCTCAACCGGAGGCTATATGAATTGGCCACCGAGATCATGTGATTTCTTAAGTCACAGGCTTATACCAATAGCCAGAAACCACTACTGCTCTGAAGGCGGGTAAGATAATCAATGATATTGGTCAAATCAAGCCTGGTTTATGTGCCAGAGTCATAAGAAATTTGAAGTTGCAGATGCGCGCCATCGTTGGAAATTTTAATGACATTCCATGCATAATGCCAGTTTAAATTAAATTTAAAGGCAGAAAATGCTTTATTTAGTATCAAAAGGTACAGTGGTGCCCATCAAGCAAGTTCGCGGCACCACACTGTTTTTACAGGAACAAACTCAGTCGATTTTCGCCCACCTTTAAACTTTAGTAAAAATAAAGTCAAAATTCAAATTGACAGTATTGGCTGAGCTAACCAAACAAGCCTGTGTCACTAAATTCCAACTCCTGTGCATTAATGGGTCCCGAGATATAGGACTTAAAAAATCAATAAAACCATAACTGACTCAGTTTTAATCAAAGGAATTTTTAAAACTCTGGATTTTGAACTACAATGTTTTTAAAAAGTGGAAAGCATATTAAATATCAATGTATTCTATCAATTACCACACTTCTTCAAACCTTATTTTCTTGAAAAAGGATCGATTTAATTCTAATCATATCAGTCGCTGAGAAAACTTGCCCTATGAAGAAAGTAAAATTGAGTTTCATGCTTTCTCATTTGTCTCTATTTCTATGCGCACCTTGTATCTAACTTACTTCTAAAATATACCTAATAACAACTTACCTATACTCGTATATGTCACCCCAGTGCTTTAAATTCTCCTTTTTTAAATGAAATACTTTGTACGATGAACGATCAAGATATGTAAGTGTTTTAAATAAAAAATGCCAAAGGAAGTAAAATATACTTCCGAAAATCCCCTTTAAATTTCAGCAAGCTGAATTTTTTTGTTGTGTGTATAAATTCCTTATTTATTTTCTACCTTTATTCTTCTGGAAAGTCAACGTATGGTTTTGAAAAAAAAATAATAAAGGATTCCCTCAAGTAAACGGGATGTTTGTTATAATATTTATGCATTTTTAAACTTCCGTAAAATTCTTTCATAAAGAGTTTCTTAGTACCTAAATCAGGGTTACGAAATTCCACTTGATATGCAATGAGCGTCTTCATTTTTACGGCACTCGTTGTTTTTTGGAACTCTTTGTGTAGAAGGTAGTGGATATTATAAATATTTATTTAAGACTGCTACCCTTCTTTTTGTGCTTTTTAAGTTTGAAAAATTGTAATATAAATTGAAAGAAAATTTGGTCTTGAGTGCCGTAAAAAAAAAAAGTTGGTCAAAGAGAATCAATAGAAGGTGCGGTGTATGTAGAAAAATAAGTCATATATATTGTAGCAGATGCTAACGTTTTTGTTTTCAAAAATCGCGAAATTAAAAAAGTCGGGAACGTACATAAGTTAGTGGGTAACGTATGTATGTTGGTATGACCGAGATGCTCCAGGATTACGGTAGGTAAATGTTTGATTAAACTGTTTCATCAAATAAGAAAAACAAAAATCGACGATGGAGTTTTAAATCAACAATTACGAGTATCATAAATTTCATACAGTGAATAAATGATCTTGAAGAACCAGGGCGTACAACTTTCTGCCGTGTAGGTGTACGGAAATTTAAGATGAGAAAGTCCTTATTATTATACCGCACAAGAGAGTGTAACATTTTTCAGTTGGCAGCGGCAGCTGGGAATCAATCACCACAACATCGCATATAATGGACTCTGGGACATAAATTCCACTGATTAATATTGTTTATGTTACTTAAGCAAAAATAAACATCTCATGGGGTTTTCTTGTGCTTAGTTGGAATTCGAACTCAGCATTTTCCTTACCGCTTCTGGTCTTGGAGATATACCCGTTGCAAAATTAAAAAATAGTGTTCTTTGTTATTTTTAAATTTATGTAGCTACGTGGGGTAGGTTCTTTAATAAGAAAAATGTTTCAAAATTTTTAAAAATTTTCTTCTTTAAAAATTAATTTAAATCCTGTCACTATCTCTTTTACTTTCCGAGAAATTTCTTCTAAACAAAATATAAATTGAATGCCGTGACGGCTCATAGGGAGCCTAAATCTAGTGACTTACAGCTCTCAACCATTCCCGGGTGCTTGTTTCCAGGGGTGTACCGATACAATTTTCTGCCGATTCCGAACGGCTAATGAGAAGCACTTCTCATGATAAGAGATACTCTTGGATGATTTGCCAATTCCTCGAAAGAGGTATTACACCCCTAAAAAACTTGTTTGCACCGACTGAGAATCGAACCCAAGACCCTCTGCATGACAGACAAACACACTAACCATAAGGCGTACTATAACTTATTTTCTTTATCAAGACTAACAACCAACGATTTCTCCGAGAATGAAAATGATTTTAGGAAGGATTTGAACTGATTTTTTGAAGAAGAATATTGGTATGTTCTATTAAAAATCAACGAACATTTTGCTGAAAAACATTTTACCTTGTTGCTACAAAACCTAGAAAGCTAATTTTCAAACGGGAATATCTAAAAAAAGAATTCAACTTCCTCACTTTTTTATTTGCGACTTATAGGTACTATAAGGCAAGTTATGCATTCGTAAAAAAAATCGAACTCGAGATTTTGTTCAAAGTTGACATTACGATGATAGCGAAGACCAAAAAAGTGGCTCTCGCAATTCTGTCTGTCTGTCTGTCTGTCTGTCTGTCTGTCTGTCTGTCTGTCTGTATGTCTGTCTGTCTGTCTGTCTGTCCATTCGATTGCAGCTAAACGGCTCGGCCGATTTTCTTCAAACTTGGTAGATATGGGTTTTTATTTTTTCCCCCCCGGATGTTTTTTTGATTTGATTTTTTAAGACCAAAAATAACGGTACCTGCCATACGAATTTTTATAAACATTTTTTTTTCTCAAAAACTGTTCGACAAATTTTAAAAATAAAAACACAAAAAAATTTCATTTAATTAAAGCTAGGTATTTGTTGAAAAAAAATTTCAGAAAAATGGTTATTGAGGGTACTCCCCATGGAACCATTTTATTTGTTTTTGATTTTCTCAAAAACGGTACAACCGATTTTGATCATTTTTTTTTGCTAAAGCTCCCCAAAAACATAAATAGAATTGTGTACTCAAATTTTCAAAAAAAAAAAAAAAAAATTTTGGATTTTTAAAAAAAGCTTCAACATTTTTTTTTTTCAAAACTCAATATTTCGAAAACCCCATGCTAGATTTTTTTTAAACTTGATAAATAAAAGTTTCTCAATATGATCTACAAGATGTGAGAAAGAAAAAATTATTTTACCTAAAAATAAAGGTACCTACCATACAAATGCTAAAAAATTAAAATAAATGGTTTTCAAAATTCGTATTTTTCTCGAAAACGGTGGCTAGAATTTTGATAAATTTTTTTTTCTTTCAATTAATTTTTACGATCTTTAATTTAATAAAAAAAAATTTGAAATTAAGATAAATTACAGCTTGTACCTACCATAGAACCATTTTTTCGAATTTTGAATTTCTAATTATCCACATAACGGATCTTAATGAAATTTTTTATAGAGAAGCTTTTAAAACTTTAAAATAAATATTTTTTGAATTTTTGAGAAGAAAAAATCTATTTTTTCTTTTTTTGAAAATTCGATATCTCAGAAACGGCTCAATATTTTTTTTGTAAATTTAATTTTTATTCGAACAATAATAAAAAATTTTTTCTTAAAAAGCTTTTAAAAAGTTTGTGTATAAAAGCTTTTTTTTTAGAAACCGCTACAACGACTTATAATTTCTGTTCTTGCATAAATTCATATTTGCATAGCATTCTGTTTTTGTCTCTTACTACTAAAAGAATTTAAAAATTAATTTTATCCTTATGAACAGTTTTCTCTAATAACATTCGTTTTTAAAATTCCTAGTCTATTACATAGGAGCAAGTTCGTGCGACCCAGTCGTGCATTTTATTTATTTGCGACTTATAGGTACTATAAGGCAAGTTATGCATTCGTAAAAAAAATCGAACTCGAGATTTTGTTCAAAGTTGACATTACGATGATAGCGAAGACTAAAAAAGTGTGTCTAGCAATTCTGTCTGTCTGTCTGTCTGTTCGACTACAGCCTAAACGGCTCGGCGGATTTTCTTTGAATTTGGTATATATCATTTTTAATTTTTTCCACCACACGTTTTTTTCTTTTCTGTTAATACCAAAAATAACGGTACCTGCAATACGAATTTTTTTTCGAAATTTTATAAATATTTTTTTTTCTCAAAAACTGTCTCACAGATTTAAAAAAAAAAATTCAAAAAATTTCATTTAGCCAACACTAGGTAATGGCTGAAAAAAAATCCAAAAAAATTATTATTTTTGGTACCCCCTTGAAACCATTTTTTTTTTGTTTTTGATTTTCTCGAAAACGGTACCACCGATTTTGATCATTTCATTATGTTAAGGCTCCCCAGCAGTTTGAATATTATTTTGTATTCAAATTTTCAAAACAATTTTTTTTTGGGTTTTTAAAAAAAATTTCAAAATTTTGTTTTGAAAACTCAATATTTTGAAAACCCCATGCTTGATTTTTCTAAGACTTGATAAATAAAAGTTTCTCAATGCAATCTACAACATATGAATCAAAGAATTATTTTACCTAAAAATATGGGTAACCTCCATACAAATGTTAAAAAATGATTTTCGAAAATCGTATTTTTCTCGAAAACGGTTCCGAGAATTTTGCTAAAATTTTGTTTCTTTCGATTAATTCTTACGATCTATAATTAAATAAAAAAACTTGAAAACAAGATATTACTGACTGTACCTATCATAGAACGATTTTTTCGAATTTTCAATTTCTCATTATCGGCATAACAGATTTTAATGTAATTTTTTATAAGGAAGCTCCTGAAAAATTTTAAAAACATTGCATTTCAGAACTTAAAGGAAAATATTTTTTTCAATTTTTGGAAAAAAAAGTCATTTTTTTTTTTAAATTCGATATCTTACCGGCTTAATATGTTTCTTTGAAATTCAATTCTCATTCGAACAATAATAAAAACTTAAAAAAATGTTTTTTTACAAAAAACTTATTTTTTTAAAGAACCACTACAACGACTTATAATTTTGGTTCTTGCCTAAATTCATATTTGCATAGCATTCTGTTTTTATCTCTTACTACTAAAAGAATTTAAAAAAATCATTTTATCCTTATGAACAGTTGTCTTTAGTAACATTCGTTTTTAAAATTCCTAGTCTATTACATAGGAGCAACTTCGTGCGACCCAGTCGTGCATTTTATTTATTCTAAATGAAACTCCTTCTATGTTGACCAATACGTGTAGATATTCCGTTGAATATTGACATGGTAGATTTAGCATCATTTTGAGTACTTTTGTTTTGGTTCTTTATAATCGAAGAATATGACTGTTAGCTCATTTATGCCAAACAGGTGAAATATTGAACATAATGTCTTGAAAAATAACTTTAAATATTTTAAGCTTACTTTCAGTACTTAGCTTTGATTTTCGATTTATAAATTTAAATGGGTATAGAATTTGTATAGCCAAGTTGATGCCGTTATGCCACACTGTATCAAATGCCTTCTCGACATCTAATAGGACCATACCTGTACTTTTTCCTAATGCACGATCACTTTTAATATCATTTGTTATTGGATGTACTTGATGTACTGTACTATGAAAACTTCTGAACCTTAATTGTTCAGCTGGAAGGATATCATGCGTGTTAAAATGCATTAGAATATTATTTTTTTATAAGTTTCTCAAGAGAATTAAGTAAACTTGTGGGTCTATAACCACAAGTTGTAAAAGGATCCTACCCTGGTTTTTGTGTATCTATTATATATTATTTTTCCTGTTTTCCATTGCTTTGGGAAATTCAAAAATTTCACAGCTGTTTTAGGAAGATTTTTTAAAATTTTATTTTTCATACCTTCGAATCCTGGGCTCTAGGAAGTCTTAAGACTACGTAGTATATCTCTAACATCCTGCATTTTAATTATATCATTATTTCATTAAAGCGTAATATTCCCCCTACGCCACTGTTCATGGATGGCGCTTGCATCGTGGAAACTGAAAGGCTATCAATTTTCGGTATATGTATGTATTACTGACCACCTTGGATATTGCTAAAAATGCGGCCAAATGCTTATAGGTCTCCTAAGACGATGTAAAAGCTTTCTCTGCCCCTGTGAACTGGCCACAGTTTTTAAGGCTTATATTCGTCCTAAACTAGAATATAATTTTCATACCTGTTGAGGTGCTTCAAAAACATCTTTACACTTACTAGACAGAATCCAGAATAGAGCTTTAAGGCAGATAGGTGAGAGAGCAATTTCTGAAACAATTGTTTCGTTGGAACATCGTCGAAATGTTTCTTGTCTATCACTGTTTCATAGTTACTTCTTAAAAAAATGTTCTATTGAAATAGCGAGTTGCATTCCCCCTAAAAAAAATTATACTCGTATCACCTGGAATGCTCATCATATCAATATACCCTTTAGCCAAACTTTCTACGTTCAGTTAAGTACGGAGATTCTTGCTTTTGCCTTATGACTCGAATGTTGAATTCCTTAACCGACTCTGTTTTTCCCCCACATCTCAATGTCCAGACATTTAAGATGAATTTACATCGGTTTCTCCTACTCAATTCTCCCACTGATTCCTAAATGCTCGCACTGTGTTATACCAACATTCAAAGGGTAGTCATAATCCCACGAACTTGCTCTTATGTAAAAGTACTTTGGAATTTAAGATACATTTTTTATAAATATAAAACATGAATGTAAAATGAAATTGCAGTCTGATTTCTAGAAAAGTATGAATTTATGCAAACAAAGTTTAAAAAAATCGTTTTATTATTAAATAAATAAATTTTTTATATAAGAAATTTCTTTAAAATTTTTCAAGAAAAAAATGTGGGATGCGAATTTTAAGTATTTAATAATATTGATTTTAGGAAATAATTTCAAAAAATAATCGTTCATAGGTTTTGAAGATATTGATTTTTCAAAAAAAAATTTTTTTTTTCAAAAAAACCCAACAAATAATTTTTCGAATATTTTTATATACAATATTATTTTAAACTTAGGGGGACTCCTGCTGAAAATTTTTGGTTAAAATAGTTAAAGCCGTTAATGAGAAAGTCGAAAATCAAAAAAACAGTTCTATGACAGGTACCGTTAACAACATTTTTCCCCAAATTTTTTTTTACCAAAACGTAGTCCATGTCCATTATATCACACCTAATTTTTTTTATCAAAATCGCTAGAGCCGTTTTCGAGATAAATAAGATTTTGCATTACGGGTGTATGGGGGGTACCGTTAGTTTTAGAGCTAAAAAAAAAATTTCAATTTCCCTCTAGGGAATCACCAAAGACCCATAACTACCGAGTTTGGAGAAAATAGGTCCAGTGGCTTAGGCTCTAGATCGAGGTACAGACTTACAGACATACAGACAGGCAGACAGACAGATATACAGACAGACAGACGGAATTGCCGGACCCACTTTTTTCGTCTTCGCTATCATCGTAATGTCAACTTTGATCAAAATCTCGAGTTCGATTTTTTTTCCAAATGCAGAACTTGCCCTATAGTACCTATATCGCAAGTAAAAAAATCAACTTGAAGAGAGATCTTATAAATGTCATTGATTGTTCTACAGTAGTTTCAATATGACAGCTGTTCATAATGCTGTTACCTAATTGATGATTTTTATAAAATTCCCGTGCTAACGCATTCGCTTTTTCTATGTTTGTCAATAGTTAATTTCACCACTGTTAAATTCGGTAAGATCTATTACGGCTTTTTAATGTTGGAAAAGACCAACGAATTTCAATTCGAGACTCATCATCTTTTCTACGACTTCAAAGCCGAATATATGAGAGGATTCATCGTCAGGGGCCCTTTATAGCAATGGCCGTACTCAATTCGTAGTCGATAATATCGGTCCTGTATCGGATTAGGGTGAATCAAGGCGAATAAATAATTGTATGAACTACACCCAGTCTGACGTGACTCGCTACTATCGTCAACATGATACTTATCGTCCTTATACCTTCCGTTTATAAACGAAATAAATGAATACCAAAAACACATATCGATTTCTTTCGAAACTGTGCGGTATCGTTAAGTAGACTTATCAATCGTTTTTTTTTTTTTGCCTCGTCTTCTGTGTTCTCTTAACTGAAATTAATACGGCTTTGCCTTGAGGGTAGGTATTTATTATAACATTCTAAAGGGCCTACACCCTATCCCGACCTATTTTATCTTCGATCTGCCTTCTTCAAGAAATACACAGACTAATAATATGATAATTATGACCGTTTTGATATTACGAATATACATTGTTTACATTTTACGTCAAATATTTATTTACGGAACAGAAAATATGATTGTCAACCAAAATTCATAAAATCGCTTTATTTGCTAATGGAATGGGAATTAAATAAATTATTCAATATGCGTACAATCAACATTCTGGGTTTTATAAGTCTTTTCATTTTGAATTTGAATATTGTTTTTTTTTTTTTTATTTCAACATACATAATGTAAATACACATAGAAATGTTGGTAGGAGTATATCAAGCTTTGATGTAAATGGAGATGATTTTCTCATATGCATTAGTTGAGAACGTATGGTGACACTGATGCAGATCCTGGAGACTTAGACATCTCAATGAATGCTGTGTGCGTGTTTGTTCTTGGGCATGAATGGAAACGACCTTCAATTCTTTCCCTAATCGGAATGGATAAGATAAGAGACACTTTTTCACGACAAGAGATACTTTTGAACTTTCCCGCCAGAGGCTGAAAAAAAATATTTTATTTTAAGGTGGAAATAGGAACGGCGGCCGCGGCGGCGGGGCATCGCAATCAACGTGAAACGTTTCTGAAATGTTTCCTTATTTCCCATTCCGAATGGGAAACTTTTCCTATTTGTCAAGTGTTTACATAGGATGTGGGCGTTGATGCGTCAAAAATCACTCGATTAATAAAAAATATGAAACAAAAAAAGTTTTGTGGAATCTACTGCTAAAGAGATGAGGCATCTATAGCTCCATCCTGCTGAAACCATTAGACATCGGCTGCATCTTTTCCAATTCGGACAAGGAAATATCCTGAATTTTGGTCAGGTAACGTGAAGAAGTCACAGTAGTAAATGACTGATGATCCACATTCTTGATATTGCACACTACACTAAGACCTTGTCAGAAAGTACGGCCCTCTGGCGGAATTTCCTGGCGTTCGCTCACTTAAGTAGCTCATATTTTACTTATTTACGCATCCACTTAAGTAAAAATGTGCCTCATCAAAGAAGAAAACGAAAGACGATAGGGTTTCGCGGCAACGCTGCAAGCATATTTTCGCTAGCGAGTTGGCCTTAAGATCATGTGCCGATAATTCTTGGACAATAACCATCTTGAAGAAGTGTAAATGAAAATGTTCTTAAACGATTTGTTGAATGAAACATCTGAAGGCAAACTGCATTCGATAGATCGAGGGAACTTTCAAAAAAAATAGACTTGTACTAAGAAACACGCTTTTGAGTAGACCACTCCATCTTGGCGATTAAAACTAAGTGTTAAAAAAAATGAAAATCTGCTTACATTAGAAAGAAAGCTTGTATTATATTTTTACTTGCGACATACATTATGTGTATATAGGTACTTTATGGCAAGTTATGCATTCAGGAAAAAAAAAACCAACTCGAGATTTTGATCAAAATTGACATTACGATAATAGCGAAGACTATAAAAGTTGGTCTCGCAATTCTGTCTGTCTGTTCGACTACAGATTAAACGGCTCGGCCGATATTCTTTAACCTTGGAAAATATCATTTTTAATTTTTCCCGCCCACACGCTTTTTTCTTTATTTAAGACAAAAAATAACGGGACCTGCCATACGGATTTTTTTCGGAATTTTATAAATATTTTTTTTTCTCAAAAACTGTTTGACAGATTTAAAAAATAAAAGTATAAGAAAATTTCATTTAGTTAAAGCTAGGTAATGGTTGCAAAAAAAAATTCCGAAAAATGGTTATTGAGGGTAGCCTCCAAAGAACCATTTACATATTTTGTTTTAGATTTTTCCAAAATCGGTACCACCGATTTTGATCATTTTTTTTTTTGCTAAGGGTCACCAAGAATTTAAATAGAATTGTGTATTAAAATTTTCAAAAAAAAATTTTTTTTTTCAAAACTCAATATTTCGAAAACCAAATGCTAGCTTTTTTTTAAACTTGATAAATAAAAGTTTCTCAATATAATCTACAAGATAAGACAAAAAAAATTATTTTACCAACAAATAAAGGTACCCACCATACAAATGTTAAATAAAATGCACGAACTTGCTCTTATGCAAAAGTACTTTGGAATTTAAGATACATTTTATAAATATAAAACATGGATTTAATGAGATAATAATGTTCAAATGCATAAAATACCATCTGATTTCTAGAAAAGTATGAATTTATGTAAGCAAACTTTAAAAAATCGTTTTATTATTAAATAAATTTTTTATATAAGAAATTTCTTTGAGATTTTTCAAGAAAAAAATTTGAGATGCGAATTTTAAGTATTTAATAATATTGATCTTAGGAAATAATTTCAAAAAATAATCGTTCATAGGTTTTGAAGATATTGATTTAAAAAAAAAAATTATCGAATATTTTTATATACAATATTATTTTAAACTTACGGGGACTCCTGGTGAAAGATTTTGGTTAAAATCCTTAGAGCCGTTAATGAGAAAGTCGAAAATCAAAAAACCGGTTCTATGACAGGTACTGTTAATAACATTTTGCCTTAAAATTTTTTTTGACCAAAATGTAGTCCATTTTCATAATATCACACCCCACTTTTTTTTTTATTAAAATCGTTAGAGCAGTTTTCGAAAAAAATTTTAGTCGTTTTTCAAGCGATATTATCATACGGATCACCCGTTTGGGGAGATTGTGCTGAAATGCATAAGAAAAAAATTCAAATTTTACAAAACAAAATATTAAAAATGATGCTTAAGGTCCCATGGCATTTTTCAACACAAGATTTTCATCAACAAGCAAAAGTATTAAAAATAAACCACAAAACTGAAGTTCTTAATGAAAATTATTTTAGAAAATGTGAATTAAGTGAAAATTCTCTTATTAGAAACCTTATATAAAAAACACAAAAATATTAAAATAATGAAACAAAAAAAAAAATGTAACATACTTATGTGTATTATTCATGTCATTTAGATAATTATTAACATTTTAATTTATTAAAATATACCACAACTTGTTAAAATATTTATACATATATGGTATATTATATTTATTTATTTATTAATTTTTTTATTTAATAATTTATGTTTGTACTTCTTTTAATTATTTATTTACCAACTTGTCTGTTAAATTACAAATTTATTTACTTTTTCATATTTATTCATATTCGTTATTTATTTATTTACTTGTTCGTTAAATAATTTACTAATTTACCTGTTTACTGAATAATTAGTTTCTTTGATGTTTATTTATTTAATTATTGTATTGTATTTATTTATTTATATATTTATTTATTTATTTATTTTTTTATTTATTAATTTATTTATTCATTTCCTTAACATATTGTTTTTTCTCTTTTTTTTTAATTATTTATTATCTTAGCATTATCTGTGATATAGTTAAAAGCAAAATTCAAATGAAGGTTTTTTATAGTTATTTTCCTTCAAATTTAAAAATATTAAAATATATGCATTTCAGAAACCTAGTATTGATTTTCAGTAGTAAGATAAAATTTGTTATCATATCTCTGTGCTGTGCAAAAATATTGTAAACTATGTAATTTTCTTTCAAACAATAGAATGTATCTATGCATATATGTATTTTTTTCAAATGCAAAGGAGCTCTTGCATAAAAATTTTGTTTAAAATCGTTAAAGCTGTTGGTGATAAATTCGAAAATCAAAAAAACGTTTCTATGACAGGTACCCCTAATAACATTTCCCCCCAAATTTTTTTTCGACCAAAATATAGTCCATGTCCATAATATCACACTTAATTTTTTTTATCAAAATCGTTAGAGCCGTTTTTGAGATAAATAAGATTTTGCATTATGAGTGTATAGGGGGTACCGTTAATTTTAGAGCTAAACAAAAAATTTCAATTTATTCTCTAGAGAATCACCGAAGAGACTTAACTACCGAGTTTGAAGAAAATACCTCTAGTAGTAAAGGCTGTAGTTCGCGGTACAGACATACAGACATAAAGACAGACAGACAGACGGAATTGCGGGACCCACTTTTTTCATCTCCGCTATCATCGTTATGTCAACTTTGATCAAAATCTCGAGTTCAATTTTTTCCAAATGCAGAACTTGCCCTATAGTACTTATATATCGCAAGTAAAAATGGTTTTCAAATATCTTTTTTTTTTGAAAACGGCGGCTAGAATTTTGATAAAATTTGTATTCTTTCAATTAATTTTTACGATCATTAATTTAATAAAAAAATTGAAATTAAGATATCAGAGGATGTACCTACCATAGAACTATTTTTTTTTTTTTTCAAATTTTGAATTCACTCATTATCGACATAACGGATTTTATTGGAATAATTTTTGTAGAGACGCTTCTAAAAAGTTTAAAAACATTGCATTTCAAGACAGAAAAAAATATTTTTTGAACTTTTGGAAAAAAGTTTTTTTTGGAAAATTCAATATCTCAAAAACGGCTCAATATATGTTTTGGAAATTTAATTTTCATTAGTACGAGTACAATAATAAAAACTTAAAGTTGGCGTACAAAATTTTTTTCTTAAAAATGTTTTAAGAATTTTGTATATAAAAGCTTAATTTTTTTAAGAAACCACTACAACGACTTACAATTTTTGTTCCTGCAAAAATTCGTATAATACTTAAGAAGGGCATTCTGTTTCTAGCTCAAAATTACCAACTTTTTTGTTTACCTATTTAAAAACGAACTGAATGCTTGCGAATAAACAACAAAGTTCGTGCGACCCAGTCATGCATATTTTTTTTGTTGAATTCCGACGGCATGGTATCTAGATACTTGTCCTAAGGAGCAAGGCAGTACAAGGGAAAATGGAAACATAGAAAAATATCAAATAAAATGGCAGTGCACTTAAATCTTTTCAATTGTCTTTTCTTCTTCGCATTGCTACATATTTATTATTATATTATTTTAATATTTTTATTCTCTCAGACCTAAAAAGGATGCTTCCTATCATGCATGCTGCTTATGATTGATGTGACCTACTTTACAACCCCATTGGGTTTTCTTCCTTCGAAAGTGTATTCTATCATAAAACATCTTCACAATAAAAAAAAAAAACAAAAAGGTTTTCCAACCGAGTTTTGCAAGTCTATTTCCCACAAAATAATATTAATTCCATATCATGGATTTTATTTAGAATTGATTTCAAATAAAAAATAGAAATACAGCAAAAACTTGAAAATTTGATTTGCTATGGGCTATTAACTCGGCCAAAACCTTTGAATTGGGTTCTTTAATCGCATAAATCTTACACAAGGTCCATAAATTATTTTTAAGACGCTTGGCATTCATTCAAGGGCTAACAAAATTTCTGAATTATTTGGTTGAATATGAAGTAAAATCTGTGAAAGTACCTATAAGTACGCACACTACAAACACATAAATCAATTGCAATTCTTCATTCATTTTAAATGGGAAATATGTATATTAAAAAAATAAAGAAGAAGAGACAAAATCCCATATACCGCACCAGGCACGTCTTCATAAAATAAGCAAAATCAAAAAACAATAAAAACTTACTACCCACTTGGCAATTTTTCAAAATATCAATTTCATTTGGAAGTTATGGAAAAGTTTTGCTTGAGAAGAAGACAAAAAGTCGTTGAATTTCATTACTCTACCATAAAAATGATTGAAAAACAAATAAAAATAATAGAACTCTTAACTCATAGACTTGGGTTGGCCTGGTCATTCCAAATGAGTTTTGTCCCCATCATAAAGTATACTCTGAAACCAGTGCTGGCTTGAGTCAAATGACGCTCTAAATGGCTATATTGCCAATAGGCGCCCTCTCTAAGCTATATCATTTTGAGAGTATTAAAGTACCTTGAAGGGGGTTTTTGTATGATAACATACGGGCAATAAGGCAGCACAGCTTTCGCACAATCATATGCATATTGAAGTTTTGAATATTACAAAAATTAAAGTACCTAATCAGTTCACAATAAAATAACCCACTGTGTCATATGAATATGCTCTTATGTTTAAGCGACTTGGAATTTAAAAAATGAATGTTAAAAGAAAAAATATTCCCAAATATATAAAAGGTTAATACAACTCCTTTAGTTTTTAAACCTTTAAACCAGAACTCCGTGTGATTTCTTTGGCAAATATGAATTTATAAAAAGGGCATAAATATTTTACTTTCAAATAAATTAGTTTTATACATTACACATAAGATTTTTAAAACAAAAGTGGTACGTCAATTTTAAGATTTTATTATAGTCCAAATAAAAATTGAGTTTTAAAAAAATCATTGACGCGTTTTTGATATTGAAATTTCAAACAAAAAATTAAATTTTTTTCAAACATTTTTTAAAATTCTTAGAAGTTTCCGCATACAAATTTGCATATTATTAGATCTTATAAATTATGCGTGTTTTTGAGAAAAAAAAATAATAATATTTTCGAAAACATTTTCTAACATTTGTATGGTGACTAACTACTCTTATTTTTCAATTGAAGAACAATTTTTTTCTTCATCTTGTATTTCATATTGAAAAACTGTTAATTGCCAAGTTTAAAAAAAACAGCAATGATTTTCAAAACATAAAGTTTTCAATACGAAATCTTGAAATTTTTATTAAAAATCCAAAACAAAAGTTTTTTTTTAAAATTTGTATAAATAGTCAAACATTTCAGTAGCTTTAGCATAAACAAAAATTATCAAAATTAGTTGTGCTGTTTTTGAGAAATACGAAAACTCAGAAAATAGATCTATGTGAGGTACAATTTATAATCAATTTTTGAAAAAAAGTTCATTCATAAGCTAAATTTTACCAAAAGAAATTAAAAAAAAAACTTTTCATAAGCATAAGATTCATTTTTTAAATGACTAAAACAACTATTTTAGTAGTTGAAGCCAACAGCAGAAGAAATATTGACCCATTTTTAAGATATCGAATTTTCAAAAGAAAATTGATTTTTTGTTTGTAAAATTAAAAAAATATTGTTCTTTAATTTTTGAAATGTAATGCTGCTCTAAGTTTTTGGAAGCTTCTTCAAATTTTATTTAAATTCGTTATGCCAATAATAAGAAATTCAAAATTTGAAAAATAGTTTTATGGTAGGTACAGTCAGTAATATCTTAATTTCAATTTTTACTTGCGACTTATAGGTACTATAAGGCAAGTTATGCATTCGTAAAAAAAATCGAACTCGAGATTTTGATCAAAGTTGACATAACGATGATAGCGAAGACTAAAAAAGTGGGTCTGGCAATTCTGTCTGTCTGTCGGTTCGACTACAGCCTAAACGGCTCGGCCGATTTTCTTTAAACTTGGTAGATATGGGTTTTGATTTTTTTCCCCCACACGTTTCTTCTTTTTTTTTTAAGACCAAAATAACGGTACCTGCCATACGAATTTTTTCGAAATTTTATAAATATTTTTTTTCTCCAAAACTGCTGCACAGATTTAAAAAATAAAAACACAAAAAAAATTTCATTTAAATAAAGCTAGGTAATGGTTGAAAAAAATTTTCCGAAAAATGGTTATTGAGGGTACCCCCCATGAAATATTTTTGTTTTGTTTTTGATTTTCTCAAAAACGGTACCACCGATTTTGATCATTTTTTTTTTTGCGAAGGCTCTTCAAAAATTTATAATTGTGTTTTAAAATTTTCAAAAAAATTTTTTTTTGAATTAAAAAAAAAAACTTCAAAATTTTTTTTCAAAACTCAATATTTCGAAAACCCCATGCTAGATTTTTTCTAAACTTGACTAATAAAAGTTTCTTAACATAATCTACAAGATGTGGGAAAAAAAAAATCATTTTACCTTAAAATAAAGGTACCCACCATACAAATGTTAAAAAATTTAAAAAAATGGTTTTCAAAAATAGTATTTTTTTTCGAAAACGGCACCTAGAATTTAGATAAAATTTTTTTCTTTCAATTAATTTTATTAAAAAAATTTTTGAAATTAAGATATTACAGCTTGTACCTACCATAGAACCATTTTTTCGAATTTTGAATTTCTAAAGAGTCTAAAACACATTGCATTTCAAAACTTAAAAATAAATTGAATTTTTGAAAAAAAAAATGTATTTTTTTCTTTTTTTGAAAATTCGATATCTCAGAAACGGCGCAATATTCTTTTTTAAATTTAATTTTTATTCGAACAATAATAAAAACTTTAAATTGGCGTACCAAAATTTTTTCTTAAAATTTTTTTAAAAATTTTTTATATAAAAGCTTTTTTTTAAGAAACCACTAAAACGACTTATAATTTTTGTTCTTGCATAAATTCATATTTGCATAGCATTCTGTTTTCGTCTCTTACTTTAAAAGAATTTAAAAAATTAATTTTATCCTAATGAACAGTTTTCTCTAATAACATTCGTTTTTAAAATTCCTAGTCTATTACATAGGAGCAAGTTCGTGCGACCCAGTCGTGCATTTTATTTATTTTACAATAAGAAATTTTTAGTCCCTCATTGGTAGAATTTATGCTGTAAATTTACCAAAAATTGACAAGATTAAACTATAGAGTGTGAGCCAAATACACGTTTAGTTTTAAAAATGCAATAAAATGAACAAAATTAGTTTTGTATTATGCCTTTATAAGTAAGAGCATTCACATTTTTCATGGAATGCAACGTCGGTCGTTCAAAAGGCTGTTTTGCCTACGAGTACTTTGTAGTACCACATTCTGTCACTCAAAACTATGTATATTTATGCAGAACTCTCCTAACGCTAGTGCGTGAAATGTTTCGCTGTTGACATCGATGGGACTTAATGTTCATGAATTGAGGCTCAAACTCTCGGCTACTGCAGCCACATTCATGCCTGTGCGCACTGCACGACGACGGGGACCATGAATGTTGTCAACTTGCATACCAGTCTCACGAGCTTCTTACACAAACTTGCGTATAGCAGGCGCGGTGGGTGCTTCATTTCGGCCAAAACTTTTTTCAAAAAATGCACTATTCGGGCTACACAGCACTCATTTTGGAAATAAATTTTCAATATTTTTCAAGCGTAAAGAGACTCATTTCCTTCCGTGGAGGAAGGACTTTCTGTCAAGACTTCGAACGGGAAACAGCTGTCAGTGTCAAAATAAAATTTGATTTAAAAACAAACCATTAGACGACCCATCCTGTATTTAAACTTTTCTAACCTTTCGGGCTGTAAATTTACTTACTCGTTTCTTTATAAATCAAATTCTGTGCTGAAATCTCAATGCCGGACTTTTGAGAATTTCTTTTGAAAAATCAAACAAAAAACCAAGATTTTCTAAAACATATCTTTATCAATACATTTTTATTTTTTTAGCTTCAAAGAACCTATGTCCATGGTTTTTTCAGTCTCTTAAAATAACTGGTATGTATGTTATTTCAGCTTCTTCCATGATTTTTACTTGGCCTAAGGGCTTTTTATTTCATGTAAAAAATATATTGACATCGAACACCTTTAAATACTAAGTATAAAGATGTCCTATAAAGTGGATTAGTCAAACAGTAACTGAGTGGTTCATATGCCGGTTCTTGAAAAATATTAAGGAAATTTACTGCATTAAATAATTTTGGGAAATTCAATATAGTCAAATAACATATTTCTTAAAATCCAAATATATGATACGAAATTTCAAAACTGAAAAAAGCACTGTCAATTTTTTTTTTAGAATTTAGAGGAATATATTTTTGAAAACAAAAAAATGTATCCTTTTCAGGATGTATCCTTGTAAGGAACTGAAAAATCCTCCAAGAGAATATCTTATCAGAAAATATTAGTTTTATTAGTTAGCTATATTAGTTATGAAAACTTGGCAGAAAATTCAAAAAACTGTGCTTCCTCTCCTTCCGAAAACGTGAACACAGGAATGTTTCATCCCCCATAAGATCAAAAAGTTACCAGTGTTCGCTTATGCGTTTGATCGTTAGCAATACAGTTTGCCTTAAATTTGGTACACAACATTTTTATGTGGTTACGACAATAACAATATTGATAAGACTTTAAACCGGTTATCTGTTCATTGATTAAAAAAAAAGCTGGTTTTTTGCTCTAAGATATAAATTATCAAAATAATATTACGTTCCAAAATTAAAAATAAAAAACATTTGTGTACAGATAAATTAAGAGACGAAATTTTCAACAATACTAAATAAATAATCTTCAGTTTTAACCAAAAATATCGTTTCCAATTTTTTTGTATTTAAAGAGTAACAGCCATATTTATAAACTCATTATAGTGAGTACATAAGGCTATGCAACCCTTATAATGCCTCTGAACGCAAAATCGTTATTTATAAAACTTATGTGACGTTGAATAGAGGCATTATAAGCTAAACGCGTTTGGAAGTTGAATAGTGCCTACATAAGGACATTTTAGTATTGAACTGTCACATTCACTTTGACATCACATTGAATTATTAAGATTATCAACAAAATAAAATGACTTTTACTTGATATTGAAACTAAAGCTTTGTTGTTTTTATTTATTGAAACTAAAATGTTATACTAATATATTAAAAATAAATTGAATTGTTTAGAATTAAGTAGATAAATATTATACTTGTTGGTGATCTCTCTCCACGGATCCTACTTCATCCGGTGTGTTAGTGTTGCAATTTTTATTTTGCATTATTGAATTGTATCCTCAATAACTTGTCTGAGGAGTATTCCAGCTATGACAAAACTAACAACAATTTGATTTCCAGTATGTACTAGAGATAATTATGTACATACCTTATCTGATGAATCAAAGATAATTGTTTGAATTCAATTTGCTTTTGGTAGTTTCATTTTTGTTTATTAAATTCGATAGACAGACAAGATGTTTTTTTTTTTTTTGTTTTTTTTTTTGACAAACAGCTGAGTGTTATGAAGGCTAAATGTAATAGATTCTTACTTTTTGGTACTTTATTCGACACAAGCTCATTATAACTATGCAGGGTAGGCAAATGTTTTATAAATATAAATTTGCATAGTGTATGAATAAGTCCTTATGCAGTGCATAACTATTCACGCGTTCAGCGAATTCTAATAAATAAGGCTGTAAGTGTTGACATGTTTAAGTACTTGTAATACTATTTTTAAAAAGAGGCTGGGTGCGACCCACACTGATAACTTCCCATTTGTGGTCTTGAAAACTTTATATTTAGTTAATTATAAAATTATGTATTATATTATAGAAATTACTTTATCATTTCGGTTCCAAACATTTTAATTGAAAAAAAAATTAAAAATGAAATATTCAAATATAAAAGATATGGTTTGGTTATTGATGGAAGGGTACTTACAAAATATATCCGCTCTAAAACTAGATATATGTCAAATATAAACCGTTTGTTAGAAATTGTATTATGTATAAAATTAAATAATGGCAAAGTCAATATCATTGCTCGTTCTCAAGATATTCTAGTCGAAAAACAAATATTACCACTTTTTAGTAGACTTTTTTTTATATATTTGTTAAAACTGTCAATTCGATACTTGTCAAAATTTAACCATATGTTAATAATTGTATTATGTCGATACTAAGCGACACTTTTTTCGAAAATGACTTTTTGAAGAGGAAATACTCGTATATGTTAAGGGCCACGTTTTGGCCTGGGTTTCGCCAACCTATTATGCATGAAAAGGAAACTAGAGTACAAATAAAAAAATTTATCAACTGCCATGTTTTCTCATTAAAATAATGTTGCCCCCCCCCCCCCCCCCAAATTTGTATTATCCGCCAAAAAAATTATGCTAAGCGACATTAATAAAGATCTCATTGTCGTGAGCAACAAAAAATTTTGTTAGATGTCACTTAGTTTAACCAAAATTGTCTCTTCAACTAGAACTTTCTTCGTTTTTTTCGTTTCCTGAACAATTTTAGAAATGTCGCTTAGTAAACATTCTTATGGGAAGGTATCGATGTATAAAACAACATACTTTAGAAGGAACTATCGGTGTTCATTCCCAAGAAATTCGACTTGAAATACAATATTAACTAGTTTGCACTAGAATTTTTAATTGTTTTTTTATTTAAAAAAAAAACTATTAATTCAATATTTGTCAACATTTTACGAATTGTACAAAATTATACTATGTATAAAATAAACTAAATTAGAAGTCAATATCACTACTAGTTCTCGAGAAATTTGAGTCGAAAAACAATTTTTACCAATTTTCAATAGAATTTTATATAGTTTTTTATTTTTTGTAAGAAAACTGTAAACTGATTTTTTTTGAAATTTTCACCAGTTGTCAAACACATTATTTTTCGTAAAACAAAATTATTTTGAGTTTCAAATTGTTTTCCGTTCTTAGAATATCTGAGTTATGAAATTTTTTTTTCAGTTTTTTTTATTTAAAAAAATAACGGTATGTTCATTTTTTTCCAAATTCATACCAAATCTATATGACCTTATAATGAGTAGATTAAATTTTATTTGAAATCAATAGCATTTTTTTTTCGTGAGATATTTGAAACTAACCAAATTTTTTTTTTAAAACCGTTATAGTGAAAAAACTACTCACTGAATTTTAATAAACGCCCTTTCAGCCTCTTTCGAAGTTATTATCTATTAAACAGAATTTATTTGAAGTCGATATCTTTACTCGTTCTTGAGATATCGACGACGAAAAATGGTACCAGAACGTACGGACGTACGAACGTACGAACGTACGAACGTACGAACGTACGAACGTACGAACGTACGTACACACACACACACAGACATCTCTCTAAAAATGATTGATATAGCCTCTACGGACCTTGTAACGTCGAGAAATGTCAAAAATTCCAATTTGACAAATCGGACCGATTACAATAACTCCCTATGGGAAGTTAATAAAAAAGTCTGTTAGTAAAAAGAGTTAATTGAAAAAAAAAAAAAAAAACATTCAAAAAATGTGTAACTTTTCTCTGACTTCTTAAATGCTATTCAGTGTACTTATCTGTTTGTTCACCTTTAGAATTAAGGGATAGGTCGATTTTTCTTATCAGCAGGAATGGTGGAGCCAACCCAGATCTCCCGTATGACAGTCCAAGAAACTAACCATTATGGCAAGGGGTTTTTGATTATTCCTCAGACATGTTTTTCTTTAGATTAAAAATAGCGGTAACAATTGTTTTCTCTAAAACTGCTCAAAAGATTTTAATATAAAATAAAATACACGACTGGGTCGCGCCAACTTGCTCTTATGTAAAAGGCTAATAATTTCGAAAAAGGAATGTTATTGGAGAAAAACCGTTCATAAGCATTAGATTAATTTTTTAAATGACTAAAACAATTCCTTGAGTATATGGAGCTATACACAGGATGCCATGTGATTCAAACAAATACTAGGTTATGCAAAAACAAAAATTATAATTCGTTGTAATGGTTTCTTGAAAAAAATAAGCTTTTACATACAAAATTTTTTAAACATCTTTAAGAAAAAATTTTGGTACGCCAACTTAAAGATCTTATTATTGTACAAATAAAACATACATTTCCAAAAAAAAATTTAGCCGTTATTGAGATATCGAATTTTCAAAAAAAATGATTTTAATATTTTTTTTTGTTTTTAATATTTTTTTTAAGTTTTAAGATACAATGTTTTTCAAAAATTTTAGAAGCTTCTCTATAAAAAATTTCATTATCTAAGATCCGTTATGCCGATAATGAGAAATTCAAAATTTGAAAAATGGTTCTATGATAGGTACAGTCAGTAATATCTCAATTTCAAAGTTTTTTTTAATTAAATTGTAGATCGAAAAAATTAATGCAAAGAAAAAAAAATTATTAAAATTCTAAGTGCCGTTGTCGAGAGAAATACGATTTTCGAAAACAATTTTTTAACATTTCTCTGGTAAGTACGGTTATTTTTAGATAAAATACATTTTTTTTTCTCATATTTTGTAGATTATAAAAAAACTTTTTATTTATCAAGTTTAAAAAGAATCGAGGATGGGGTTTTCTAAATTTTGAGCCTTGAGAAAAGAAATTTGAATTTTTTTCCACAAATCAGAAAAAAAATTAAACAATTTGGATACATAATAATATTCAAACTTTCGGGGAGCTTTAGCATTAAAAAATGATCAAAATCGGTTGTACCGAAAACAAAAAATATGGCTCCAAGGAGGGTACCATTATCAACCATTTTTTTTGAAATTTTTTTCAACCATTACCTAGCTTTGACTAAATGTTAATTTTTTTTTTCAAATCTGTGGGACCGCTTTTGAGAAAAAAAAGTATTTATAAAATTTCGAAAAAAAAAAATCGTATGGCAGGCATTGTAAAAAACGTGTGGGGAATTCAAAAACGATATCTACCAAGTTTAACAGACAGACAGAAGTTCGAGACCCACTTTTTTTGCCTCGGTCATCGTAATGTCAACTCTGATCAAAATCTCCATTTTAATTTTTTTTACGAATGCATTACTTGCCTTTAAGTACCTATAAGTCGCAAGTAAAAATTAAATTGCCAGGCACGGAATTTTCCATAGTTCCCTTGAATATGAACAGACCGGCCATGTACTTGAGGTAAATCCACACCACATAAAGCACCCCCAGCTGGTGTGGTTTGGTATCCTAGCACTAAATATCCTCGGAAAACCCTTTAAAACAAAAATCAAAACTAAAAACAAAATTTGAACAAAAAAAAAGTTGATCGTTCGTTCTTCTTCAATTGTTGGTTGCTCCGACTTAGATCTTATTATTATTTTTATCCTTTCCTTTTATTATGAAGCCCGGGAAGAATTGCTTCGATTATTTTATTTAATCCAAACGTTGACCCAGTTTTTTTTTCGTCTGACAGATTTTGTTTGTAGCATTCGAGCGGAAGATAGCAATAGTGGTAGAGCAGCAGCAGTAGTAGAAGAAGGCACAAAGCACAAATAAAATAGTGTTTTTGCAGAGTTTGTTTCCGTAACGTGGTTATATAAGTGGGATGAAGAAACAAAAAGTAAAAAAATAAACTAAGCCAAAGAATAAACACGTTCCGGAACTTATGTTGGGAAGTGGTTCTGGCTAGCTGTATGTTGGTGTAGGTACGCGAGTAAGTAAATAATGTTAATGTTTGCGAATCAATAAAACTGACAAATGCTTTTGTGTAGACTTTTTCTGATGCCAATATTTTTATGTTGAAAAATCGATAGATTTAAAATTAAAGGTTTTAGGGACTATGGAAAAAACAATGGTGAGAGAGGGTATAAGATAAATTCTTTTCAAATTTATCAAATTAGATTCTTTTTTAATATTCATGAGCATTTGTTATTTCACTAAGCCCAAGTGTTTTGCATGCGATATTAGCCATTTTTTTTTGGAACCGCATGTACGGTACGTTAAAAAGAATAATGTGCATGTAAAATACAACACCAACGATAACTTATACTCGGTAAGTAAGCCGCCATAAACATCCCTTCTTGTGAGCTTAGAGCACATAAAAACGAAAAATTGTTGCATTTTTAATAAATGGCGACAAGGGTCATTGTACAGATATTGTTTGGGGTAGATTCCAAAAAGAGTTTTGGATTAAAGATGGTGGTTCCGAAAATTGAATACACAAAGTTTTTTTAGTTTAATGCAGACAATTTACTGCATGATGAAGTAGGAACATTTTACTATAGTATCCATTTAGATTAACGAGAGTGATAGAAGGTGATGGTAGGTACATACTCGTACATAAGTTACAAGTTATTCAAGTAGGTATGGTGAAAATGCAGGGTTGGCCATCTAAAGATTTCTTTTTAAATCATAGAATATTTTGACACTGATACGTTAAGAAATATTGAAAACTTATTTGCAAAGTGAGTGCTGTGTAGCCAACACAATGCCAGTCTCACGAAAAGTTCATGAGAGGTATGTTATTGGACAAAACTCATGGTACCCCTAGTCGTTCGGTGCGCACAGACGAGGAAGTGGCTGCTGTAGCCAAGAGTTTGAGACTCCATTCACGAACATAAACTCGCCATCGATCTGAACAGTTCAACATTTCACGGTCTACCCTGAAGTGAATTCTGAACAAAGATTTCGGATTATTCTCTTGCTAAGTCCAATTGAGTAAGCAATTGCAGGTGCATGAAGGTGTTTATTGGTTTTGTAAGACCTGCCGAAAAATTTCCATCTCTTCATTAGCTTTCAAAATGTCGGCTTATAAAGCTGACATACTAAAGCTATCCAACAGTTTTGATAGTCTTTTTACTACCTTTCAGTCAACTGTCGCAAATTTACAACTGTACGAAGACCCAATCAATTGGTCTGATGCTTCTACCTCTACCGATAGTAAGATAACGAATTATAATGACTCCGTTTCCTTGCCAGCTATTGCCCTTGAAAGTAATGATGATCAATTGCTTATTAATAAACCAGCCCCTTCTTCTGGTAATAAAAAACCAAAAAACAAAAAACGCTCTAGGTCATTTAGTCCTTTCAAAGAAAATCCATCCAAAAAGAAACCTACATCTATAAAATCACCAAGATCTGAGTTACTGAATGAATTGCCATCTACGTCTGCTTCTAGTTCTATTGATAGTCCAAGAACCATCTCAAATGCTCCCATAGTTAATAATGAGCCTCCTATTATCGTTTCAAATGTCCCCATAATTAACATCGAACCATCTATTATCATTTCAAATGCTCCCATAGTTAACATCGAACCTCCTATTATTGAAAACCGCCTCTCTGCTTTGCCTAAACCGAAAGAAATCTACGTCTCACGTCTTCAGCCGGAAACTTCAATCAAAGACATAATCGACCATTTAAAAGACTTCGACATTGATGTTAAAAAACTTAAATGTCAAAAGATTAATAAAGAAAGTAGTCCGTTTGCGTCCTTCAGACTTACAACGGAATTTTGTTTGTATGAAAAGATAATGTGTTCTGAACTCTGGCCTGAAAATGTCATTGTAAGAGAATTTAAACCTAAGACCTCGCAAGCTAAAAATGTACCAAAACCTTCAAAAAACTAGATCGTCTGTCCCTTTACTACCAAAATGTGAGGGGACTTCGGTCGAAAACTCAAAAATTTCTTTTAGCATCTCATGCATCTGATTTCGATGTAATTTTGTTAACAGAAACTTGGCTGAACTCAACATTTCTAAATAATGAACTATTTTCCACCGATTTTGTGGTGTACCGTAAAGATAGATATTCTGATCCCTTAGCTTCCGTGGGTGGTGGAATTATCATTGCTGTGCGAAGCGTTTTTCATAGCTGCATATTCCCAATCCCTAATACTGACTCAGTTGATATTATTTGTGTTAAAGTATGAATCGGAAATAAATTCCTTTACATAATAAATATGTACATTCCTCCAAAAAGCCCATTGGAAATATATAATATTGCTTCAAATGCCATTAACTATATTTCTGATACTTGCGAACCTCTTGACGATGTTCTTCTTGCAGGAGACTTTAATCTTCCCGACCTAGAATGGACTCTTTCTGATGACGAAATATGTTTAATACCCACCAACGTCTCTTCTCCGCAGGAAGCGTTTGTTGACAATGTGATATCTTGTGACTTACAGCAAGTGAGTTGTATAAAAAATAGTATTTCTCGACAGTTAGATCTGATATTCGTTACTAACCCTTGTAATTGTGTTGTTGAACTATGTCCAATTCCCATGACGAAAGTTGATAGCTACCATCCCCCACTTTCTATTTTGATTTCCCATGCTCACACAACTGATTATGACTTTGATAGTGGCTCTCTTGAATTTGACTTCAAGAAAACGAACTTCCCTTTACTCAATGAACTAATTACAAACATTGACTTTGACTTACTTTTGAATGGGAGAATTGATGTGATGGTTTCCAATTTCTACTTAAGTATCTTTGAATGTTTCATTGCATCTGTACCTGTAAAAAAATCGAGGCACTCGGCCCTAACAACACCCCCCTGGTACACCCATGAGCTTCGTAGTCTACGTAACTTAAGAAATAGAACATGGAAAAAGTACCTAATATCTAATAAATTGGATGATTACAACAGTTATTTATCGTTATATGAAGAATTCCAATCATTATGCAGAATCCTCTATGATTGTTATGTTAAAAATGCGGTCTTCACTTCTTGTTGACACCAAACTTTTTTGGAAATTTGTTAATAGCAAGAAAAAATCTGACGGATATCCATCTACTATGAAGTACTTGGATGAAACCAACAACAACCCTCTTGTTATTTGCAATATGTTTTCTTCCTTCTTTAAACTTTCGTTTTGTGATGATGATTTTGAACCTTGTGAGAGTAATTTTACTCATTCGAATAGCTTTTCTCAAAGCTTAATGAGTGATATTATTATCACAGTTGTATTAGACCATCTTTCGGGCTTAGACCACGACACGTCCAGTGGACCTGATGGAATTCCGGCGTATATTTTAAAAAAATTGATGCAAACCTCTGGCAAGACCCCTAACGTTTTTATTTCAAAACTCCCTAAAACAAGGTGTTTTCCCCAAAATTTGGAAAAATTCATTCATTATACCTATTCACAAAAAAGGAAATCGCGGCGATATTTCTAATTATAGACCAATAGCCAAACTTTCTTGCTTACCGAAACTATTCGAAGCTATCATATTTAAGAGTTTTTATTTCAGCTGCAAACCTTTCCTTGCGAACGAGCAACATGGGTTTATGAAAAAGAAATCTACTGTTACTAATCTCGTTAAATTCACGTCGTTTACAAATAAAACTATCGAGGATGGTCATCAAGTTGACTGCATTTATACAGATTTCAGTAAAGCCTTCGACAAGTTGTCTCATAGTCTAATTTTATATAAGCTTTCATCTCTTGGATTCCCTTCTGCATTCGTTCAATGGATCAGGTCTTATTTGAAGGGAAGGACATACCAAGTTCTCTTTAGAGGAATCGTTTCTGATCCAATTAATGCTGACTCTGGTGTTCCACAAGGTAGTCACCTTGGTCCACTTCTTTTCATAGTATCAATCAATGATGTTGTTTCAATTGTAAAATCATGTAGGGTTCTTATCTACGCAGATGATATTAAATTATTTAAAATCATCAGAAGCCAATCCGATTGTGTTTCTCTTCAAAATGACATAAATATGTTTTCTGAATGGTGCTCATATAACAATCTTTTTCTAAATGTTTCAAAGTGCCAATCAATGTCCTTCTTTAGAAGAAAAAACCCAATATGTTACAATTACAGCATTAATCAAGCCATTCTAAGTAAGGTAGAAACAACATGCGACCTGGGCGTTCACTTCTCGCAAAATCTAGACTTTTCACTTCACATTGAGAAAATTGTCAGTAAAGCAAATTCAATGCTTGGATTTATTAAGCGTTGGAGTAAGGAATTTTCTTGTAGTCTTATAACATCTTCGTTGTACAACACCTTTGTTCGTCCCCAATTAGAATATGCTAGCTCTGTATGGTCGCCACTTTACTCAATACACGTTGTTCGAATCGAATCTGTCCAACGTAAATATGTACGCTTCGCATTAAGTCATCTTAATTGGAGTGACCCAAATCATCTTCCTCCATACAGCAGTCGCCTTCTTCTTTTAAACATGAATTCTCTAGAAAAACGCCGGAAAGTCAGCGATGTTATGTTTTTACACCAGCTCTTGGTTGGTTCCATAGATTCACCGGTTCTTCTAGAACAAATCCATTTTAAAGCTAGAAGCCACAGTTCTCGGAACTCTGAAATTTTTCATATAGACTTCCACCGTACCAATTATGGTCTCAATGAGCCTTTGACACGTATGAAACATGAGGCTAATATAAACCATGATGTTTTCGATTTAAGTTACTCAAAGCTTACACTTAAGCACAGGTTATATGGGCGTTCTCATTAAGTATTCGAAACTACTCGTAACGTTATTGTTTTTATAGCTAGTATTATTTGACTTGTAGTTATTTTTGTAGCTACAGATAGTAGATTAATAATTATTATTTCTTTGTTTGTCATATTTGTTAGTTTTTTAGTAGAGTGTTAGGCTATATGTATGTATATTTATTTACTAACAACTAACACCACGCTAAATGATGACTGTGACAAGCTGATGTTTCCAAGTATCTAAAGGTGAAAAAAACCGGAAGAGAAAAGAAATATTGTTACAAATGCTTGCATTAAGCAGTACTGATGGCGTACATGATCATCTGCTTCGTTATCACTTCGAAAGTTCGTCCTTATGTGGGCTCAAGGTCAATTTTTGTTACTTTTTCTTTGTTTGTGACGTTTCGGATGTGATCACACCCTTCTTTAGACAATTTTAATAAATAAAACTATTTTTTATTTGTTTGTTTTAGAAGATCTTCTAAAGAAAAAATAACAAAAATTGACCTTGAGCCCACTTAAGGACAAACATAATTTTATAAAAAGAAGAGGTCACGAAAAAAGGAAACATTCACAAATGTATATTCTATTTTTTTTATGAGAAAAAGTGTTTGCTAAGATTTTGTCTGCACTTGGTCTGGTTGATTATGGATCTTTCGCCTAAGGCTCATTAATTAAGTAATTAACGGTTCCGATTCCGACTCAACGTACTTATAACAAAGCCAAAAATTTACAAAGTCAAACAAAAATGAAAACATGCACAAATATCTCATTTTATAATTAATTAAAAAAATTCACAATTTGTATGTGTTTTTGTGTTCTTTATGTACATTGTACATAGGCACTTTGAGAGGCAGAGAGGGCCTTTGTATGAATAGTAACCGACATTTAAATAGGCCAGGCATAACTCGTTACGTACAAGTTAAAGCGTATATATGAACAAAGAAAAATGCACGCTATAAACACAAGAAGTAAACAGCATTACAATTTCACTATCTGAAGACTAAAGATGTCGAGAGTATAGGTACCACCTACATACGTTTCTATACAGGAAAAGAGTAGATGTTCCTTTCATTGCACATATACGAAAGTCGAACGGAAAAAGTTGTTGTACCCATTTTTACTTACACAACAAACAAATTCACCCGCCGGAAACATATCCTTTGATAGGCACGATACCGCAATTGGGTTTTTTTTTTGCAGCGTTATATTGTTGGAAAAGTTTTTGTGGTTAAATTATCCACCAAATGAAATGAGAAACATGTGAATCGAGTGCGAGCAGCAATTTCGTTCCTGGGAGTAGGCTGAAAATTCGTACTTAAACCGATTTTTTTAAGGCTTTAATAGAGAATTAAAGTGGTTAAAGTTTGTAGGTATGATAGGGGAACGTTGCGTCGCCCATCACCAGAACTATGTAGTCATTGAAAAACCAGTCGAATTAGGCATCTCCAATGATAATCTTGTTTCTTTCTCGAATCTCTTGTCTACTCCATTGTTATTAGTTCTTAAAATGTTTTTTTTTTTCTCTTTTACAGTCTCACCAAACAGCTCAACAACCACCACAACAACATTTCAAAAGCATCGCCAACAATCAGTTTACCTTCAAAACACTCGAAGTAGTACGGGTGTCCTTCCTGAGTCCTTAGAAAATTACCACTTTGCTGCAACTACAATGTCACCACGAACAGTACTCCTCTCACAATATCAACACCAACAACAGCAAATACCTGGCAGTTTGACATCAGTGCAGCAAATGGTAACATTCATAACAACATCACCATCTCCAATATCCAGCAGAACATCCTCATCATCATCAGCATTGTCGTCTTCGTCGTCGTCGTCGTCATCTTCATTCACAATGAGAGCACAAGCAGCAGCACCTGTGATGGAAATAAATTCAAATTCAATCAGAAGGAAGAAAAGGATCCCCGACGAGTGGAGCGTTGATGATGATAGTTCATATGCTGCAAGTTCTATTTCTTCCGCAGCGACCGGAGCAATGGTGCATCATCATTATCCGGCACAAAAACCGACTGAATCATATCCTAGCATGTTCTTCCAAATGAATGCATCTCCAAAGGAGCAATATCGAAGGCAAATATCAAATAATAAGCGTTCGAAACGTGACGATGAAACGAAAAACGATTCCGGCATGGACAAGTGTCATTCCTTTGTCGTGGGCGATCCCGAACAGAGCTTGCTCTATAGCCCGGATTATCCAAATGATTATCCAAAAAATATCAACTGTACCAGAATAATTGAGGGTAAGTTCTGGTTCTGAAATGGTTAGGTGATTTTTATAACAATAGAATTGAAGAGGGTTTGAAATAGGAATTGAAGGCAATTAAAAGGATCAAGTTTCTCTTGAAAGTTCACTTTACTTCAATTCGCAACGTGTGTTTTCGGTGTTTAGTTTTTAGTTTTTATTCGCACTATGAATGAAAAAAAAATTTCGAGATTCTTGGAAAATTACTAACGAACCAAAATGGTTATACGATTTGATGCTTTTGACTCGATGATGGTTGCAATAAAAATGTGTAAGTTAGTATAAATTATGCAAGAACAAAAATTATAAGTCTGTATTAGTTTCTTAAGAAAATAAGCTTTTATAAACAAAATGTTTAAAACATTTTTAAGAAAAAACTTGGTCCGCCAAATTAAACTTTTTATTATTATACGAATAAAAATTAAATAATCAAACAAAATATTGACCTGTTTCTGAGATATCGAATTTTCCAAAAAAAAAAAAAAAATAATTTTTTTTTAAAAATTCAAAAAATATTTTTTTTTAAGGTTTTGAAATGCAATGTTTTTTATTCTTTTTCGAAGCTTCTCTATAAAAAAAAATTTATTAAAATCTATTATGTCGATAATGAGAAATTCTAAATTTGAAAAAAATAATTCTATGGTAGGTCTATACTATAGAGTCAGTAATAACTTGATTTCAATTTTTTTTATTAAATTATAGATCTTAAAAATTAATCCAAGGAAAGAAAAATTTTAGCAAAATTCTCGGAACCGTTTTTGACCGATTTTCGAAAACCATTTTTTAACATTTGTATGGAGAGTACCGTTATCTTGTATCTTTGTATCTTGTAATTTATATCAGACCAAAAACATAAATCTTAAAAAAAGAGCCAAGTTCTTCTATACAAGAACCTTTGCGTTAGAAAACAGCCGTGAAAAGTACTAAGATCTAAAAGTACGCCAAGTTCTTACTTTATGAAGTTTTAATACTGAATATTTAAAGTAGAATAATATTGAAACAGCTACAATGTAATAGAGAAATTTTATTATTTAATGGGTTCACTGGTCAAGTTTTTAAAACCTTTCGAATTGAACATAGCAAAAAACTTGCCAAGTTAGCCCATCAAATTTTAACTCCTTTTTTTAAATAAAGGTAGCCCACCAATTAATAGCCTAATTAGTGGTTTGATTATAGTTCACATCACAGTTAATAGTTTTTTTTTGTGTAAACTCATAATTTTTTCAGGTATGCAAATATTTTCTTTTTTCATTCATGTTAACATAATATAGAGTACCAAATCGAGCACTCTAGTTCTAAGAGAAGACAATTTGAATGAAAAATCTTAGATTTTCTATTTTTCGCTTTGAATGTACATTAAGCTATACCGCTCTACCAAATTCCATCATTCTACAGCAATCGGAAGTGCTCCATATAAATTGAACATTTTCTCAGAAAGTGGTCGGATACCAAGCCCCTCGAATGGAAAACCTCAATTTTTATTTTTGGTCCTTTATATGCAATTTGATCCCTACCGTTCTACCGAATTTCATTGTTCTACTGCAATCGGAAGTGTGCCATATAATTTACATCAGTTCTGATGAAGTGGGCGGACACCACGCCCCTGACTGGAAAACCTCAAATTTTCAAATTTTTTCCTTTCCTTGCATGAGAAGACCTATCGTGGTGCAAAATTACGAGATTCTACGATGTTGGGAAGTGCTCCATAATTTTGATGATTTGTCAGTCAGTCAGTGAGTAGGGTAGGGTGGGGCAGATTTGACAGATTTTCTGTAAATTCCTTATAACTTTTATAAAAATGTATTTTTGAATGAGATTTTTGTTTTATTTGAAACTTAAGCAATTTTACTAAAGGAATTCACAAAGCTTGAAGACTTTACTCAAACCTAGGAGTTTAAAAAAAATATGTTAAGAAACTGCTTCAAAATGTCGAAAGTGCCCCATAGGTGGGGCACTTTCGTCGTACTCGTGGGGCACATTCGACGCAAATGTAGATGCCACAGAATGTAGAACAAAAAATATTTTTTGCTCGGTTATGGCACGTTGTTTCTTATTTATTTAAATAAATCAATCTTATATCTAAAAACATACAAATTAAATAAGCTAGGTACTTCAGAAATTAATGTTTAAATTAAAATTAAAATCTCATTCAGTTTTTATACGAATATTCATACGCAGTATATATCAAATAAGATCACAAACTATCAATAACTTATCGATGAAGGTATTGAATCTTTTTTTTTAAAGTAAACTTCGGTAAAAACGAATTCATTGAACGTTGTAAGGGTTCATGTCAACGTTCCTGAAAAAAATTAGATTAGAATATCTTGATGATCCAGCAGGGTGTTCTGGTAACGGCAGCTTGAACTCGATATCACTTCTCAAGACAAGAGATATATCTTCAAAGAGGGGCTTAAAAAATTGCCAATTGTTCGATTTTTTACGGAAAAAATCTACATAAAAATTAAACTCGTTCTTATTTTCAAATCGAGTTATCTGACCATCCATTTTTGCTCAAAAGACCAATACAGTTGCTGGGACCGTCTTTAATAAATTCAGACTTAAATCTGATCCTGGGGAAGACATACACTGGAGGTAGAGCCCAACCAGCAGCATTAACAATCCCTACAACTGTAACAAGAGTCCCCCTCTCTGCGGATGACACCTGGCTTACAGAGCGTTTCCCTTTTTCTGCTATTACCTAAGTTTTAGTTTTGAGTCAACAAATTCAAAATATTATTTTAAAAGATTGTCTTACCTTTGGAGGTGCTAAGACCGTTGAAATACCAGTTTCATCCAAATTAAAAATACTTTTAGGTTCAAAATGATTCTTTTCGTAGAGTCTTTTTAAATTTGTAAAGAATTCCTCCACGGAAATTTTATTAAAGCCTCTTAATCTTGCTAAGCTTATATTTTCGGGTCTGCGCAAGGAAATATCAGGGTTTCTTTTGAGAAGTCCACGAACCCAATCGATACCAGCTTCCTTTTTGACCAACCATGAACTAGGAACTGTAACATTATTTTTTGTTGCATATTCAAAAGCAAACTTTCGAGCCATTGAATACGAAAATCCAAAAGTTTGAGCAGAACACCTTTTGAAGTAATCCACGAGTTCACGCTCCTGATGTTTGGAAAACACTTGTTGGGTCGTATATTTTGAGTTGAATGTTGAACTGTGGTGGGAATCACTGGACTCGGTATTTGGATTCAGTTTTTTAAGTCTGGAAATAAGTGTCGTACGTTTCAAGTCATATTTTCGAGCCGCAGACGTAGATGTTTCTATTTTGCTTAAAATTTCTCCCAGAGCAGTTTTAAGCTTTGTTTCATCGATTTCGCAGCGATCAGTCTTCTTCTTATATGAGCGAACCATTCTAAAAAAAATTACGGAAATAAAATGGGGCACATTCGACTATTGTCGTAAGTGCCCCACGTGCTATCGTCAAAAGTGCCCCACACTTAGTTTTTATAAAAAAATTAAATTTTTTTAAAAACTTCTAAACATAACTTAAAGAAAATATACCATCATCTACTTTTAATAATACACTACAACTTGAATTGGACACCTATTAAATTCCGCTACCACAAAATAAAATAGCGCTTACCTCGTGCCTGAGCAAAGTTACACAAAATCACTTAAATATGAAAAAAATACTCTAGACACCACAGCAGTCGAAAGAGAACTGTAAAAATACGTATATGATAGGAAAGAACAGTGTGGCCAACAATACCATTAAAATTTTGATTAACAAATCAACTGTCTTTTCACAGTTGTAAAAGTCGAATGTGCCCCACCGTCGAAAGTGCCCCACCCTACCCTAAGTCAATTACGGTTTTTGTGATTTTTGAGGCCTTATATCTCAGCAACCGCTTATGCTAGAAAATTTAAATTTGGCGAACCGCCTGTGCCTGACTAGCTTAGTAAATATTAGCAAAATTTTGATTTTCTGACTTGATTGGTACTGAAGATAGGGAGGGGTCAAAAACCGCCAGAGTTTGTTCCTGTAAAAAGGAAGTTGTGCCGGAACTTGGCTTTGATTAAGAAACTTTTGTTTATCAAGTTTAAAGAAAATTGAGCATGGGGTTTTTGAAATATTGAGTTTTGGATTTTTTTGCCTTATAGTTTACCTATAAATCGCAGGTAAAAAAGGGGTCTAAACAGTATGCAAGTATAACTAACCACCTTTGGTTTTTGGTTTCGAAAAACTAAATTTTCGAAAACTTAATGATTTGTATGCAATTTTTGGCAAAAACCGTAAAACTCTTAATGAAATCCATGACTGAATCGCATGAACTTGCTTTGCCTAGATAAGAGATTTAAAATTTAAAAAATGGTTGTTATTGGTGAAAATTGTTCAGAAGCTTAAAAGTAGTTTTTAAAAGGCTGTAAACTTATGTTCATTATTTGAAGCTAAAAACAGGATGACATTAAAATTTCTTAGTCGTAAAATTATAAAATAAGTTTTTATAGTAATTTTTGAGAGAAAATTTAAGTTGTTAATTTAAGGTTTTTTATTATTGTTCAAGTAAAAGCTTAATTAAAAAAAATAATTACACATTATTGATATGTCGAAATTAAGAAAAAAAAAATATAATTTTGTTCAAAAGCTTAAGAATTTTTTGTTTTAAGTTTTTGATATGCGTTGTTATTTAAAGTTTTAAAAAGCTTCTGTACAAAACATTTCATTTAGAAAATGTTTGTTTGGTATGGTACTGGCAGTAATATCTTGATTTAATTTTTTACTTGTAACATATAAAAATAATCAAACAATATCTACAAAATGTCAGTATCATGCTGCTGCTTCAAACCCCAAATGATGATCCTTTGAAAAATGGTTATTTAAATGTCGAATTAAAAAAATTAATAAAAAAGTAGTTCCAATTAAAACATGTAGTCAAAATCCTGTCGCAATAAATAATGTAGAACCATAAACTGCATCAGCAATATTAGAAGGAGCTTCAATATATTCATATGCTTGTAAAATAGAAAAATAAATTCCTAATAAAACTGTAAAAAATAGTTTGTTCTATATGGCAAGTTGTGCATTCATCAACAAAAATTGAATTGAACTAACGTTACAGATACAGTTTTTGGCACTCCTCATTTTGCCCAACAACTTTAGTCAAAAATAGTTTTTATAAAATTTAGTGCCCGAACAAATAAATGATGTTTTTTTTCTATATTGTATCTAATTCTCCATAATTCTGTGTTCTTGTTTTTATAAATTTCCTCTTCAGTTCATTTTTATGGTATATTTAATAAAAATATATAGTTATTGTTATACAAATATATTTAAGTTAACGTTTTTAACAATTTTTTTGTTAAACCAATTATTAAATTTTAAGAACAAGGTGTGCCAATCGTTGGTTCTGCAAAAAACTAGGGGTATGGAGGTGCCAATCATTAATTTTATGGGGCTACACTGGCACTGCCATTAATTATACATTTTAGAGTGCCAATAACTATATCAAGAAGCAGTTAATGTTTAAACTTAAGACATTCGGCCTAAGTTTGAGTATAACTCTCATATCTGGCAGATGCTCCCAAAACTCACCTTAGAATCCAAAACAGAGCCATTAGACTAATTGGAGAGAGTTCTATTACGAAAACTTTTGTTTCTTTCGAACACCGTGCGTCGGTCGGACGTCATGTCTCTTGTTTTACTTTGTTTTATCGCTTCTTCTATGAACAGGACTCTTATGATGTAGCCAGCATTTCCCCCTTGAAACGATTTCGTCGTAATACTCTTCTTGCTAAGAATACTCATCAATTTACCTTTAGCCTAATTTCAGTCATGCTATAAAATACAGAGATTCTTTCGTTAGCCGCACCACTCGATTTCCCCCCCCATTGTGATGTACAAGCATTTAAAACCAATGTGCATCTGCTTTTAAATCCCCTCCTCATTTCCTAACTGCTCGAGCTTTGGTATTTAAATCATTAAGAGGATATTCATAGCCACTTGAGTGCGCGCTTATTATAAAAAAAAACTTACTATCGTAGAATGGGTAAAAGTTTCTGAAAAAAGCAAAAGATGCTATGTTTGTCTTCCGTGAAAGTATAGCTCCTATCTGAATTATTAATATTAATTTTTTTTAAACTTTCTTTTATTATTACTTCAATAAAAATCTGCTACGAAATCATGTTTTTTCTTTAATTTTGGGGTGCCAATAATTGTATACTCAGGTGCCAATAATTGCAGTTTTCGGAAAACTTTAATTCACATTTTTACTTGCGATATATGTAGGTACTATAGGACAAGTTGGAAAAAAAAAGGTTCCCGAGATTTTGATCAAAGTTGACATTACGATAATAGCGAAGACGAACAAAGTGGGCCCGGCAATTCCGTCTGGCTGTCTGTATGTCTGTACCTCGATAAGAGCCACGTAATGAAAAAAAAAAATTATCTCGAAAACGGCTCTAAGCTCTAACGATGAACTACATTTTGATCAAAAAAAAATTGGGAAAAATGTTATTTACGGTACCTCCCGTTTTTTTTTTATTTTCGACTTTCTCATTAACAGCTCTAAGGATTTTAACCAAATTTTTAAGCAGGCGCCTCCTTAAGTTTAAAATAATATTCTATACAAAAATATTCCCAAAAATATTTGTGTGGCTTTTTTGAAAAAAAAAAAAAAAAATCCAATGTTTTTTTCTTTGAAAAATCAATATCTTCAGAACGTGTGAACGATTATTTTTTGAAATGAAAATCTATACTAGTAAATACTTAAAATTAGCATCCCAAATTTTGTTTTTGAAAAATTTTAAAGAAATTTCTTACATAAAGAATTACTTTAATATTTAACGATTTTTTAGCTTTGTTTGCCTAAATTCATACTTTTCTGGAAATCAGCCGACAATTTCATGTATTTGAACTTTATTATCTCATTAAATCCATGTTTTATATTTATAAAATGTATTTTAAATTCCAAAGTACTTTTACTTAAAAGCAAGTTTGTGCGATCCAGTCGTGCATTTTTTTTTTTTTTGAAATTTTATATAGATATTTTTTTTTCTCAAAAACTGTTCCAAAGAATAAAAAAATCAAAAGATTTTATTTATTCTACAATTCTATAATTCAATTGGAAACAGGTTGAAATTAAGATATTATTGACTGTATCCATTTTTTTGAATTTCTCACTACCAGCATAACGGATTTTAATGAAATTAAAGTTGGAAAATATTGCATTTCAAAACTATAAGAAAAAAAAAACAATTTATATTCGTACACTAATAAAAATATTAAGTTAGCGTACCAACATTTTTTCTTAAAAATGTCTTAAGAAGTTTGCATATAAAAGATTGTTTGTTTTTAAGAAATCGCTACAACGACTTATAATTTTTTTTCTTGCATATATTCATATTTGCTTAAGAAACAATATGTTATTCTGTTCATATCTCAGACTCCTAAAGGAGTTTAAAATATGAATGTTATGCTTATGAACAGTTTTCCCCAATTTAATTTATTTTTAAAATTCCCAGTCTGTTACATAAGAGCAAGTTCTTGCAACCCAGTTGTGCATTTTATTTTCATTAAATTATATGTAGATCATTAAAATTAAGCTAAATAGAAACAAATTTATTAATATTCTGGATGCCGATTGCCAGCAAAATACGATTTCAAAAAAACTTTTTTGGACACATGTGTGGTGTGTACCTTTTTTTTAAAAACAAACATTTTCTTACTACTTTTTAATGACAGTAGTACAATTTGTCAAGATAAAAAAAATCGAGCATGTGGTCATTGTAATATGGAACTGAGACAAAAATTTGAAAAGAATTTTTATTTGAAAATTTAAAACGAAAAAACTATTCAAACTTTTTAAAAGCATAGGAATAAAAAATATATATTTATATATACATATATAGTAAGCTTAACACAAGAAATCAACATACTTAAAACTAGAATAACAATTAAAATCTTAAGATTAAATTAAAAACTAAGAAGCCAGGAAATAAGGTCAAAATAAACTAAGGATTAGGTTAGGAGAGCGCGTAGAAGAGAGGATTTGGAGAGATTAGGATCGAAAATGGTTGAGCTGTTAGCTTTCCGAATCATTCTAATCATCAGCTCATTCCGAAATACATAGAAGTGCTGGCAACTCTGCTGTAAAAGTGTATAGTTCAACTTTCATATCGCTCTGTTTAATTTTCAATTTTAAAAAATATAAACGTATAAAAACAAAAACTTTAAAGTGCTCTCACTAGAAGATCTCCTTTAATTATCCGAAAACAATATAATTAAACAGGTAACGATAGTGTTTAAGCCTAAAAATCTAAAGCTTAGCCTGGTACCTGTGTCACATGACTGACAACAAGAGGAAGATCTGCCAAACTTCACCAGAAGAAACTCACAGTTCGTCATCTAAAATCAACAGATCACCCAAAATTTTTAGATCTAACCAAAAAATGTCTATGACACAGTCTGATTTTCAACAAATAAAGTCAATTATCGATAGCTCTCTCCAAAGTGCCATAGCTAACCTGGCAACTAAAGATGACGTCAGTAAACTAAACCGGGAACTCGATCATCTACGACAAGAAAATCAAAATTTATCAAAACAAATACATGACTTTGAAATTCAATGCAGTGTGTTGGAAGAGGAACTTGAACTGCAGAGCCGCGAAATCCGTGGAAGAAATTTAATATTTTCAATTCCAAATGACACAAACAACCCACAGGAAAAAATCGAAGGCATAACCAAACTTTTGCTGGATGATGAAGTACCCGAAATGTCGGTTGCCGTTAAGCTAAGTGTTAACAATAACATAATTAAAATGAAACTTAACACGGGATCTAATGAAACCGCCACAAAAATGCTAAAAAATGCATATAAATTAAAAGGCACAGGTGCTTTCATACAGCGCGATCGGAGCAAGCAATCTCAACTTAAACACCGCATCCTACTTGGCTATCGCAAGGCGATCAAAGCATGCCATCCAGCTGAAATAATCACAATTAAAAATAATACACTCATAATTCGTGATAAATCTTTTTATTTAAACCAAAATAACACTCTAAAATACAAAAATAAGAACGGTGAAACCGAGTTAGAAAGCATATTTGGTAAACTAAACTTTGAAGCTGTCACTACTGTCAATGAAAGTATGCTGTCAAACAGACGCCAAAATAGATGGAGTGTACCAGATGAACTAGATACACCAGGGATGGCACATGAAAATCAAAATTGTAATAGACCTATCAATAATTGAGATTTAAATGCCGTCAGCCAAATAAATAGTAATAGTTATTTAAAAATTTTATCCTACAACATTTCAGGATTAAATAATAAGCTTTTATTTTTAAATTTTTTTAATTATGTTAAGAATTTTGAAATATTTTTCTTATTTGAAACTCACGTTACGAGTGAAAATTTTAGTAAATTTGAGAATTATTTTAGCGGGTTTAAACTACGGTGGGGTGGAGCTATTAAGACTTCTGTTAAAGGACGTGCAAGTGGTGGTAGTCTATATGCAATACGAACATCTCTACTAAATACGTATGACTTCGACGAATGTGAAGGTACAACAATTGTAAAATGTCTAAAAGAAAAGAATATGTGTATTGTACCTTACTATATAAATTGTAATAAATGGGCAAATGATTTTGAAAATCTATATAACACAATGCAACATCTAGCTGCTGAAAGCGTTCTACTGGTAGGTGATTGGAACGCAAGAATTAGCAACTCACAAACAACAATTTCACAAAATGTAGCAAATCGCGTGATTTCCCATACTGACAGAATTTCAAAAGACAACGTTTCAAATAAGAATGGTGTAGATTTACTTCAGTTGCTGCAAATGTACGATTTTATAATTCTGAATGGCTGCACGGAAGGAGATAAGGAAGGACACTTCACCTTCATCGGTGGGCAAGGTAAATCCGTCATCGACTTTTGTGCAGTTAATAACGACTGGATTGAGCGAATCATTAAATTTGAAGTTGAATGCAAGACCTTTTCGGATCACATGCCTATTGTTGTGGAACTCTCATGTGAATCTTCACACTCAGTTATAAATCTTCGCCTGCTTCCTCGCCTTTGTTGGAAAAACCAAAATAAAGGTTCTTATCAACGTGACTTGGACGATTTCATTTTAACAAATGAGTTGATAACAGAGTCTGCTGAAGAACTTTCTAAACAACTCACAGATCATATTAGAAATTCAGCATCAAACAGAACTTTAGGTCAGAGACCATCTTTTAAGCAAAAATGGTTTGATAAGGACTGCTGGAAGGCACGTACAAAATCCTTTGCTCTTTTGAAAGCCATGCGATCTTCAAACAATAATCACCTAAGGATTTGGTACATCGAAGCTAACACACGTTACAAAAACCTATGTATCCAAAAGAAAATTGAATTCGAAAATCAACAAGCGATAACATTAGGTCAAACTAGAAACTCGAAGGATTTTTGGAAGATCGCAAGGGAGATCAATGGAATGAGTTTTAAAATTGGAACAGGCGTATGTGCTGAAAGTCTTTCAGCTCACTTTAAGATTCTTCTTTCTAATGATTCTATTCTTCCGTTCTTTTATGCTGAACCGATGACTGTTGATGAAACATTGGATGTTGATATCTCAATTGAGGAAATAGAAACTGTTATTTTAAATTCGAAGAATGGAAAGGCTCCTGGTGAGGATGGGATTCCGTACGAGTTTTTTAAAAATGCAACGCCGACATTTATTAGCAGCTTACAAATTCTGTTCAACAAAGTTTTCTCTACAGCTGATATTCCCTCGTCATTCAAAAAGTCTGTAATTTTTCCAATACACAAGAAAGGTCCCATAGACGCTGTGGAAAACTACAGAGGAATTTCATTTATGAATGTTATAGCTAAAATATTTTGCGGTGTTCTTGTCGAGAGACTAGAAAAGTGGGTTGAACAAAAAAATATTTTGTCTGGACTTCAAGCGGGTTTTAGAAAAAATTACTCAACGATTGATCAGATATTTAATCTCACATCCATTATCAAAGCGTTCTATGCCAGGAACAAAAAAGTTTACTCATTTTTTGTAGACTTTAAAGCGGCATTTGACTTAGTTAATAGAAATGCCCTCCTCTATAAGCTTTCACAGATTGGCATATCGTCAAAATTCATTAGGGTGGTAAAGAAAATGTACACGGATACAAATGCAGCAGTTTGGGATGGAACATCTTATTCAGAATGGTTCGAAACAAATACTGGAGTGAAACAAGGTTGCCCTCTCAGTGCATTATTGTTCTCCTTGTTTATAAACGACATAGTATATGATCTACCCGGAGGTGTTAGAATAGCCAATTGTACCATTAATGTACTGATGTATGCAGATGACCTCGTCGTCCTCGCTGAATCACCAGAACATATGCAATTAATGATTAATCGCTTATCAAGTTACTCCAAGAAATGGGGACTAACAATTAATACAGAAAAATCAAAAATGATGGTCTTCGCGCGATCCGCAAGAGTCTACAATGAAAGACAATGGAAATACGATGGTCATCTTCTCGAAACTGTCAAAGAAGTTAAGTATTTGGGAATTAAACTCAATTCCACATTAAATTTCGATAAACACCTAACCGAAAAAGCCAATAGCGCACAAAGCTTAGTTAACCTCTCATGGAAAAATGTGTTTTCAAACAAAAGAATAATTTTATCAGCGAAATATAACATTTTCAACTCAGTTGTAAAATCAACCCTCTGCTACGTTTCTCAAGTTTGGGGTGTATATGAGTACGAGGAAATCGAAAAATTCCAGAGGAATTTCATAAAAAAACTCTTCAATCTACCTCAAAATACGCCTAATTACGCTATATATTTGGAAACCGGACTACCAAAACTTCTGTCAAGTACGCTTAAGTCGCAAGCTGATTTTATTATCAAAATTTGCAGCCATTATGAAGAATCTCGACTTTCAAAAAAATTATTACTTTATGAAGTGAGGAATAAGGATTGGTGGTATGCAAGATGGCAGACTCTTGGTAACTTGTATGGAGAAACTCTCAATTTTGATATGAACAACCTTTGCAACCTGAAAGACCAACTCTATCGCATTATTAAAAAATATGATGATTCTATTCGAGGTACGTTCTTGTTAAAGGCACGCGATTCCGAAAGCAGAATATTATACAGCCAGCTCAATTTTAACCTCAACTGTAAAAACTACTTCCATGACTCTCTAACTTACGATGAAATATCCATGATTTTCAAAGCAAGGTGTGAGCTCCTTTCCCTAAATGGTACCCCGTATAATGGAAGTTTTAATCAATTCTGTACACTCTGCAATCTGAAATCGAAAGAAGATTGCTTTCACATTATCAGTATATGCCCCATATTCAGACCGCAAAGGCTAATATTCTTTGGAAAAGAAACTCTATCGATGCAGGAAACTTTACAACTTCTAAATGAGTGCGACTGGAAAACCCTAAGCAGTTTTTTAAAAACAGTTTATAAGTATAGGATGTTATTAATATCAGAATATTTTTGAGTCTTTAATCTTTATTTTATGCATTGAAAATTAAATTTAATTAACAAAATACATGTATAAACATTTGCTAACCAGGCTGACGGCTTAGCCATAGCTCTTAAATTCATATTTTGTAATCTAAACTCAATATCGAAATGTAAATAAATGAATCACTTACTTACTTACTTACTTACTTACATAGAAGTGGCATGGTTCTTAAATGACGTTGGCTTACATATCACTTAGTTTTTTCATAAAGAGCTTGACAACCGATGCCACCAGTCAAGAGCTGGTGTATAAAAATAATTTCTGCATTATCACGACGACGCACAGTGGTTTGAGAGCGGAAAAAAATCCATTTCAGAAAGTAATGAGTAGCCTTTTAAGTTTTATGTCTAAGTACTTTTATATATTCAGAGCATATGATTTCAGAGTATTTTTTTATATATATATTTTATATATGTACATATTTACAAGCCCTCAAAGTCAAAGAAAAATTTATTCAAGTCGCGAACCGTATTTTCAACAAAATTTTAGATGTCTTTTACCGAAGTTCCTTAAATTAAATTCTTAAAATGTATATACCATTTTGTTGATCTATTCTTGGTTATCTAAAAAAAAAATAAAAAAAAAGATGAATTATATAAGAAGCCTTCTATAAGAAGCGTCAGATATGGGTACCAACAAAATATGGTTTAGATGAAAACTTTTTGAGTTTCAAGTTTAGCTACACTTGCCTACACGTAGTGAAGTACGCTAGTGTGTGCTCAATACCTTCAAGTAAGAACACAGAAAAAATCAGCTGCGGATGCCTGCGGATCTGGAAGTTATGTTCAAATTTATCTCATTGAATCGGTTTTCAAAAAACTCGGTTTTGAGAGTGGTGTATATCAAATAGTTATAATTTCTTCGGTTCTAAATATCAGAATAAGCTGTTTAGTCCCATTATTTTTAGAAAAAATGCGTACCTTTATTTTAAAAATAAAATAAAATTCATACTTTGACCAAGGTCTGCGAAATTCGATTTTTTGGAAAACAATTTATTTCTACCTTGAAAATTTTTCAACTTTCAACTCAATTTTTTTGGCAAAATTATGTTAAAAATTTTATTATTTTATGACAGTTAGAATTATATGATAGAGCTTAAGAAAAAATAAACAAAAGGATTAGGGATAATCTCACAGTTTTGTTGATTTCACGGAAAAAGTAGAGGCAGGTAAAAATAAAAAAAAGTTTTTTTTTCTGTACATGAGTTTTTATCTACCTGTTCCGTTTCCGGCATAAATCGAAAACTAACAATTTTTATTGTTGTTTAAAATGTTATTGCTTTGTTTTTGTTGTGTATTGCACAATTTTGTATGACCTTTAAGGATTAGTAGGTAATGCCCCATAAGAATGTTTAAGTTCTTACTTAACCCTAGAAAGGTAATCTTCGTCGATTAGACGAACATCATTTTTTCTTTTTAAAATTTCTCATAGATTCTTCATAGATCTTTAAGGAGAATAAAAAGTTACAAATCTAAAAAATAAAATGAAAAGTGTGTTTTTATTAAAAGAAAGGTTTGATAAAAATAAATTATTAACATCTACAAGAATTTGTTAATAACTTTTCGAAAAAATTGCATTTAAATTTTACTTCGTCGATTCGACGAATGATTACCTTTAACGTACTAAAAAATATGATTACCTTTCTAGGGTTAAAACTATATAAATATATAAAGGATTAAAAACAGAAAAAAAGTCATTATTGACTGATTGTGCATTTGTGCAAGGTGTGTAAGAAAAATTATAACTTTTTTATCAACCAATAAGCAAAAGTGAAGTGAAATAAAAATAAAAACAAAAAGGGTGTTTAATCAGCGGTTGTTTTTGAATTGTTCGAGCGATAATTTCCCTCCATTAAAATGGATTCAATCGCAATTCTTTATTCGATTTTGTGTTCCGACTAATGTTATGACTAATGTTATGACTAATGTTATTCTTGAAGTAATTACATCGAATGAAAAAATAGATTTAAAAAAATATGCAGAGTACGCGTGGCAAACGCACAACTTTTTGTAGAGAATTATAAATGGTACCATATGCCAGCGACCGTACATAAGGTTTTGATCCGTGGAGAAGAAATCAAAAAAATTGTACATTTCCTGTTGGATCACTCTCCGAGAAAGCCCAAGAATGCCGAAATAAGGACTATAAAATCTATCGCAGTTTTAATTCAAGAAAATGCAGTCTGATTGGAACGAATGAAGATGTGATGCACCGTATCCTCATATCCTCAGATCCCCTAATAACAGGATTGAGGCCACAGCCAAAAAAGAAAATACTACCAATGAGTGCAGATGCTAGAAACCTCATTTTAGCACAGTAAAATAGCTGCTTCTACTTTTTTTATATTATTTATTAATTTATTGCAAATGTTTTATTTATGTTTTTAATATTATTTTTGAAGAATTTGTTTTTATGTTTATAATATACAAACATAGTTTGTTCTACTTTATTCAAAATAAAAAGTTTATATTTTCCAAAAAGAAAAAAAAATATATTTCAGTACAACATCAAAAACCAATAACTTTTAGAAAAAATGTCAATAATTTTTTTTCTTATAATTATTTCTCATATATGTATAAGATAGATCTTAACATGTGTGCCAAATTTCATTTAAATCCGTTAAGTAGTTCAGATTTTACAGACTTTTTTCCACTCCAATCCAAACGCGCAAATTTTAGAAAAACGTCAATAACTTTTTTTCTAATAATTATTTCTTAACCAAATTTGAACCACACATGTATAAGATAGATCTTAACATGTGTGCCAAATTTCATTTAAATCCGTTAAGTAGTTCAGATTTTACAGATTTTTTTCCGCTTTCCCATACAAACCAAACCACTGTGCGACGCACGTCGTGGAATGTGGAATGGGTCATTCAAACTAAGGTCACGTAATGCAAATCGTAAAAATCCCTGACCATAGGACGTTAGCACTTGTGAATTCTTCAGTTGGATTCAGTGTTGTTCCTCTACGTGTCGACTTTGATTGTCTACATTAATTCGTAGACAATTGTGTCGACAATGTACACAATGAAGACAAAGCATGCCAGCCAATCTGTCATCTGTCATTCTTGATTTCTCTGTCACATTGTTTACTTCATTTAAGAAAATTTCAGGTGTTGATTTGAGTTTTTATTCAAATATTGGTCGACGAAAAAATGAAGGTTTCGATCAATTAGGTTTTCCTTTAATGAAAAACAATAACAAATATGTAGCATATTCTACAGTGTGCAACAAAAATCTACAAAATACTGCAGAAAGCCGTCTTCGCAGCCACAGGTAAATAAAAATTTGTTAAAAAAAGCATATTCATGTCCTAATAATAATGCCTTCACATTCATTTACGAAAGGAATGCCTGTAAGCAATCCCAATCACCTGCGACATCTGAACCCGGCGATGTCTCTATGATTGTTTTGATTGATGACAATGATTTTGGCTCGAGCTCTGATTTATTAGACGAAACATAATAAGAAAAATTGAGTGTCTACGTTGTCTACGTTGTCTACATTGTTGACATTGGCATGTAGACAATCATGAATTGTATACGTTGAATTGTCTACACGTAGACAATCGTGTAGTCTACATTTTTTGTCTACATGGAACAACACTGGTTGGATTGCATATCACTTGTACGTTAAGGCTATGGAAGCTCTTTCGGTAAGTGTATTCATCAGAAAATTATGGCGGTTTGTAGATAGCAATATGGCTGCACTCAATCGCTCCAAAAGCTCCTGGAATCTTATATTGGCCACGTTGTTAACAGTTTTGCATACTCTGCTCAGAAGTTAATGGGCATCTTCCATGCTGCGCTGAGTCCCCTAAAAAGTAATTAAAAAGCCACTCAACATTTTCTATTGAAAACCGAAACAAACTACATATGAAAGTCCTCATCACTGATTTCCGAAAGTTTCCTATAAGATTATTATTATAAGATTAGATAAGAAAATGATGAAAATCAGATCTTATCAAACCTTTCTAGTTAGGATTGAAATAATTTTGATATTTTTGTATAGCCTTAACTACACTATTATAGCTTATGCTATTTTTATTCACTCAAATTGAAGTTTGAACTAGAAAAATAAGCTAAAGCTATATGAATCTAGAGTCAGCTATTTTAACAAACATACGATTATTACTAGAAGGCAACTCTTACTAGTTAGCCAAAGCTACCTTTTATTCACGCAACACCTAGCTTTCATTTACAAATCCAAGTCTTAGCTTTAGCTTTTTTTTATTCTGTTTGTCTGTTGGACTAAAGCTTGAACGGCTCAGCCGATTCTCCTTCAGATAACATTTTTAAATTTTTGGCCTGAAACAAATTTTAGAAAATTTCATTCCTAGAGCCATTTTGTTGCTTTGAGAAAAGATTACAAAAATGCAGTTCCGAATAATTGTGCTCAAAATTTGGCCAGAGCAGGTCATTTGCAAAGGAGGTGGTGGACTCTTCTTTTCTCGCTGGTCCCAATAGTATTGACCAGTATAAATTTGACAATTAATAGCTTTTAAACACTATCACAAGATATAGGAAAGAAATTAAATTGTATCTAAGAATAACCTACCGCAAGAATGTACAAAAATGGTTTTCGAATATCGAAAACGGCACCTGGAATTTTGATAAATTTTTTTCTTCCGTTTAATTTTTACGAAGCTTTTTAAAAGTCTTTAAAATATGTCCAATCAAATCCTAAAAAAAAAATTTTTTTTTTTGGTTTTGAAATAAAATTATTTTCTTATTTTTAAAATTCCATATCTCAAAATCAGGTCAATATTTATTTTTTTAAATTTGTTTGTACACCCAGTTGTGCATTTTGTTTAATTAAGACGTGATAAAGGATTTTCACTAGACGAAAATCGGATGAATAAGATCTTACGGAATAATGCAGTTAATACTCGTAGGTGGCTTATCTTCAACCTCCCGACCCGGCCATGTATAAGACTCCTTCATGTGTTGGATTTTTCCTCCCAGGAAATGACACTTCATATGAACATAAATCTGAAAATTTTTGACACATATGTATTTTATTCGGTATTATCTTAGGAGCTCCATTTCATTAATGCGTTTCACTGAGTCCTCTCACAAAATATTACAGCTATAATATGATTCTCCAGTCTTATATTTATGAAGGTACTATTTTCAAAGAGGAGGGAGGACCTTATTACTTTTGCTGCCCTCCTATGTGTAAAATTCAACTCGTCCGGTTTTATACTCCAATGCCTTGTTTCATATAATGCTTTCAAAAGAAAGGAAAATATACCTACCCTTATTGGTTTTTCTTCTGTGCGAGTAATAATATTTTTTTCGTAAGGATATAAAACAAAAAAAAAATAAGGATATTCTGTTTGTAAGCCTCGGTTATATTTTCCTCTCGTTTGGTCTCATCTCTCAAGACAGAACGCCTTGAGGCTGTGATTTTTCAATTTATTGTTTTTTTTTTTCGTCCTTTCGTTGCCTTGCATTTGGAAAGTAAAATGAAAAATATTGAGTGGACGTCTCTTGAAGGCAGGAAATGAGAAATGTATTCTAGGAATTTCATTATAAAAATACACATGAATTCTTCAGTTCTCTATTTGGCAGAAATAATTTGACTCAGTTTTTGTTTTTGTCTTGCAGCTCCCAAAGGACAGCTGATACGATTGGACTTTCGGAATTCATTCAACATTGAAAGTAAAGAAGATTGTAAATTTGATTACCTAGAGGTGAGTAGTGGTATTGAAAGCCAAACTTTATAATTATTTTTGTTCAGTGGAAGATCTTGTCATTTCAAAGGTTAAAATAGACTTGGAAAAATTCAAACTTAAACATTATTATTTTGGAGCTTGTCAATGTGGAAAGATGTTGAGACAGATTCACATTGACTTTTTGACATTCAAAATATTTTGACTTTCTCCAAATATCCAATTTAATTTTCAATGATACCTGCAAGAGGTAAGGGACAGACCTTGGTTTATTTGATTTAAAATATGATTGAATATTTTAATGGGAATCATTATGAAATTTTTTTCAAGAATGTCGAATCCTAACCTTGCTTTGATTGATTATTTTCATTGCTCTATTCGTCAAAATCCAGTTTCCATCAAAACGTAAGAAACAAATATGTACATACTTATGTTATAGAAGTACGAAAAACTGCGTCCATTACACATTGGTTTAAGGAGTCAAAAGCTGAAATTAATAAAATAAAATACACGACTGGGTCGCACGAACTTGCTCCTATGCAATAGACTAGGAACTTTAAAAACGAATGTTATTAGAGAAAATTGTTCATGAGGATAAAATTATTTTTTTAAATTCATTTAGTAGTAAGAGATAAAAACTGAATGTTATGCAAATATGCAAGAAGAAAAATTATTATTATTATTATTAAGTCGTTGTAGTGGTTTCTTAATAAAATAGCTTTTATATACAAAAGTTTTAAAAGATTTTTAAGAAAAAATTTGGTACGCCAACTTTAAGTTTTATTGTACGAATGAAAATTAAATTTCCAAAAAAAAATACTAAGCCGTTTTTGAAATATCGAATTTCATTCATTTTCATTTTCAACAATTCTAAAAATATTTTTTTTTAAGTTTTGAAATGCAATGTTTTTTAAACTTTTTAGAAGCATCTCTATAAAAAACTTTCATTAAAATTTGTTATGTCGATAATGAGTAATTCAAAATTTGAAAAAATGGTTCTATGGTACAAGCTGTAATATCTTAATTTCAAATTTTTACTTGCAATATATGTAGGTACTATAGGGCAAGTTCTCCATTTGGAAAAAAATCGAACCCGAGATTTTGAGTTGACATTACGATAATAGCGAAGACGAAAAAAGTGGGTCCGGCAATTCCGTCTGTCTGTCTGTATGTCTGTATGTCTGTATGTCTGTATGTCTGTATGTCTGTACCTCGAACTACAGCCTAAACTACTGGAGGTAATTTCTTCAAACTCGGTAGTTAAGGGTCTTTGGTGATTCCCTAGAGGAGAAATTGAAATTTTTTTTTTAGCTCCAAAACTAAGGGTACCCTCCATACACCCGTAATGCAAAATCTTATTTATCTCGAAAACGAATCTAACGATTTTGATAAAAAAAATTAGTTGTTATTTTGAAATTTTGGGGCAAAATGTTATTAACGGTACCTGTCATAAAACCGGTTTAAAATAATATTGTATATAAAAATATTCGAAAAAATATTTTTGGTTTTTTTTAATTTTTTTTTTTAAATCAATATCTTCAAAACCTATAAACGATTATTTTTTTGAAATTATTTCCTAAAATCAATACTATTAAATACTTAAAATTCGCATCCCACATTTTTTTCTTGAAAAATTTTAAAGAAATTTTCTTAAATAAAAAATCTATTTAATAATAAAACGATTTTTAAAGTTTATTTGCATAAATTCATGCTTGTCTACAAATCAGACGACAATTTTATGCATTTGAACATTATTATCTCATTAAATCCATGTTTTATATTTATAAAATGTATCTTAAATTCCAAAGTACTTTTACATAAGGGCAAGTTCGTTCGATCCAGTCGTGCATTTTATTTTTATTAAATTAAGGATCGTAAGAATTTATTGAAAGAAACAAATTTTTATCAAAATTCTAGGCGCCGTTTTTCCAGGAAAATACGATTTTTGAAAACCATTTTTTAACATTTTTGTACATTGGGTACCTTTAGTTTTAGGTAAAATAATTTTTTTTTCTCACATCTTGTAGATTGTATTGAGAAACTTTCATTTGTCAAATTTGAAAAAAATCTAGAATGGGTTTTTCGAAATATTGAGTATAAAATTTGTTTTTGAAAATTTGAATGCACAGTTCTATTCAAGTTTTTGAGGAGCTTTAGCAAAAAAAATATTATCGAAATCGGTTATACCGTTTTTGAGAAAATCAAAAACAAAAAAATGGTTCCTTGGGGGGTACCCTCAATAACCATTTTTCGGAAAATTTTTGTCAACCATTATCTAGCTTTAACTAAAAAAAAATTTATAAGATTTCGAAAAAAATCGTATGGCAAGTACCGTTTTATTTTGGTCTTAGAAAAAAGAAAAAAAAAACGAGTGGGGGGAAAAATTAAAAATAATATCTATCAAGTTTAAAGAACATCGGCCGAGTCGTTTAGGCTGTAGTCGAACCGACAGACAGACAGAATTGCGAGACCCACTTTTTTAGTCTTCGCTCTTGAGATTGATTTTTTTTCAAATGCATAACTTGCCTTATAGTACCTTTAAGTCGCAAGTAAAAAATGTAGTATGTACTACATGTAGTATGTACTACATGTAGTATGTACTACATGTAGTATGTACTACATGTAGTATGTACTACATTTTGGTCAAACAAAATTTTAAGAAAAATGTTTCTATCGGCATCTGTCATAAAACGGCTTTTTTTATTTTTCAACTTTATTAATAACGGATCTCCTTAATTTAAAAAAAAAATGTATTTATATAAAAATTTTCGAAAAAATAGTGTTTTAGGATTTTTAAAAAAATAATTAAAATTTATTTTGAAAATTCAATGTCTTAAAAACCAGAGAGCAATTAGTTTTTGAAATACTTTTCTAGAATGTATATTTGCAAATACTTAAATTTTTTTCGAAAACAATTTTAAAGAAATTTACTATATAAATTAAATGCACTACTGGGTCGTACGATTTTGCTCTTATCGAAAAGACTAAAAATGTCAAAAATGAATGTTATTAGAAAAAATCTATTCATAAGCATAAAATTCATTTTTTAAATGACTAAAACAACTCCTTTAGTAGTTGGATGCATGTGATTCACGCTAAAATTAGTTTATGCAAGATATTATGTCTTTGCAGTGGTATAAGCTTTTATATACAAAACTTATAAAAAATTAAATTAAGAAAATATCAAATTTTTTATTATTGTTCGAATAAAAATTAAATTTTTTTTTAAGTCTTGAAATGCAATGTTTTTCAAACTTTTTAGAAGCTTCTCTAAATGAAATTTCTTTGAATTCCGATAGTGAACAATTGAAAATTCGAAAAAATGGTTCTATGTTTGACACAGTCAGTACTATCTTAATTTCAAGTTTTTTTTTTTTAATTATAAATCGTAAAAATTAATCGAATGAAAACAATTTCTGTCGAAATTCTAAGTGCCGTTTTCGAGAAAAATACGATTTTTGAAAACCATTTTTTAACATTTGTATGGTGCGTACCGTTATTTTTAGGTGACATTTATTTATTTTTTCACATCTTGTAGATTATATTGAGAAACTTTTATTTATCAAAGTCGAGCATGGGGTTTTCGAAATATTGAATTTTGAATAAAAAAAATAATTTTTTTTTTCAAATAAAAAAAATGAAAATTTGAATACACAATAGATAATACTAAAATTTTTGGGGAGCCTTACCATAAAAAAATTATCAAAATCGGCTGTACCGGGGTAGAATTAATAACCACTTTTCGGATTTTTTTTCAACCATTACCGAGCTATAACCAAATAATATTTTTTAATTTTTTTTTTAAATCTGTTGAACACTTCTTGTAACAAAGATATTTATAAAAATTAAAAAATTATAAAAATCGTACGGCAGATATCTACCGTAATTTAATTATAACAGGCAGCTCTTGCACTTAAAAAGATTAAAAAACAAAGCGCATTCTAAATTTGGTAGATTAAGAAATGCTTCCGATTACACATCATTTTGTAAATATTGGAAGAACTTTCAAATTCTAAGCAAATTTGTACATTAAAATTATGTCTTTTATATTGAAAGTAAGATTAAAAACGACTCACGATGCTTCTGCTCTTTTATAAACAAGAACAAAATATCAAGTGGATTGCCAAAATCAATGTCTTTTAATAACGCCGAATCTAATGATATTAAACAAACTGTCGATTTCTTTACAACGTTTTTTGAGTCAGTGTACTCGCATTCTGATTCTATATCTCCTATTGAACATAATTCATATTCTAAAGTCGATATTGGTTCTCTTCATTTAGAATTATATGAAATTGAAAAAGCACTAGAAGATCTTAAACTGAATTTCAAACCAGGAACGGATGGGATACCTGCAATCATCTTAAAAGAATGTTTCCAATTTCTATCTTATCCACTCTTCCTTATTTTTAACGAATCCTTGCTATCTGGAATTTTTCTCGATGATTGGAAATCATAATATTTTATCCCTATCTTTAAATCGGGTTCCAAACATGTTGTTGAAAATTATTATAGAGGCATATGTAAGCTCTCTTCAATACCGAAAGTTTTCGAAAGTATAGTCAAAACTAAACACCAATTTCAAATTAAGAAACATATTTCTGAACTTCAGCATGGTTTTTTAGTTGGGCGATCGACTACGTCAAACCTTGCACATTTTTCACCTTATGTTATAAACACAATTGAGAAAGGGTTTCAGGTAGATGCAATTTACACTGATTTCAACAAGGCTTTTGACTAAGTCGATCATAGCGAGTTCTAATTAAAAAAATTGAAATTTTTGGTTTTCATTCTTCAATTTCTTTAATGCTTAATTGGATCCATTCATTTTTAGTTGGTAAAACAGAAAGAGTAGTAATGGATAAGAATTTTTCAAGGCCCACAAATTATCCGTCGGGTGTCCCACAGGGTAGTCACCTAGGCCCTCTGCTATTTATCTTATTTATAGATGACATGGTTTCTGCTTTGAAATTTTGTGATTTATTATTCTTTGATTTAAAGATGTTTTTAAAAATACAAAATGTTAATGACTGAAAGTACAGTTAGACATCAATCTACTATCCAGATGGTGTACTCAAAATTGATTTAGTTCAAATATCAATAAATGTAGTGCAATTTCATTTTATAGAGGTTCATCAAAAATCTCGTATGATTATTACATAAATATTATATAAATATTATATATTATATTAATTATATTATATTATATAAATTATTAAAAAGAGTGGATAAAATAAAAGATCTCGGTTTAATAATGGACACAAAGTTAACTTATAATTATCACATTGATTACATTGTAGCAACGACCAACTCCAAAATTCAAAAGATTTTACTGATCCTCATACCCTTCTAATGTTGAATACTTAGATATACTAATACTATTATTTGGAGCCCCTCCAATAAACTACATTCTGATCAAATTGAAAAAGTTCAAAGGGGTTTTACAAAACATATATTTAGAAAAATAAATCGAAATTTTTCATCGTCTTATGACGAAAGATGCCTACTTCTCGGTATACATTCATTGAAATCTAGAAGATACGTACAAGTACATGAAGCTATGTTCATAAGAGATCTGATTTGCAATTACATTAAGAGTGCCTATCTTCCATCTCAAGTTCCTATCTACGCTCCTGTTAGACCACTCAGGAAACGACAATTTCTTTTCCAACCCTTGGAGAGAACGAACTACGGTCTAAGCGAACCGATTTATAGATCTGTAATGTCTTTCAATGAAGTATGTCGAAATGTTGACTTACACATCTCAAGGGTTTGCTTCAGAAATATTTTATTCATTTCTTTATATTAATTAAATTTTCTATATTAATTCATAAATCACAAACCTTAATAAAATATTAAAATTGTTTATATTATTTATCAATCTTTAAATTGAATATTATAATCTGTTAAGCTAAGCTTGTAGATGAATAAATAAATAAAATAAAATAAAAGAAAAGAAAATGCACGACTGGGTCGCACGAACTTGCTCTTATGTAAAAGTACTTTTGAATTTAAAATACATTTTATAAATTATAAAAAAATTATTTAATGAGATAAAAATGTTCAAATACATGAAATTACCGTCTGATTTTCAGAAAAGTATGAATTTATGCAAACAAAGCTCAAAACTAGCTTAATTATTAAAGTAATTTTTTATATAAGAAATTTCTTTAAGATTCTAACGTCAACTTTGATCAAAATCTCGAGTTCGATTTTTTTACGAATACATAACTTGCCTTATAGTACTTTTAAGTCGCAGGTAAAAAGTACATATATGTTAAAAAAATGTCGTAGAGAATTGAATAGTCTTTTAATCTACTGTTAAATTGGCGCCCAATTAAAAATAACGAACACACACACACTTTTTCTAAGTGTCAAATTGCGTTCTAAACATCGTCTCTATAAGTTCGTTACCTTAGCCACTTACATTTCAGAGATCTTAGCAATTATTTTAAGATTAAATTAATTAAAACAAAAAACAGTACATGACAGGAACAGAAAACAGAACTGCTCTAAATGGAAACATTCTCTGTGCATTAGACCCCTTTTTATTGAAATGTCTAATGCTGAACGATTGCACACATCTTCATGGTCAAGAACAAAGGTACAATGAATCCCAATTTTCACTTGAAATAAAAAAAAAAATGTTCTATGGAATGGAAAAGAAAATACATATTTTTTCTACAGGGATTATTTCATGACTATAATTAAAACCAAGCAAAATAAGCTTCTTATACAAATTACAAATTGGTATTCTCTCTCTTGTTTTTTTTATTTGTTGCTTTCAACACACCCTCTTGATAAGGGAAAGTTCCAAAGTAGCTGAGCTTATCTGTCTCGTAAAACAACAATTACAAAAACTTCTCTCGAACAAACCTCGAATTAAACGTTTCTCATTAATATTTTCCGCCTCTTTCACTACGTTTAATCCTGCATAAAAAGAATTCATCTCCTAGAAGAAGAAGAAAATTTAAGACAAACGAAAACAAAATGGCTTAAGTGTACCATTTAGAGTTTCTACATAGGAACCAAACCGGAAATAAAATCAGAAGAAAAGCACAACCCCATAAAAATTATCTATTATTCGGATGAATGTCCACTTCTGGCCCACCCTGTGTGGCGCCCCCCACAGGCAAAGCCCAAAACAATCACAATAAAAACCATTCTTTTGCGGTTTCTCAAAATAGGTTTCTAGATGGAAATAAGAAAAAAGATACATGGAGATTATCTGCCAAGGGATATGAAGGACAACTATGATGGGATCTGAAACGAAGGCGTAAAATAAAGACCACACAAACATAACTGCGAGGTCTGGGTGAGAATGAAGATTTTCAAAGAAGTGAACTATCTTTGAGTAAAACAATTTTATACGCGGACACAGGAGCCGGAATCTACATCGGGACATAAAGTCATTTAATTAAATATATTTTAAATAAACGTTATTTTTATTCCTTAATAACCAAAGGAGACCACGAAAAAATTAATCTTTGGAATTGAACTTCGCGATTCGTAGTTAGGGGAGACTGGGGGCAGAATGTGAAACACAAATTAAAATCTTTCATTTGTTCATTTTCATTGTTGATCGATTTGGTTTAAATATTTTGCAGTTTTGCTACCAAATTTGTCAATAAAAGTGTGAAGAATTTTGAATTTGGATTTTGGAAGCACACTTTTCGAAACTTTTTTACCAAAAACTATTTTATTTAATTTTTGCCGTTTTTTAATATTTTTATTTTTTCTGAAACTTTTAATTTAGCTAATAAAGACAGATTCAGGAGTACATCTAGCACCGTTTCCCGATTTTCCACACGTTACCTCATTTTTAATCTTACCCAATATCCCCTAACATTCTTAAGCAAAAAAGAAACAAACACTTTGGCGGAGTTTTCGTTCAAGATTTACTTCAAAAAATGCCAACGCGTGATGAAAATGACGTACTGGATTTAAGGGCACTTCACCACTAATGCCAGGCTGCCGCCGCGCGCCGCGCCACCGACTCTACCGCTTTCACCGCGCCTCCCGACCAAGAACTCACGTTCGTTTTCCTCTGCGTGCAAGTGGACAATAAAATCAACTCAAGGATTGCCGCTTGAGATTAGATTTATTTGTTTTATTTACGAGCTGGGACCTTACAATATATGGGGTTACAGCATTTGCTATTTTCTCAGCTTGTCATGGCATCAGTTTTTATCTTATTACCCAGACAGGACGAAATAATAATGTTCTTAAAGTTTTCTCGGTTTTCATATTTTCTGATTTTGTTGTTGTTGTTGTTTGTTCCTTTTTTAATGGGAAGGGGTGGTGAAAAGTGTCGAAACAATTTAAGTGCCTTAAGATGTTTATCTGGGAAAAGTTTATGTTACATTTATGTGTACCTAAAGTATGGATTTCTTTGTTTTCTTTTGAAGTTCTTCAAGCTATATTGGTTGGTTTGATTTAAGAAACAACAAATCGAATTTGAAAAAAGTTTTTCATTAAAATTGATATTAATTTTCTAGCTCGAGAAAATTGTTGCTACCTTGTATGTACTTATTAAAATTTAATGTGAAATGAAGCAGCAAGCGCCAAGTCAGAAGCTAACATTTTATTACATTACCTTAGGGAATTTCACTCAAAGTATATTTTGTTTACGTCTAAACCCTCGTTTCAAGTTTGAAGGTTGAAATTAAAACATATGCGATCGAATTTGAAAAAAAGCATAATTCACAACTGGGGCTATAGGAAACTTTCTCTTACGACTTGATGGAGGTTGAAAATGTACAGAAATTATACACATAAATCAGGTAGATGGGTCAGATAGTGTAAGACCATGAAGTATGAGTAAACTTTCAATTACGAAGTAATATCCAATTAATGAAAGTTAACGTGGTGGGTATCAGGCGCTTCAGTATTATGGAACAACGTGTATTATTACACTCTCAATTTCCCAAAATAAATTTATCATTGTTTCTGAAAGGAGATTATTGATTTCTTTAACTTAAAAAATTATCTACCGTAACACATACCAGTTAACGTTTTTCGTAATGGCGAGTGAATGCAGGGTCGATCGCAGCAACATTCGGGGGTTCAGGAAGAACTTCTATACTGTATATGTCCTGTCCATACTGTGAAAAACAGGCCAGCAGTTCTGGCACTTAGTGAAACCAAAATAGGTGAAAATACCACGATGACTCAGGATTCAAACTATATGGTTATAGCAAAGTGCCAATATTTTTCGTCTAGCTAATGGTTGGAAAAACAAATTCCGAAAAATATTTATTAATAATACCCCCCTTGGAACCACTTTTCTGATTTTTCATTTTTTCGAAAACGGTACAACCGATTTTGATATTTTACTGTAATATTAGATATTACTGTATATTCAAATTTTCAAGTTTTTTTTTTGGATTTAAAAAAAAAAATATTTTTATCAAAAATATATCAAAAATCTCATGGTCGATTTTTTTAAGCTTGACAAAAACAAGATACAATCTACAAAATAAGAGAAAAAAAAATTATTTTACCTAAAAATTAAGGTACCCACCATAGAAATGTTAAAAAATGGTTTTCGAAAATCGTATTATTCTCAAAAACGGCTCCGAGAATTTTGATAATTTATTAAAAAAAAAATTAAATTAAGATTATGTATTACTGACTGTACCTAACCATAGGACCATTTTTCAAATTTTGAATTTCTCATTATCGGCATAACGGATTTTAATGAAATTTTTAAAGCGAATCTTCTAAGAAGTTTGAGAAACATCTCATTTTTATTTGTACAAAAATAAAACTTAACGTTTGCGTATCAAATTTTTTTCTTAAAAATGTTTTAAAAATTTCATTAGGACAAAATTAATTTTTTAAATTCTTTTAATAGTAAGAGACAAAAACAGAATGCTATGCAAATAGGAATTTATTCAAGAACAAAAATTATAAGTCGTTGTAGTGGTTTCTTAAAAAAAAGCTTTTATATACAAACTTTTTAAAACATTTTTAAGAAAAAATTTTGGTACGCCTATTTAAAGTTTTTATTATTGTTCGATGAAGAATTAAATTTACAAAAAAAAATATTGAGAAATTTCGGAGATATCAAATTTTCAAAAAACGAAAAACAAATAGATTTTTTTTTTTCTAAAATTCAAAAAATATTTATTTTAAAGTTTTTAAATGCAATGTATTTTAGACTTTTTAGAAGCTTCTCTATAAAAAATTTCATTAAGATCCGTTATGTGGATAATGAGAAATTCAAAATTCGAAAAAATGGTTCTATGGTAGGTACAAGCTGTAATATCTTAATTTAAAAACTTTTGTTAATAAATTAAAGATCATAAAAATTAATTGAAAGAAAAAAAAAATTATCAAAATTCTAGGTGCCGTTTTCGTGAAAAATACGATTTTTGAAAACCATTTTTTTTTTAATTTTTTAACATTTGTATGGTGGATACCTTTATTTTAAGGGAAAATGAAATTTTTTTCTCACATCTTGTAGATTATATTGAGAAACTTTTATTTGTCAAGTTTAAAAAAATTCAGCGTGGAGTTTTCGAAATATTGAGTTTAAAAAAAAAAATAAGTTTTTTTTTTAAATCCAAAAAAATTTTGTTTGAAAATCTGAATACAGAATTCTATTTAAAGTTTTGAAGAGCCTAGCAAAAAAAAATGATCAAAATCGGTGGTACCGTTTTTGAAAAAATCAAAAACAAAAAAATGGTTCCATGGGGGGTACCCTCAATAACCATTTTTCGGAAATTTTTTTCAACCATTGCCTAGCTTTGACTAAACGAAATTTTTGTGTTTTTATTTTTTAAATCGGTCTAACAGTTTTCGAGAAAAAAAATATTTATAAAATTTCGAAAAAAATGCGTATGCTTTTGAACAGTTTTTCTCTAATAACATTTATTTTTGAAATTTTTAGTATTTTACATAAGAGCAATTTCGTGTGACCCAGTCGTGTATTTTATTTTATTTTAATTTAAAAACGGGTTAATAATTTATTTTGAAATTTATAAGAATATTCTTAAAAATGTTTCAAGAATTTTGTAAATAAAAATAAAATATTTATAAAAAGCATGCTTCCTTAAAAATTTAATTCATTTAAAAAAAAAATTTCTTATACATACAATTCGTAAAACGTTTTCAAGAAAAAAAATTAGTTCACCGGCTTAAAGATTTTATTATTTGCAAATAAGAACTAAATTTAAAAAAAGAATTGATTTTTTCTTAATTATAATATGCAGTGCTCTTAAGCCTTTTTTCATTCAGACCCATGTTGTCAATACTAAGAAAGTCAGAAATCAAAACAATGGTTCTATAATTTATAATTTAAATATAAAATTAAAAAAAAGTTTTTAAGAAAAAAATGTAGACAAATCAATTTTTACTTTCGACTTATAGGTACTATAAAGAAAGATGTTATGCATTCGTAAAACAAATCGAACTCGAGATTTTGATCAAAGTTGACATTACGATGATAGCGAAGACCAAAAAAGTGGGTTTCGCAATTCTGTCTGTCTGTCTGTTTGTATGTTTGTCTGTTCGACCAAACGGCTCTACCTAATTTCTTCAAAATTGGTAGATATCATTTTAAATTGTTCACCCAACACGTTTTTTTCTTGGTTTTTTAAGACTAAAAATAACGGTACCTGCCATACGATTTTTTTTTTAAATTTTGTAAATATTTTTTTTTTCTAAAAAACTGTTCGACAGATTAAAAAAAATAAAATGCACGACTGGATCGCACGAACTTGCTCTTATGTAAAAGTACTTTGGAATTTAAGATACATTTTATAAATATAAAACATGAATTTAAAATGAAATTGCCGTCTGATTTCTAGAAAAGTATGAATTTATGCAAACAAACTTTAAAAAATCGTTTTATTATTAAATAAATAATTTTTTTATATAAGAAATTTCTTTAAAATTTTTCAAGAAAAAAATGTGGGATGCGAATATTAAGTATTTAATAATATTGATTTTTGGAAATAATTTCAAAAAATAATCGTTTATAGGTTTTAAAGATATTGATTTTTCAAAAAAAAATTTTTTTCAAAAAAACCCAACAAATAATTTTTCGAATATTTTTATTTACCTACAATACTATTTTTAACTTAGTGGGACTCCTGCTGAAAATTTTTGATTAAAATCGTTAGAGCCGTTAATGCGAAAGTCGAAAATCAAAAAAACGGTTCTATGACAGGTACCGTTAATAACATTTTGCCCCAAAGTTTTTTTTACCAAAACGTAGTCTATGTCCATAATATCACACCTAATACCAAAAAATTTTATTTAGTTAAAGCTAGGTACTGGTTGAAAAACGGTTATTGAGGGTACCCCCTAAAGAACCATTTTTTTTTTTGATTTTCTCAAAAACGGTACAACCGATTTTGATCATTTTTTTGCTCAAGCTCCCCAAAATCTTAAATAGAATATTGTTTATTCAAATTTTTTTGGATTTTTAAAAAAATTTCAATTTTTTTTTTTTCAAAACTCAATTTTTCGAAAACCTTTTGCTAGATTTTTTTCAAACTTGATAAATAAAAGTATCTCAACATAGTCTATAAGATGAACGAAAAAAAGTTGTATTTTACCTAAAAATAACGGTACCCACCATACAAATGTTAAAAAATAGTTTTCATAAATCGTATTTTTCTCGAAAACGGCGCCTAGAATTTTGATAAAAATTTTTTTATTTCATTTAATTTTTAGTCTGTACCTACCATAGAACCGTTTTTTTAATTTTGAATTACTCATTATCTAAATAACGGATTTTAATGAAATTTTTTGTAGAGATGCTTCTAAAAAGTCTAAAGCCCATTGCATTTCAAAACTTAAAAAAAATATTTTTAGAATTTTTGAAAAAAAAAATCATTTTTCTTTGGAAAATTCTGTATTTCAAAAACGACTCAATATTTTTTTTTGAAAATTTAATTTTCAATCGTACAGTAATAAAAACTTTAAGTTGGCATACCAATTTTTTTCTTAAAAATCTTTCAAAAATTTTGTATATAAAAGCTTTTTTTAAGAAACCACTACAACGACTATAAATTTTGTTCTTGCATAAACTCATATTTGCATAGCATTTTGTTTTTTTCTCTTACTACTAAAAGAATTTAAAAAATTAATTTTATCCTTATAAACAGTTTTCCCTAAAAACACCCGTTTTTAAAATTCCCAGTCTATTACATAGGAGCAAGTTCGTGCGATCCAGTCATGCATTTTATTTTATTTCAATCAAAACCAATTTCGATAAAATCGAAAGGGTAAAAATGTCATCATATTTTTATATACGTATAAGTATACTTTAGTTAAAATAACTAAAATATTTTTATATATAAAATTCGGGGGGTTGGCAGCTTTTTAGAAAAATGGTTTTCCTCAGCATTTTTTGATCTTAAAATAAATCATTTAAGAAACGTGTCGAGGGAATAACCAAAATCCGATAGTTAAAAGTTAAAAAATCACGCAATCGCTTTAGACAGTAGATTAACTCCAATGAGACCCCTACGTTTTTTGACCTTCCTGTCCTCATTTTATCAACATTTTGGACTTCGATTTTTTTACTAATGTATAACTTATATCAATTAAAATACCTCTTGGAATAATTGCTAGTGCGTTAGACCGTCATGTCGGATGTTTGGGTTTGATCCCCAGGCTTTAGCATTTAAAAATAAAAAAAAAAATTCAGGTTCTCCCTCTTGAAAGGAAGTGACAAATCCTCCAAAAGTATATCTTGTCACGCTCCTCGCCTCAGCTGTTCGGGCTCGGTAAAAAACTGTAAGTCCTCTCCTTTTTAACACTTTCTGTAACAATAAAAAAATCTGTTCTTATGTAGTGCCAAAACCTGGTACCTGTCATAAAATTGCTAAGAAATCATTAAGGAATTTTTCTCGAAAACGTCTTCTAAGCTTTTGATAAAATTAAAATGAAGGACTGCGTCGCATGAACTCGCTATTATACTCAAGCAACCTAAAAACCATGGTTGCTAGTACCTAGAAACAAAATGTTCAAAAGCAAGAAATTTAATAGTAATTTCATCTGATTTCTTAAGGAAAAAAATGTTCAAATCGGTGTGAAGTGGTTTTTAAAAATATATTTTTTATGAAATCCAACTAATCTACCTAGTCGTGCATTTGGTTTGTTCATGTTAAAAGGATAAACCTTGATCAATATTAATAAGCTTCTCACTGAATATTTGATATAAACTTATCAACGAAACCCATTCTTCCAATCGAAAAGTCAAACTTCAGAACTTATTTTTCAATAAAAGTTCAATTTTCCACATCAGATACCATGTTGTAGTATAAAAGAATCTAATCCATTGATAAAACCCAATCACATGCTGTATGCCTTTGTGTAAGCCGCGAATGAATAGAACCACAAATCCTCAAGGTGTATCTAGTTTGTTGGTACCCGTCCTCTGTATGTACTTATACTTGGATTTATCCGCCATAGCAGCCATAGGCTGAAAAACGCATTCAGAAATGAGAAAAATTCTCTTTGAAATGAAGTTACCTTTATACGAACGAACCGCATCACGCTGTTTCCGCGCCATTCTTTGGAAGCTGCAAAGCCTCTCAGAATATATCTTTTTCATTATTAAGCCCCCCTCGTTACCATATATTCATTTGCAAAGTTAAACTTTTCAACGAAGAAAATCAGGCTAATGACCTGCTTCTCACAGATAGAGTCGTTAATTCCCATTCATTTCGGCAAGCCAGGGCTGGTGGCAGGCACCTGGTAGGTAAACACACACTAACGCCGTAAATTATTACAAATTCCGCTTAAATCATGGCTATCCTGCGTACAATTCATTTTGCAGTCTATAGACTGAGTTTTGGAGAAATAAATTTCATTCATAAATTTCAACTCGGAAATTTAATTAAGATTAAAAAAAAAAACAGAAACCCAAGTCTACCACAACTGCACCACATACAAATAATACCATCCAGAAACTCATCTCTTGTTTTTCTCAAATCCCATAAAAGATACGTGACGGGCCCTATGGGTTTTCGAATTTAATTGGAAAGTATTGCGGTGAGGAATTTCCACCAATGATCACATCAAAGGAACGACATCTCTGGCTACATTTTCACTCTGACGAGAGCATTGAATATTCTGGATTTACTGCCGTCTACGAGTTCATCGATAGACCGAAGGAGGGTGAGTTAATCGAACCACATAAAATATCATAGATAGATTTTACATTTTACATCTTCTTGGCCACAATAATTTTAAATTACAATATTCGACACAATTTATTTATCGGAAGTATTCCTGTGTGTGTGTTTTGGATTATGAATTTTGTATATTGTAAGATTGTCAAGATAAGTCCTAACAAATTTGCCAACCCCTTCTAGCTATCAGCACCGAACTGAATTGCACATTGGACAAGGATGGTTACGAAGGATTCATAAATTCAACAGACGTTCCGGAGTACGTGCAGACGAATGTCACAAAATACAAAATACCACTCGATTGCATGTGGATCATAAAGGTGAAGGAGAATTGGAAGGTTAGTAATAATTTTATTTACGGGAGAATAGTTAAGGGTTTGCTATTTTTTGCTGGTTTAGCACTAATTGAACCATTTTATTTTACGTCCCAATTTTATGCCATTTAATTGGTTGATCAATGGGTGATCTACACAAAACGGAAGTATTTACTTACTAGAAGGAAAAGGTTTAAACCAGATACTTAAGGGTTTTCTATGTAATAGAGACGGGCAGATGTTAGAATGGAAAACAACAAGTTCTGAGAGTAAAAATAACGAATTTTCTATTTGATTTGAAAGTCCTATCAATGAGAGTATGTTTGGGTTCGCTTTTTGGCATGCATCTGAGAGGTCCAAGGTTTGATGACTTTCGATGCAAATGATTGTTTTGACTACCTGATCTCTGTCATTCTGACATTCAAGTCACTTTTGCTATTCTCTTTCTATTACCTCAAATGGCTCAACCAAAATATCCATTCTGGCATCAGCTTTTTGGCACTAATTTCCGTCCTGTTGCATTCACAATTCGCTTACATCTATATCATCTATTTTAGGGCAGTCGCTCTTTTTTAATGGTGTTGGCAATCTTCGGTTTTCAAGAAGTATGAAGGGATGATGCCACTTACTCACAATTCAGCGGTATGCAGTGCCACTTGGAGGACCTGTGTCGTCTAAAATCCGGTAATTGGCATACCCGTTCAACCAAAAATAAGTTTCTTCTCAGAAGATTTGCTTGCGATATATGGCCTAAGTCAGCTCCAAAAGAAGAGGTCATCAGAATTCTCTTTTTTCAGCGTCACTTCAATGAGATTTAGCGATATTTCGATGACTACAAGTTGAAAATCGACTTTCAGAAATCATAAACTATTCTGACGCTCCAAAGGATACGATTAAGAACTGACGAAAACTAGTGATCCTAGGGCCAAATGGACAGCCATGGTAGGATAAATATTTGTATTTTGACAGACATATAAATGTTGATCTTGCCAGTTCTAGGAGAACATTAGCCCTGAAGAAACGGTTGTTTTACAACAGCTGGCCTTATAGCAGGGTGAAGGTGATTTGCTACATAGCCCTCATCCCGCTGATGATTGCCTGTGGGTGCCGGGTGTGGTTTGATGTTGACCCATATCAAAAGGAAAAGATTCGGGTGTCTGAGAGGCAGTGTATTACAAGTTGCTTTGGATTATAAAGAACACAAGAGTCTGAATGCATTCATTATTATCACAAGCACGTTCTATAGAACCGACCTAACATAAACAAAATAAATACAATTTTTTTTTACAGTGGATTCGGGGTCATATTGCAAGAGTGATATTATCGACAACTTAATTTTCAACATACTAATTTTCCGAGCATACTACTTTAACGAAGAATACTACAAGAGTATGTGTCTGAAGTCTGAGTGGCTTTATCACGCCCGAATCGCATTCCTCCGCTTAGACAATGAAGGGCTGGTCCAGAATAAAATGGCGGTTCCGCTAATCTAACACGTTGATCTTAAAATATTGAATATCTTTTAAGGACACAAATTTTAGGCTTCGAAGAGGATTCAAATTTGCTTTCCTCGAAGAGTCTACATGCAAAAAAATGAAGCTTATCGTTAACTAGCAAAATAAAGATTTTTTGTATTTTGAGGATACTCGTATCATAATCGAATAAAGAGTATAAACAAAATCGTTATAAATTTTTTTCAAAAACACGAAAATTTGTAGAATATAGTCTTCGTCTATAAAGTGGTATCTTCTAATTTTTGTATTTCTACCTTTTTCGTCATATCCAGTTTGATGGAAATATGTTTTAATTATGAAGCGGCACTCAGGACAGCACAAAAACATTGTCGATTTTGTGTATCAAAAAATTTCTGAATCATCATCATTCAAAATAATAATTTGGAAATTCTTACATGATATCACTTTAAGCCTTCATGATCTCTAGAAATGAATACTTTTTGGGAATATTTTTCTTCAACACATTTTCCTCTTATATATTTCTGCATTTTTACAATCGAAAGACAATTTTGAAAAAAAAAAAGTTATTTACACAAATTTACAAAATGTGAAGGTCACAAAATAAATTCTTCGCATACTCTCATCACTCGTGGTGACGTTCTCCCCTTAATTCTAAAATTTTCAATTGTTGGTCGATGACATCACTTGCAATATGACCCCGAATCCGCTTTATTTTGTTTATGTATTTAAAATGATATAAGAAATGTAATAGATATCAGATTGTCATAACAAAAGAAAATGTTCAAAAGTTTGTCATTATTTTTTTTTTAAATTAAAAGAAGAAAGTTACTAAGTTATGCATTCGTAAAATACAAACTTTAGATACGGTGATATAAAAAATGGAAAAAGTGGGTCTCGAAATTCTATTTGTCTGTCTGTTCGACTACAACCTAAACGGGTCGGCCGGTTTTCTTTAAACTTGAAAAATAGCATTTTTAATTTTTTCCGCCACACGTTTTTTTTTTTTTTAAATTCAAAAGAAAAAATCATTTAGTTAAAGCTTGGTAATGATTGAAAAAAAAATGTTTCGAAAAATGGTTATTAATGGTACTGTAACAATTGTTTTTTTTTTTTTGGATTTTCTCCAAAGATCGTCTTTTCGATTAACGTGAGCACCAGCTTATTATGGCTCAATCCCACGGGAGGCCTACCTCTATCGGAGTCAGATTGGGTCCTGACCATTAACCCCGACATAGCCGAAGCCGTCTCAGTCGCAAAGTGCACACCTCTTGCTTAGGAGGCGAGGTCTATCTGACACCTCTTGAATTCAAGAAAAGAATCTTGAAAACCATGTGTCTCCGCATTAGGAATAAACCAAGCCACGATTATGCTCCCATTAGGGGGCCTACCTCATAGATAGGGTTCGAGCCGAGGGAAAAACTCAACCTCCGACTCAAATGGGCACTATCTCTCATGGTCCAAGAATATAGCTTCCGGTGGAGCTTCGCAACTTCGTCATTTCATGGAGCTTCCTAGGCGATCCGAACCCCGACTTATTCCAAGTTCTTGTCTCAAGCTTTGGAATCTCCAGATCTGAACCCGTCACTTCCACATGGGCTCCTGCAATACCCTGGGCCTAACAACCATTAGGATACACACCAAGAAGTCGGCCGGGGTAGAAACCAACAACTCAATGTGCATCCTAGTCTTTTGCTCACTTACTTACGGCAAACTAGGAAAGACGCTCCTAGTCTTTAGTTTACCTTACGGCAAACAAGGAAAGACGCTCCTATCTTTTGCTCACCTTACGGCAAGCTAGGAAAGACACTCCTAGTCTTTGTTCTAAAGAACGAGGACGACGATCCCCCTATTATTTGCTACTACAAATAAGATAACCCTCAAAAACCTTAAATAACCTTAAAAGTCTCCAGCCACGTAAGCAGTCGGAGACCTCACCAGTTAACTCCTCGTTATTACCCAATTAAACCTTAAAAGTCCCCAGTCACGCAAGTAGCCGGAGACCTCACCAATTTAACCCGTCACAACCCGATAAAACCACGCAAGTAGCCGGAGACTTCACCAGTTTCACCCTTCAAACCATAAAGATCTCCAGCCACGCAAGTAGCCGGAGACCTTACCGATTTACCACCAACCAAGATCCATCTAAAAAGTCTCCAGCCACATGTGGACGAGCCCTGAAAGTCAGGACCATTATTCATGCATTAACCACTTGCACCACCATCCAACAACCATGGCCTTATGCTCCCCGCCACCCATTATGATTGTGGGAATTACGCAAGCTGCACTCGGACAGGTATTCCACCACAACATAATCTTGGACTTACGCTTACTGCCATGGTCCGATGTGTGACTCAGTAGCAATACACTTCCATCAGTCAATCCTCCCAGAGCCCGAACATGAGCAACCAAAGACCTCTCCAAAATGGCACAATTGAATTTGATATTTTTTTTATGCTGAAGTTCTTTATAAAATTAAGATAGATAAAATGGGAGAGTAACGAAATCTCGCCGCACGAAATCCCGAATCACGAAATCCCGTTGAAAATAAAAATAAAAATCCCGCCGACAAATATTTTTGGAAATATTTGGCGGGATTTTTAATCCTATCTTATTACTATTAATAAAATATTTTATTTTAATTTATTTTTAAACGAATGGAAAGTATTTAAGGAACTGTTGGTTGGTTCTTGTTAGAACTCCGAGGAGGTAAGACCTCCTCCATCTTTAGAGAGATAAGATGATTTTTAACGGTTTGGCCAATTATTTTTGAACATTTGACCAAAATATTTTTGGACATTTTGTCAAAAATATTTTTTTAACAAACCTTTTTTCAACAATTTTTTTTTTCAACAAATTTTTTTTTTTAAGTAATTTTAATTTTTAATAAATTTTTTTCTGGACATTTTTTGACAAAAATTTTCCACCCAAGGTACTTTTAATCAAAAAAACTGTTTACATTTGCGCCTGCCAGGCGACTTAACATACCCTTAGCGGAGCGACAGAGTCGCGTGAGCGGGTGTGTCCCCGAAAAAGGGAGTTAAAATCCTTAAGTACCTTGGAGCGGGCCACCCAAAGTACTGTTTGTTTATTAAACATAAACTGCAAGCACACCAATTATTGACATCATATATTATAAGAAAAACAAATTTTTATATCTCTAAAGTCGATTTTCTGGCAAAATGAGTGCCGTAGACCTTTTAATGTTGACACTTTTTTTTAATGTGATTTGTGGCCAAACCAAGCATCTTAGAGAATTAAAAAATACGTGCTTTAGGGAGTGCCACCTTTCAATCCACGTATCGCATGAAACGAAAAACCAATTTTTATCTTTAAACGCGATTTGTGGCTAAGCGGAGCTTCGCAGACCCCCCAAAGTTGACATTTGCAAACGTGATTTTTGGCTAAACTAGGCATCTTAGCGAGTTAAAAATTGCATATTCGTAATGTAGGGAGTGATGTATCACATGATCTTTTTTCTAAACTTTTTTGGACATTTTTTTTTGTAATTTCTTATTTGTTTTGACTCAAGATACTTTCAGGACTTCATACTTATACTTTTTTTCGGACTTGTCTTCAGCTTTAAGCCAATCAGAGTTCGTTGAAAATTACCGATAACAGAGCGGTCTTCTTCGTATTGAATATTTCAGTACAATAGTAGGAAACTTCGTACCGTTGCTTCTTATTGATTCGAGTCACCATTAATGGAAATGAAAATCCATACTGTGCTGTTAATTTAGTATTGAAACGGCGGGATTTCGTGATTCGCGATTTCGTGATTCGGGATTTTGTTAATCGGGATTTTGTGATGCGGGATTTCGTACCTAACCCGATAAAATTGTATATTAAAATTTTCAAATTTGTTTTGATAGGATTTCTATATAAAATTAAATTTTTTTTTTTTCAAAACTCAATATTTCAATATTTGAAAAACATTGCATTTCAAAACTTAAAAACATTTGTTTTTGAATTTTAAAAATCAATTTTTTTTTTGAAAAATTTGATATCTCAACAACGGGCTGATAATTTTTTGGAAATTAAATTTTTATTCGAACAATAGTAACAACTTTATGTTGGCGTAAAAAATTTTTTTCTTGAAAATGTTTTAAAAACTTTGTAACAAAAGCTTGTTTTTTAAAGAAACCACTAGATACAACGACTTGTAGTTTTTGTTCTTGCATAAACTAATACTTGGTTGAGAATTGAGATATAACATGGCATCCAGTTTTTACTCGTAGCTTTAAATACTATGGAATTATTTTTTGGTCATTTAAACAAATTTATTTTATGGTTATGAATATTTTTGTCTAGTAAAATTCATTTTTAAAATACATTATGAAGGTTATGTTTGTTCTTTTTTTTATTATACGCTCACTCAAGGTGTTATAAAAACCCTGATAATGTTAAACACAGTTCGAGTAATCAATAGAATACGATTAGAAAGGAGATATCGATGCACATTGGTTTTCTCAAGAAAGCAGATGGCGTTCTTATTTTAACAAAAGTCCAAATTTTTCCAAAAGTCTGTGGCAACTCATACTGTGTTTCCGCTCTATGAGCTCAGAGAAAAGTGACCGTGCAAATAGAGTGTAATGCCGAGCACTGGCAACTTTTTTGTCTGATTTTTTTTTTTTTGTGATTAGATAGAGAAAAAATAAAACAAACAAATAAAAATTGTGCTCGAGATATTTCCTCTCTCATTGCGGTTAAATAAATAATAATAAATTATACTAATCCAACCGTAGTATTTTTGTTTTCTTTTGTAATTAAAGAGTTTATCGGACAAAAATGAACAAAACAATAAATTAACTGCTTTTCGAAATAAAATTCTTTTATCAATTCTACTTTTAATAAATAAAATAAAAAAATTAGCAAAATAGGTGAACAACTCAAAATTAAATAAATAAATGACATTATACGAGTATATTGAACTAGACTTAATGTTTATAATTTTTTTCGTTTACTCCAAAGAAAATACATAAATCATTATTTTTTTTTAAATTGAAGAAGGGAAAATACAATAATTAAGAGCAAATTAAAAACCTTGATGATATTAGTGGTTAAAGAAATTATAAATTATTACTTGAACAAAACAGCACAACCTTAATTTGCTCGTGATTGAACACAAACATGCAATGTTTTACTGTTTTTATGAAATTAAATGAGTCGTATATCGGCAGGAAGCTTATTAAATAATTTATATGCGAAAACCAGAAAAAGAGTTCCTGAAATGAGTAGTTCGGGACCGTATTAAATAATCACATTACACATATCCAATGTATACCCGAAGTCATGTGATCAATATCCTCTTTGATTCACATACAATTTTGAAGTTTATTTGTTTCGATTCACACTGACTCTTAGCCGTAGATTCAATAAATAAAGGTTGGTAAAACGAGTTAGTGTATAGAGAGTTTAACATCGGGCCGCAAACAAAAACAAAACCTTTGATAAGGCATTTCGGTGACAGAGAGGCATTGCCGTAATGGTGAAGCTGATCTAAATTTTTCATAAAATAGTAGGGTATTATATTAGCTAGAGTAAGGCAAGCTTTATTATTAGGAATATTAGCTAGAGTGGGGGAATATTTATTATTGTTATTATTACAAGTATTATTATTTACTAAGTCAACATGTTTCTTTCCTTTGATCTCCTCTTCAAAGCAGCTCATTGGACAGGTTCTCTTTTTAGAGTTCCAACCGTTTATTTCCCTAGGTTGTGTGATAGGGACACAATATATGAAATACCGTGTTAGTTATTTAGGTTTGCGAATACTATATTATATGAAATACCGTGTTATTTATGTTAAGAAAAGAAATATTGTTAACAAAAGTATATGGAATACTATGTTAGAAATACGAAACCACGAAATAAATTAATTGAAAGCTTTGCAGTATTAAAATACATTATTTCATTCGGAGCTCTAAACCCTCCAAGCCCAAGTTTGTTGCTTCTTTGGGAAGAACCCTGTACACCGACCAGTTTACCTCAGCCACGAAGAAAAAGCATCACAATATCAATATTGAAGCAAGATGCATGGCACTTAGAGTCAGAATTGAACCAAATTTTCGAGCTTGTAGAGTCGCATATACAAATGCGATCACAATTAGGAACATGCAAAATTACATCGTTTGACAGCTGGTGAAAAAATGTCTAACCATATGACAATGTTTCATTGATTAAACCGAAGAGCTCAGGGCTCTGATCAGGGCTTAAAATAAAAAACGACTAATATACATAGGTAGATACTCTATGCTGCAGGAAGTGCAGATCGAAAAACGGAATGATATTTAACGTTTATAATTATTTCCTTATGACATTTTTGTGTGGGATTTTTGGTTTCACGTCAGAACCGTAATAGGATTTAAGTTGAACAATTTGCTTCATTATCTTAACTGCAGATAGGACATTTTTGTTCGCTTTGAATCAATTCATTCTGATTTTTAATATTCTACCTATATATAAAAAAAAAATAAAAATTTAAATGATGTAATTTTCCCTCCTTTAAATTTTTTTTTATTTTTTAATTTTCAGATTCAAGTTAAGTTTCTTCATTTTAGTTTGAACAAACCCAACGATTGTGAGATAAATTTTATTGATATATTCGCCAAAGATACAAATATACCTTCTAGGTGAGTTTATTAGAAAATAAATACAACTATGTCTAGATATATACAACATACAAAAATATATTTTTCAATATCCTAAAATTCACCTTTCTACATCATTTTCTTCTTTTTGACATATCAATTTAAAAAAAGGGTAAAAAACTTTTGCGGTTCGACAGGAGAGCCCGTGTCATCTGAATCGAATATCCTACACATTCGGTTTTATGCCGAACAAATAGCTATGAATTCATCGTTTAGTATTTTATACACAGCTTTCAGGGATAAAGGAACAAGTATGTATTTTCGATAATTTTTCGTTTTCATTTTGATAAAATATTTTTCTGAGCGCATACAAATTTAATTTTAATTTTTTTTTATAAATCAATTTTTAAGCAGGTTGTGTTGTGGATGAGGAGTACGACTGTGAGGATGCTACTTGTATAGCAGCTAATTTGAAATGCAACGGGCGAGCAAATTGTAAATTTCGTTGGGATGAAGAAGCTTGTAAGGTAAGTTTCTATAAATTTGTTTTACATAACTAAATAAATACATTTTTTCCAATGAGTTGATTCAACCGATTTAGACACTCCTATCCTTGTGTATGATATAATATTCCATCTATCCTCTATACAGAGCTCATTGATAGCCTCCTTTTTATGTTTGAGTTATCAAATGAATCCAATACCAATACTCATAAACATAATCCTTAATATTGAAATCATTTTTACGTTGTATTCCCAGAGTCAAATAATAGGATCATTTTCTTTTGGAACTAAAATGCAAATAAGGGCATGGCAGACATTGAAATGGAATAAAATAAGCTGTGTGAGAGGTATTAACCTAAAGGTCAATGTATTCCATTATGTATTCAATATGACATCATTCAGATTTTCATCTCGGCTTCTTACGGTGACACGGATCTGATTGGTCCAATTTTTAATGACTCTTTCGCATAGATCCGGCTGAATTTGAGAAGTGGCTTTTGTTATGTTCACATTAAGGGTATCGGTCATTGTTTATTTGCATAGACCTGCGGCGTCATGAAGTCTTACAAGAAAAAGTCCAGCGGGGTCAAATCGCTTGGTCAATTCAATTCAGTTTTGTTTTATTGAACACACTATTTACAATTTGGCTTACAACTAATAAAATACTACATAATGTGCGAAAATTTACATTCGTTGGCTCATAGGGGGCCTAACTATATACAGTGACTTAAGTTTAATTATTTTCATATAAAATTTAATATAATATATATATATAATATAAAATAATGCGAATTATAAAGGACATAGAAAAAAGACACGGCAATTCTCCGCTTTAGTTCAGCCGCCATCCCTGGAGATAAAAAATCTGAGACAACCACCTTCAGTCTCAGAACATCGTGCCACACATCTTTCCTATCCTTCTTTCTCTTCCGTAACTTCACGCCCACGCTGTGTTGAAACATTTGAAGGGTAATCATATTCCCTTGAGCGTGTGTAGATTATAAAAAAAAAAAAAAAAAAAAAAAAAACATAAAAGGTCGGTTGACTGTATTGTCCTCAGGGTGTTCATTTCCGGTTATCGGGGGTTATTGTTGTGGGTTGTGGGCAGGGTTGGCGTTTTAGCCGCGGTGGTAGGCTGACCCAATGTCAGCGTAGAACGACACTACGTCCTTGTTGTCCATGATTACGTTGTCATCCAGAGTTTCCATCACACTGAGGTACCTCGGTTCGGGATGTCGTTGTTCTGTGGTCATCCTTCTCATAAGCTGATTCGGGTGGTCGCTGATGTTTTCCATTACCTTCTTCGTTCAATGAACTAGATATTTGTCCAGCGGGATTAAATTCGCTTCTGTGTAGAGATGCTCGTTCCTGTAGTTTTTCAGTCGTTGACGGTTGAAGTAGAGTCCAGTGCAGATCGTCAGTATCTTCCTTTCGAATAGTTGAAGTTCCTTCATAGCTGTCTTCGAGATGGAAAACCATACTGGGAAGGAATAGCTGATCACTGCACTGGTCGCAGGAGCTGCTTGTAGATCAATATCTTTGTCGGCAGGTTAAACCTTAGCAACTCGTTGAAGTGCACTCTCAAGTACTTGACACTTGGCTTTGCCACTAAGGTGGATCCGTCATGGAGTCTTAGTACCAGATTTCTGCAAATTTTTGTGGTGCGAATACCTCTACCAGTTGAAGGTCTCCTGAAGCAGACAAGTTCCGATTTGGAAGTGTTGATTCGGATGACCCATTTCTGGTAGAATTTGAAGAGTCTGTTGATGTGGGTTTCTACGATGCGATTAGTGGTGACATTGATGTGGCGTATGTAAGCGAGTCATCAGCATATAGAAGGTTCTCGCATTCAATTGGAGAAGGTTGGCCTGAAGTCATCAAGTTTTAGAGGAAGGGGGCTAGTTTTGAGCCTTGGGCGACTCCAGCTCTGATGGTCTCTATGTTTGACTTGCAGCTAACTAATTGAACGAAAAATTTCCTGAAAGATAGAAAAAAAAAAGAATTTTTATTAATGGCGGAGGTACTTCCATAAGATGAAGTTTGTGGATTAGGCCGTCTATCCACACGCTATCGAATGCTTTGTCGACATCCAGTAAGCATCTGACGGTGACACGATTACTGTTGAGGGCTGTGGTGATATCGTGTTGGAATTTTACGAGTGAATGAAAAGTTGAGTGTTTTTCTCGAAAGCCGAATTGCATGTCAGGGATGATTGAATTTTCACAGCAGAATTTCTTCAGTCTTCGTAGGATTACTTCTTCCAGTAATCCAGTGATATTAGCCTGTAGTTGGGAAGTAAGTTGGAAGCACCTTTCTTCGGAATTGGCACAATCTTTGCTGTTTTCCACTTCTGAGGGAAGTACCAGTTGTTGATGCAGCTGTTTAAGATGATTGTGATGAAAATCATTACTGCATGTGGTAGCATTTTCAGGATGTAGTAGGAGACACCATCTGTTCCAGCAGACTTTTTTGGTTTAGAAGTGCCGATGATTTCTACAACCTCCTCTAGATTGCATAATTGTGGATCATTTTCTGGATTGATGATATTAAAATTCTTAGTTGAACTGTTACCTCAACTTCTTATAAGAAAGTTGGGTCAGTATACCAAGTCCAGTCCATATTCTTCACTTTGGGTCTTAAGAAATTGGTTATCATCTTTACGTAGTGCTCAGCATTGACTGCTTCACCAACGTTATTTTCGAAAAAGTAAGGACCAATGACGCCGATTTTTCGGCCAAATTTGGGGTCCTCTTCAAAACGCTCCGCAGGTCAGTCAGGGAACAGACAAACACCGTTCGTCTTTGGTAATGAGTTTTGAGCTCCTGGGTCAGTTGGATCTTGTATAGGTATAGCCCCAAGTCCCGATGCATAATTTGCAAAGTTAAAGTCTGTGAAGGGCCAAGTTCTTATGTTCGTAGAATTAACTGCCTCGGCAGATATTGTGTTTCGTTGACGTACGGATTCACTGAATCACCTCGAATTTATCTAGCACGTTGAAAATAGTCTTCTCAGAAGGATCATTATGGCGACCCTAAAATTGTCGAAGTGCGCAAAATATTTCTCGAATAGAAGACCAACTTTCATAAAATAATCCAATCATTTGCACATGTTGTTGAACGCTTTAGGCCTCCATATTGAGTTGACAAAATAGATTAAATCAGTAACTGCCAATTTGACAGATGTATTTTCAACAATATGGCCACAATCAATTGTTAAAGTTCGGAAATTCTTATCATATAGACCTGAAAGTATGTTAAGGAGTAGGAGAGAAAACTTCTGAACTTATGTGGTTTGAGTTATGGTCTTAGTGTGTCAGCTTTGCTACTGATACAATTCGTCATTACCCAACCTAGACTTTTTCCGACTGGTACCGATTTTTGTTCGAATAAAGGAATAACTTAGATCACACTTTTAAAAATCAATATGGATGTTAATTATGCACTGAAACCTTGATCCTCCATATTTGATTGCTGTTCTGTAAGTTCCTGTCAAAGATAGACCTGGGGAATCAAGGATCAATTTCTCAGTTTATTTCGGACGTCCATGCTAATACAAACCAGCCATATAACTTTAAGAAAATAAAAACAAACAATTCCAAGTCCAAGTTATATTTAGTTTGCATAAAAAAATTTTAATTCACCTTTCAAAAAAAAAAAATACCAGGAATTCATCCTATTAAAAAAATTATCTTTTACAAACCAAATATTATAATTTATCTGTGGAAATTTTATTTACAAACACCTAGAGAGATAGATACCATTGAAAGGGATAAAAACCTGAAAAAAAATGTATAGAGATTAAACCCTGAAAGAAAACAAAAATAAACCGAAGAAACTAAGACCACAATTCACAGAAACCAGGGCATAGAAATTACACCAAACCACCATCAGATTACTAAATTCGTACAAAACTGTCGCTCTTTTGTAGAATAACAAAACACTGTTCCCAGTACGTTTAAAAAAAAAAATTGGAATAAAAAAAAAATAATTGTTTAACGTTTAAAATAGCCGTCGTCTTTGTCGACTTAAAAACAGATTGCTTCTTTAGCCAACTTTTGTGCTTATCCCAAAAACCAACCGAACCACAACATCCTATCATGGCTGTTTCCTTCCGCCTATGCTTTAGCAATATACGAGTATAAATAGAACTTGCTAGCATATAAACATACCTTTAGAATTTTGAATTTGTAGTATAAAGTCACAAAAACCCCACAACTAGGTACAAGTCAGTAAGTTCCCAGCAAACCTAACTATTTATAACAACCTAGAACCTACATTGGATCTTGAATTCTTTTCAAAGATTAACGATTGCCGGCACACGGTAGATAAGGTAGAGTAAACAAAAACAAAACAGTATAATGGCCCAAGCATGGAATAGCACAATGAGCTTCACTTTTAATTTCCTGTCGCTTTTCATTTTGACTATAGAACCTAGTGTACACCACATAAAGGGTGTGTTCTTTTGTACATGTTTTTGAAAAAAAAAATATTTTAAATGGGTTTAAGGAAATTAAAGAGACAGATGCGTATGGATGATTTAGACATGGCTTTCAAGGAATAATATGGCTCTCTTCACATTTATATCTTACGATACAAAATTTGAAAATTCTGAAATCTTAACCACTGCCGAAAATAAAATAAAATAAAATAAAATAAAATAAAATAAAATAAAATAAAATAAAATAAAATAAAATAAAATAAAATAAAATAAAATAAAATAAAATAAAATAAAATAAAATAAAATAAAATAAAATAAAATAAAATAAAATAAAATAAAATAAAATAAAATAAAATAAAATAAAATAAAATAAAATAAAATAAAATAAAATAAAATAAAATAAAATAAAATAAAATGAAATAAAATAAAATAAAATAAAATAAAATAAAATAAAATAAAACTAAATAAATTGAAATAATGCAAAGTGTCAAGAAGTATGTCGAGTTCATGAACGTCAAAGCTCAGTTAAAAAATAGATAGAAGGTCATAACGCAGAAAGTCTGAACCTAGTGAACGCTTGTTACCAGGAATGGAGGGGACCTTCAATTTTCTATAGGTTCCGTTGAGCAGTACTTTTCATGATAAGGGATACTTTAAGAGGGTTAACCATCGATGATCAAAGACGATTATGCAGCGGCAGAGAATCGAACCCAAGACCTTTAGCATGGTTATCCATTGCACTGACATATATGACAATTTAAAGATTTAAAAACTTCTGATGGGAAAAATAATAAAAAAAGAATAAGAAGGTAGATAATATCCCCAATTTACAAGAAAGGAGATAACGAGTGATTTTTAAGAGCTATCGGAAATTAAAAAAAAAAAAAAACAGAATTCGAAAAAATGCATGAAATCTTTATTTGAATCGATAGTACGGTCGATATAATTTAATGCTTGAAGATTATTTCATGCAACTGTTGGCCGCGGCTACGCCTTAAATGGTTCGTCCACTTGGTCCAGTTTTGGCATACTCTTTCTAACATTTCGGCCGGTATCTCACGAATTAATACTTCAATGTTGGCTTCTAGTACGTCAATCGAATCGGGCTTGTCGCTATAGAAATGAGCCTTAACATAGTCCTACAAAAAATAGTCTAGAGGCGTTAAATTGCGCGATCTATTCGGCCAATTGACCGGCCCCAAACGTGAAATAAACTGTTCACCGAACTCGCTTCTCAATTGGTTCATTGTTACGCGTGCTGTGTGGCATGCGGCCCCGTCTTGTTGAAACCACATGTCATGCAAATCAAGCTCTTCCATTTTGCGCAAAAAAAAAAGTTTTTTATCATCGCACGGTAGCGCTCACCATTCGCATCATCTTTGAAGAAATACGGCAGTTACTTTTTCCGGATGCATTGGTAGCTCTTGCAATGTGAAATTTAGTCACAATAGCCCGAATAGCCTAGCCGCTTCAGTAGGTCGATTAAACTGATCATTAAATGGAAGAAGCGTGCGATGAACTTTCTTAACAGAGCACGCATTTTGTAAAATTCAATAATTTGCAAGCGTTGTTCGTTTGTAAGACGATTCATGGTTAAATTATAGACCAAACTGAAGATGTTTGATAGTGACACAAAACAGTGTTACCAAAAAAAAAATAGCAAACAAATCACCCATTATAAATCAATCAAGCCGTTGTTACCGTGGCAGCTCTCTAATGAATTGTATCGCAAAAAAAATTATGGGAATTCTAAATGTAAGGTTTTATGCATGGGTGGAAAGTAACAGCATCTTAACAGAATTCCAAGCTTGGTTAAGAAAAAAGTATTCTACAGTCGACAACACTTACAACCTCAATAGTGCATATAAAGCTCGAGGAGGAAAAGAAGTTGAATGCTTTTTTTTCTGGATCTGAAAGCTGCATTCGATAAAATCTCACGAAGCTTATTAATCTTCAAACTACACTCTATGTGAATATCAACAAAATTTGTTCCTCTAATTAAGACCATTTATGGCAACACTGTTCTTGCGGTATGGACTGGAAATGTCAGACTATTTCAAAACCCTTTATTGTGTAAACAAGGATGCTTTCTATCACCGCTTCTTTTTGCACTCTTTATAAACGATTTGCAAGATATTCTTAAAGGAGGTCTCCAAATTGAAAATGTTCAGATAAGGTTGCTACTATACGCACAGATGATATGGTAATTCTGGCAGAAGGCGAAAAATGGAATTTGAAGGTTAATATGTCGAAATCAGAGGTGATAGTTCTTCGGAATGGAGGCAGAATATCTACCCAAGAAAACTGGACATTTAAAGAAAAACAAATACGAATTACTGCGAATTATAAATATCTGTGAGTCCTCTTAAAGGGCTTGGCAGATTGGCATATTTTTATCGGAAATTCAGCTATCATTTTTTAAAAATTGCCAATCAAAATAGCCGTGTTTTTTTTGGAAAAGTTATCCGTAGTACAGTAGGATTTTATATGAAAAACAAATACAACATCCGCAGTAGGATCATTGCCTATACTCGAATAAACGTCAAATCTCTATCCGCAGCAGGATTCCACTTCTCTTTTTATCGGCAGTGATCCTACTGCGGATGTTGTTATTCATATAAAATCCTACTGTACTACGGATAACTTTTCCAAAAAAACACGGCTAATGTCAGTAAGACACCCTGGCCCCGATGGTATCTCCGTCATATTTCTTAAAAAAAAATCTTCCACACTCGTTCTCAAACTCTCAAAAATCTTCGGCTTACCCCTCAAGGAGAATTCCCTCAATTTTAGTAGACCCCTTTCACAACCTCGATACCAAAGTGTGAAGATACGAGCACAATCTGGTCCAGTTAATATATTTTCACATATTCCCAAGTTGTTAGTCTCTCATTTCCTAGGCAAGGCGGCCTTATCAAAAGTAGATCCACAACAATTAACCTCGTTGAATTCATATCTTTTAGCCTTTAAGCCTTAGTTAAAGGAAAATAAGTCAACGTTGTATCAATCCATTTCAGTAAGGCATTTGAAAAAATTTCACACACGCTTTTTCTTTTCAAAAACTGTCCACCCTAAGGCTTGAAGCATTATAAGAAAAATTGCAGATCGATTGATGGTAACGAATATCTATGGTAATTAATAATGTGTAATCTCCGTGGCCTTTTTGAGATGTGATTTTGATGCTTAATCAGTTTTATTAATATTTTTAATGATGGAAATGATTTTTTTTTTAATTTTGGGCCTTGTCGTTTGAAAGGCCTTCAATTTTATGATATGCAAAAAAAAAATTTTTTTGTTGTCCCAATACTTAGTTGAATGAGTGTGACAAGATTTTGAAAAAAAAAAACATAATTAAACATTTTGGCTTTTTCACACAACTGAACAATTTTTAATAATTTTTTACGATGCATCATCTTATAGTACGTCAAAAAACCTTCAATTTCATGTTTTATTATAATTTAATTATTGTAGTTAATTCCTTTAAAATTTACATACAAAATAATTTTTTCATCCGAGTAAAAATTCAGTGTAATCTCCGTGGCCTTGTTATCTTTGTACCATATTAATATTTTTTAGTCTAACCACCACCAAAAGAAAGGTATTTAATCATACTTGAACCTAATATAATTTGGATGACATTGAATTGAATCGGTCATGCTTTTTTTGCTGAAAATGGTTCCTTAAAGGGAGATGCGTATTCTGGGTAAGAACCACGTAATTCTGTACATTCCTTCCTCTTCAAATAATACCGTAGGAAAGACGTTCATTGCATAAACAACATAAGTCAGTGACTTAAGAGGGTTTTGCATGCACTACCAAAATGGCGGGAGTAGTTTGATATTTTAAATTTGCTTTGCTCTGATTGGTTCAACAATATTCAAATCTTCAATTTGATAACAACCGTCATCAATGTCAAATTTGCGTTTCTCATAGATACAACTATTTTCTGCGAAAAGTAATTTTAGCTTTAAAAATGTCTTCAAGTGAAACAGAGAGTGATGGTGCGCCGAAAAAGAAGAGAACGTGTAATCCCTTAAAGTATAACTTAATGAAATGTTATAACAAATTATAAAATTGAAAGACAAGACATAAACTAATTTATCTAAGAGATTTGAAAAACCGAGGAACTGTTGATATCAAGTTGCAGAAGAGTAGAATCATATGTCGAAGTAAGATCATTGAGCTTGATATTTCTAAGGCATTTGATGGATTTTGGCATCAAGCTATTATATCGAAAATTTTGAGTTTGGTATCAATGAAGCCCTTATTCGTTGGATTAGAAATTTTCTACTGGATTGTTCAATACTTTTTTTTTTGGAAGATTTCAAATCGGATCTTCACAAAATAAATGCTGGGGACTCCAAGGTCTCCGTTTAGTCTCAGACTCTCTTTCTCATTTTTATGAATGATCTCTGAAACTGAATGATCTGATGATTTGCACTTCATTATATATCTTAGCTTTTCATATTCATCCGTCAGGTCTGTCAAATGGACGTCCATCTATTCGAAATTTAGTCATAGAGCTAAAAACTGAAGATGTTTTGGAATTCATGAAATTGTGGCAAAATTTGTACAAAAAAACATGTTTGTCAACACTGAATCTTATAGAAAAAAATCCCACAAAAACAGAAAAAAGCACCTTCGACATATATGAGCTTTAAGTATGCTTCACATAGAAAAGGTACTACGACTATCATATATATATTGATGGATTGATTAAACATTTATTGTTAGTAATAAATAAAGTTGCAACTTCGGTTTCACTTCTATCAGCAAAGGCTTATGTTTTAAAAGTGCCCATCAATAAGAAAATCTTGAAGATAATCAATCTATGTACAATGTACCTTAAAGATATTAAAACATGACAAAAAGTTATTCTTAAGTGTAATTGTCAGTAATAAGCAATACAAAATATAACTACTACCATTTTTTGGTTAAATTATATACCACTTACCCCAGTCCTTGCTAAAACAACTTAAGTCAAGAATAGTTTTTTAGGTTTTTTTCATTATTTTTATTAATAAACTGTGAATTTTTTTCGCTTTTTAATTTTCTTACCACTAAAATACTTAGTTAAGCATAAAAAAGTGGTTTAAAACTCATTTGTTTGAGCATGAAACAGTTTTTATTGATTCCTGAAAAATTCTAATTGAATGACTTATGAGGTTTTTGAAATGACCGATTCAATTACATTGACTATATTTAAATTAAGAAAAAGTCGATTTTGTAATCTCCGCGGCTATTTTCGTATTTGTTTTTTAATATGTTCTTTTAGTTTATAATGGCTTTTATTATTATTATTATTTTTTTATATTCTAGATAAATATACTGAATTTCATCATTCCTTACAGTACCGTAAAAGTTCCAAGAAAGTTATGTGTCATTATTTAAAATTTTTGACTTTTCATGCTTTTAAACAAAATTGATTTAATTTGTATTTTTATTAATTATCCTATTAAATTTATTTGCTTTCCACAAAATTTCAACTATTTATTGTTACTATTTATTTTGTGGATTATTGTTCTTTTATGCAAGAAAAGAACATTTTTAATACATTCGAAATTTTCAATTTTAATTTTTATCGAAAAATACTTGTGAAATGAAAAATATTTGAAATTATTTTTGCGCAACTCGGAGAACTCCTTTTCTACTTGTTTACTATAGATTTAGAAACTAAAACCCAATAAAAACTGAAAAAAAAATTTTGAAACGATCAACAAAAAATGTCAATTTTTAAAAAATTACCCATCTACACACTTAGATTCTCTAAATTCAAAATATGCTCGCGATACATTATGTCGAAATTCAATATTGTAGGTGCAGAAGAGTATATCATGGTCAGAAACTTCATCAATCGAAAGTTGGTGATGAAGGAGAATATTGAATTGATCAGAAACAACAGTCCAATATAGAAGACTAGGTTTTACGCTACAGTAGAAACAGGTAGGATATTTACTAACCACAGATAGTCAGTCCCGATGAGGCGATAACGTTCCGTAGCTGATTAGATCATGTATATCAATTTTCAGTAAGGCGGCATCAAAATCCACAACCAAATATGGAGCAGAATTAATGAATAGCAATAGCGGTTCTGGGATTGTAAGCACCACCTAAAATAAGATTGTATTCAATTCCATGCCCTGCAGATTTTTCAATTCAAGGATACGTTGATATAGAAGGCAGCACTTCCTCCTGTTGTTTCAGTAATTCTATCATTTCTTATTAACTTATCGTTTGTAAACTTTACATTAAATTCATTCAAATTCCAAAATTAGGCTATTTTAAAAAAAATATGATTTTAGCCAAGCCAAAAATTGTACGCTTGATCCAAGTTTTTTTATCTGTTTAAATAAAATTTGACATTGGTTTATTAACAACCATACGAACAAAATTCCTTTATTTATTAATGAACAAGACTCCATTAACTCAACGTAAAAAATGATAGTTGAATAAAACATATCAGTTTAGAATTATTTAAGTTTTCAATTTCATCCGTTCTTTCTGTAGCTAGAATGTATAGGACTTATCAACTGATTGTTTCCATGCAAGAAAAAATGTGCATGAAGACAATGAACATTTGAAAACAACAGTAAGTTGTTGTTGTTGTGTAATTACATAAGGGAGCAAATACCCTTGTCCAGTTAGCTGGTTCGAAGAATTCTTTTCTATTTTTTATAGAAAAGCTTAAACTTCAGAGTTTTAACCAGTAATAGGATCTTCAATATTTTTGATAATCTTAAAACTAAAATGAGAATAATACCTCTTGAAGAACTAAATTCACCATATTGGTAGTGCTGGCTATAACGTTTGCACTGAAATAAGCTCTCTATAACTATTGTATAAGTATTCACAAATAACACCCATACGTAATCCTTCTATTGTCTTTTTTCTCTCCATCTATTCACAGGATGAAGAAGCCGGAATGTCAGAGCACCTTCAAATCATAATCGTTGTGTTTGGATTAATACTGGGCGGCTTGATTGCTACATTCCTTGTGAATTGTGTACGCAAAATTATGAGGGATCAAAAGATCATCAGGGTGAGTATTTAATGCTTGAATGCAGTACGCACCAAGCCCCTCATATTATTATCTAAACCAGCTTGTTGTTTTGTTCAAATGCGAATGTCCTAGTCAGCTAAGCTGTCTCTATTGTTTGCTAAATATTCTACCTCATCTCTCATTTATTTGCGAATGATGATTGTTTCGCTTATAGTTGGCATATATTGTTGTTGGTGTTGTTGTTCTTGCACACAATAGCTTTTCATTTAAACTTTTCCACTATTTACCAACCCTCCTACATAAAGTCATTTTTCTAGGATGCATTTGGCTTTGTGTGATTGCATGTTGATTGATGTGCGTTTTGCATGGTTGCATGTTTGTGGTATGGGGCCCAAACTCATTATTGTTAGTGTCTGTTTGTGAGCCTTTTAGTTGATTGTGTGCTTTTGTTTTGTATTCATCGTTTTTTTTTTTTTAGGATCTTTTCGTTTGGCATTTTATGTTTGTTTTTGGTGTTCCTTGTGCTTTGAATTGTGTTTCCTTTTATTCTAGCTTTATTGTGGTTTCTAATAAGAAGGGTTTGATATGTTATTTTCATTGTTTCGGCAACATAACATGTCAGCCTCCTAACAGAAATTCAAATGAGTTCTTTTTAAAATTCTCTCATGATATACATTTCTATACATATTTGTGTTGATATTCAAACCGCCAAACCTATTGTTTAAAGAAATGTGGATGCCTCTGTATGATTTGGTTTTTAATGTTTGTTTTTTGTAATGTTGAGTGAATTAAGAGTTGACTGTAGAAGACTCAGGAAGCGTTTCTGAGCGGCATATGTTTATACTGCTGAAAACAGGCCAGTAATTTTGCCACTAAGCGAATGCCGGTTAATGCTTAGTACCTCTATTCTTCCCACACAATGGGCTCGCCACAGATGTTCGTAATCAGCTTCAACCAAATTATGGCACTTAGTTGTATCTATACAAATTTTAAATTAATATGGTTTACATTCACATTCCATAAGCGCATCTTTCATACAAGCCATATTTATCGCACTCCAAGTTTGAATAGTAACTCGTCTTCTTACGAATTCGATACGCTATCCAACTCTATCCAGAGAACTATTTCTCATTTTCCGCCTAGCGAAATCGCTCATTCACGACCCTAATCAAATACCCTATAAATGTTATATAACCACTAAGCAGATCCGACCATTATGTCAGATCTGCAAATTTATCATGTCAATAAAACCCAGTTAGAGAAATAAAACCCAAGAGAACAGCTTGGCAATACGAGAGAGCAGGGTTCGAATCTTGCTCCGTTCGGAGCAAATTTGCTCCACTTTTGAAGGAAAAAAATATCTACTCAAACACTCCGATTTTTCGAGATTTACTTCACTTTTTCCACACAGACAAATTGTCTAATTTACTCGTATATACAAATATGACATTGTTGAATTGAAGCCTTTGTTAAAAATTCTTTCTGAATTTGTAATTTGTTTATTTTCACAAAACAATTTTTGAAAATAATACTAAGATTTCCAATGAAACCTGTGATTTATTTTTCTTTTTTCTAATACTATTCTTTTTATGTTCATATGTACATGTACATATGTTTTAATTTTCCTTAAAAGGAAGGCTTTTCTTTTTAGTTTCAAATCTACTCCGGAAATCTTGCATTTGCTTCACTTTTTTTCCAAATTGGCTCCGAAATTTCATGACTGAGGTTCGAACCCTGCTAGACAGCCAACTGGCTTTCTCAACAGTTTCTTCAGGAACTTGAAATGGTCACTATGTTTCCTCGATAGTAATGTGGACTCCAGCGCATAAATGGTAACAAAATTTAATTCTTTTCGGATTGAGAAATTTTATCCCGAAAATGGAAAAATCTATCAAATTGAAAGAGAACTCATAGTTTAATTCGAGCTGTAAGGAGGTTATTAAGGTTAAAGAAGTTAGTTTCCGATATTTATTTATTAACTTCCCATAGGGAGTTATTGTAATCGGTCCGATTTGTCAAATTGGAATTTTTAACATTTCTCGACGTTTCAAGGTCCCTAGAGGCTATATCAATCATTTTTAGAGAGATTTCTGTGTGTGTGTGTGTGTACGTACGTTCGTACGTTCGTACGTTCGTACGTTCGTAAGTTCGTAAGTTCGTAAGTTCGTATGTTCGTACGTTCGTACGTCCGTACGTTCTGGTACCATTTTTCGTCGTCGATTTCTCAAGAACGAGTAAAGATATTGACTTCAAATAAATTTTGTTTAATAGATAATAACTTCGAAAGAGGCTGAAAGGGCGTTTATTAAAATTTAGTGAGTAGTTTTTTCACTATTACGGTTTAAAAAAAAAAAGTAAAAATTTTGGTTAGTTTCAAATATCTCACGAAAAAATAATGCTATTGATTTCAAATAAAATTTAATGTACTCTTTATAAGGTCACACATATTTTTTTAAATAAAAAAACTATTAAAAATTCTAGTGAAAACTAGTTAAAATTGTATTTCAAGTCGAATTTCTTGGGGATGAACACCGATAGTGCCTTCTAAAGTATGTTGTTTTATACATCGATACCTTCCGTAAGAATGTATACTAAGCGCCATTTCTAAAATTGTTCAGGAAACGAAAAAAACGAAGAAAGTTCTAGTTGAATCATAGTGTGCTAGGAGACAATTTGGGTTAAACTAAGTGACATCTAACATAATTTTTTGTTGCTCACGACACGCTTGGCATAATTTTTTTGGCGGATAATACAAATTTAAGGGGGCAACATTATTTTAATGAGAAAACATGGCAGTTGATAAATTTTTTTATTTGTACTCTAGTTTCCTTTTCATGCATAATAGGTTGGCGAAACCCAGGCCCTTAACATATAGTATATTTCCTCATCAAAAAGTTATTTTCGAAAAAAGTGTCGCTTAGTACATTCTTACGGGAAGGTATCGACATAACACAATTATTAACATATATGGTTAAATTTTGACAAGTATCGAATTGACAGTTTTAGCAAAAGTATAAAAAAAATCTACTAAAAAGTGGTAATATTTGTTTTTCGACTAGAATATCTTGAGAACGAGCAATGATATTGACTTTGCCATTATTTAATTTTATACATAATACAATTTCTAACAAATGGTTTATATTTGACATATATCTAGTTTTATATATATATTTTGTAAGTACCCTTCCATCAATAACCAAACCATATCTTTTATATTTGAATATTTCGTTTTTAAATTTTTTTCAATTAAAATGTTTGGAACCGAAATAATAAAGACCACAAATGGGAAGTTATCAGTGTGGGTCGCACCCAGCCTCTTTTTAATCTTGATCTTAGCCAGAATCATCATTTATGTATATCGGGCTCTGGAGCCTTATTTCTGGTGGTTTTGCTTGTTTTCAAGCTCTTGTACCAGTGATGTAAAAAATTAGGGAATGGCTCCTGGTTGCAAAGATTAAGTTATACTTTTTTTTCGATACTTATAGGAAGCTTACTTTGATACACCTTTTTTTGATCTTGACTTCTTTCAAATTTATGGGCTGAACTTTACCAAAAACCCGTATTTCCTTATAGGTTTCATTATGATAGTATTTGCACTTCATAACACCATTTAATCTTTTGATAACTAAAAGATTTTACGAAATCCTGTTTGTACTTATGTGGGTTTAAGGTCAATTGTTATTATATTTTATTTTTTACTAGATGACCCGGTGATCTTCGTATCACCTACATACATTTTTGAAAAATATGGTCAAAACTCCATGCAAAATTTGTATCTACATTAAATGCATAACAGTTATACACTTAATCAATTCAGGGCTTTCTGATGTACTATATTTTTTGTCTTTTTTTGCCGTGCGTACCTCAATATATAAAATTGATTATGGTTTTCCGACTCACGAACTCGCGGCGTATAATCGCCCATGCGCGAAACAGGGAAACTCCAAGTTGATTCCGCAAACTTTCAACGACTGGCCTGGCGATTTATGTATGGTCATCGCAATGGCCAGACGGACGGGAAATTGTAGACGTTTAAAATCGAATGGCAAATCCGTTGGAATCATCGGTATACGCGGGATCAAGACATCCTCTCCTTTTTTACAGCCAGCCTCCATTGCACAGACGAGGTTTATTAATATATTTTGCAGCATAATCACAACTGATCCTACTTTTAGCTGTAAATTGTGAGGTGGTAGCCCAGAAAATCCAGGAAATTAAAAACTCTGTGACATACCTAGTTGACTACGTCATCCTGGTTTGTAACTGTGTCAACTGATTTGTAAGAAAACAACTTCCGGGAAAAAAATCCTGAGTAATTGTATTGAGATCATCGATATCTTTGGTTTTGGCCGCCAATATTGCTCGTTCACTCAGTAAATTATGGTTTCTGAACTCTTGTTCTATATCCGTAAAAACACGTTGAATAAGCTCCTCTTTTTGAGTCGACGAAAGTCGGCCGAGGTATCAACTGTGACCTTACCAGTTCCAATATTCAAATATCTTATAACGGCTTCGAAAACATAACCGCAATTTGATCCTGTTGCAAAAAACACTGTGTGGAGTGTCTTTACATGCCGCCACAAATTAGATGATCTTAGGCCCGGTGCACACATGCGTGATTTTGACGCTAGTTAAATTCGAAAGAAAGATATCAAACATGGAAGAATTGGATATTGAATTATTTATCAAAGAGATACAAAGATGACGGTAAAAAGAAGGGAGCTGTGGGGATATGTATTAGTCAAGTATTTTGTGAACTTACAGTATGATTTTACACTCATTCGAAAATAGTGATGTGTAGAATATTCCTTTTTTTAGCCGATAATCAAGAATAGGATAGTTTTTATGCAATAGGTATGCAAAAGTTACTGGTTTTTCTTTATAAACCTTCATTGCTGCACTCAAAACGCGAACTGCAGATTGAGTTCTGCGAGAAAAACCCGCATGTGTGCATTGAACTATTGCGGCACCACGGCGGGACCGCGCGTTAAAAGAACGCATGTGTGCACCGGGCCTTAAGCATACGTTTAGTTCATCAGCAATAGATGATCAGGGAATAATTGGAAGAGTCTGAAGAAAATCACCTGACAACAGAATCATGGCTCCACCAAAAATGTTTTGGTTGTCACGAAGGTCTTTTAACGTTCTGTCCAGTGCCTCCGGTGACATCTTGTGGGCCATCCTACATTCATTCCAAACGATCAATTTGCGTATCTGTATAATCTTCGCCATCTCGCTTTTCTTGGCGATGGTGTTGCAAACTGGTGCTTCGTTGATTTGCATGTTTAGTGGTAATTTCAATGCAGAATGTGCAGTTCGTCCACCTTCTAACAATGTTGCAGGTATTCCAGATGAAGCCAATGCTTAGGGCTATTTCATTTTGCGATATTATGTTCACGCATTTGCCTATAGTACACAGGGATGGACGATGGTGTCGACCATAGCTGGGCACCGTTAATCAAACAGTTAAATTCGTTAATCGTTTATCCGCTACTAAAAAAGTTAGCTTCGTTAAAAGTTAAAGCGTTAAATTTCGGAAGAATTAACGCAAGTTAACGTTAATCGCTAATCCGCTAATATGTGATAAAAATTGCATTTTTTATATTTTTTTACTCTGAGCACCGGCGCTAAGTAATGTCGGTCGTCCACTAGGCGATCAACGCACAAATTTCGAATTCAACCCATTCAACTCTAATGTACGGTGCCTTAAATTCTGTTCAACCAACGGGTTGGATATAGTTGTTGGCCGTTGCTCAACGAATTGCGCAACAAGTGTACGGGTAGTGTACGAGCTCGTGTTGCTCCTTGAAAATGTTCGATCAACACGTTGAGCAACATTTTCAAGATAATGTGTTGCACATTATTTGTACAACGCGTTGATCAACTTTTTAATTTTCTCTGGGATTTCTTGACGTAATATTGTGTTACGTTGCGTTGGCTGCAGTGAAATGTGTCTACGTGGTTGAACTATTGCATTACCATGAACTTGCAGTTATTGCAACTTGCAAACTGTAGTTTATTTTGGTTTTTCGTCATGGAAGGTGATAAAAAATCTTATAAAAATCGAGATGCCAAGGAATTGGCTTGGTCTCAAATTTCCTCGAAAACGCAATTGCCTAAACTTTGAATTCGAATTCACGGGCGCGGTGGGATCAATCGTTTTTAATTTCTCATATATTATTTCATTGAAAAACAATTTTCTTCGCGACTCAAGAAAAAATCATATACCCAGAATCGTCTTGGCTGTTTTTTCTTCCTTTGTCGTTCATTTTCTAATATTATTAATGCGGCAGCCACTTTTTTTTTCTTTGAGGAAACCATACTCATACGAAACAAATTTAAGAATATTTTAAAGCGAAGGCGTGCGTCGACAATAAATGTATGTATGTACCGAACTGAAGTCAAAATTATTTCAGGTTTGACGTTTCAGTTTTCTGTTTATCGTGGTGCGTTCAACGCGTTCCCCAACGAGTGATCCTTGGTTAAGTGCACGAAGGTATCAACTCGTTCATCAACTGGTTGAGCAACAATATCGAAAACGCAGTTGATCAACTCGAAAAAAAAAATTTTTCTGTCAAAATCGAACAAGTTTATCAACTAGTGTACGAGGTTATTCAACATTTGAGTAAGTTGGTCAACTAGGTGTACGGAGCTATTCAACATTGGAATAAGTTTTAAGAGTTGATCAACTAGGTGTGCGGGGTTAATCAACATATGGGAAAGTTGGTCAATTATGTGTACGGGGTTCCAAACGCATTTTGTTCAAATTTAGTTGCTCAACGTGAATTACGTAAGTTGCTGCACTAGTGTAAGAGGTTGTAAATTCGTTTATCCAACGAAAGAGTTGAATAAAAAGTTGAACGAAGTTGGTTGAATTTATCACGCACGAAAACGAAGCGAATCTCTTCGCAGATTTCTCACTCGCACACGCCGTCAAAATATAATAAGTACCTAGCTGTTTTTGTTTCACCCGCGGCACGCGCTGCACGGTACTTGTCTCATACTTGTCTGAACCTGTTTTTCGCGCCGCGCGGTAAATAGTAGGCATTGGATTAACGATTAACGGACTTGACGTGGATTAACGGATTTAACGTGTCCGTTAACATTTTTAAAAGTTAACTTAAAAGTTAATCCGTTAATCAAAATTTTAACTTCGTTAGTTAACGATTAACGGATTAACGAGTTAATGCCCAGCTATGGTGTCGACCGATAATATTCGTAACGCGCGAAACGTACCTATCTACTACAGAATTACACAGGATTTTTAACTTGTAATTATTTTTACAATTTCAATAACAATCTTTAAAGCATGGTTTTGCCGTCTGCCTGATCGAAACAGTTTTAACTAAACCTTGAGTTGTATAAATCAATTAAGTTGCAGTTGTTTTAACTAGAAATATTCATCTCTTATTCTGCTTCTCTAATTAAGTGCTGTTTGGCAATATTCCAGCATTTTGGACACATCTACTTCATTAAAGAAGGCTTTGATTTCGTTTTCTAATAAAAAGTCTTTACCTAGTACATGTCTTCTAGTTTCTCTCAACACTGGACATGACGAAATGTAAAACATCCTCTCGTCCAGCCATGGTACAAATATCACAGAGTACTGGAAGATCTTCGCGATTTGGAACATATCAAAGTTTATGTTAAATAATTCACCTCTTATAGCCGAAACATGTTTGAGATTTGCTCTTTAGTATAGTCATCTCGGAAGTAGTTTCTATCGTTAAGATTATAATTCAGCCTATGAAGTGAGCTGGATGCCTAGTCTGTGTACACCTCTCTAAAATGTTCATCCAAACGTATAATTATCTTTTACAGTGACGATTTCCATGTACTCTGCTCACTGAAATTTAAAACAACACCTTTCATTTCTGCTAGCTCAATCCAGTCTTTAACCCATCCTGTATTGCTATAGCTTGTAAAACTGCCTTTTTTTGGTAAACAATTGCTGAGCATACTGCTTTCAAGATAGAGTCGACTTGCAGTTTCAATGTTTTTATGAAGAGTTGGGATAAGCCTGTTTCTAGCATTATCATGTAATTTGGGGTGCTTGTAGGAAGACGAAATGTACGTTTGAAATAAAATCTCATGAGTTTTTCTACAGTCTCAAATCCCCAAACTTCGGCTGCGTAAAAAAGGACTGATTGATGCTTCGAAAACTTTAAATTTACTGCTATGCGCGATGCTTTTGTCGTTGAAGTATTTTTTCCAAGTTTTTCAATGAGATGTTTTTCCATATTTAAGTTTTGGGTAAAATATATTCCTAAGTATTTCTAGTCTTCCACTCTTTCGATGTATTCATTGTTGAAGTACCATTGTTCGCTTGAGCTATACCTTCCATTACCTTTCTTGATAACCATCACTTTCGACTTGAACCTGAACACTACCAAGCTCCATCGTCTGCAGTATTCCGAGAATCGATTTATCATTATCTGAAGCGATTGCTGTGAGTTTTTCAGCAAGACAATATCGTCTGCAAAAAGTAAGGCTTTCTCCATTATAGCTAACACCAACTGGCAATGCTTCAGTGATATCATTCTAAATAGTGCGAACAAGCTAGGACTGAGGGCATAACCCTGTCTTACTCCCAACTGCGTCTGGAATCACTCAGAAACCTACTTTCCATTCCAGACCGCTGGTCTCGTGTCTGCGTACTAATTCTGTATAACTCGTCCAAACTTGAATGACATGCCGGATCCAAGTAACTTGCACATCAATGCGTTTCGGTGAACTGAAAAAAGTGTATAGTTTTTATATTGTACGATATCAAATCTTAAAATGAATAAATACAGTCTCGAATGACATTTTGGCTTGAAGGATGTGCTTCAAACGGGGATGTCAAATCCATACCACGAATCTGGTGACCCTATTAATTCAATACTGTGACAAACGAAATTATTAAGCCATTCTAAGATGGCAGCGAAAAAAAATCCTGGGGTTCGCAAGCACCATTTTTATTTCTTCCCCATAACTCATATTTTACTTATAGATCTTAGAGAATTCGGTACATGCCATGGTACTTGTTGATGACGAAGGAATTTAAAAGATTTAAAGCCAACAACTAATGGTTGATTGCTAAAAAGATGATAATGTGGAATATTTTTTTTTAAATGTTTGTAGATTTCGTTTAAGGTTTACAGAAATGTCACAGAAAAGGACCTTCCCCATTTTATCAAAAACTTAACTAACAATGTCCGACAGAGCATAACAATGACTTGGGTTCTCTCCCTCTTATCCAGTTCCATCTTTATTATAATCTTGAATTAAGTTTCCTCGAAACCATTGGGTACGTATACTCTTACGAAGCTAAATATTTTCTGAGAACTCAAAGAGTACCAAATGGAAGAAAACGTGCTAAAACCTCTGGTTAATTTGTATTCAACGATTAATTTATTCCGAGAAATAAAAATTCTTTTATAAGGAAGAAACACAAATTAAAAACCATTTTTTTTTCTCAAGTCCTAAGTAAAGAAATTCTATCTTAAGAAAAAATAATGTTTGTAAAGATGTTAGCAGTTCATCCCGCAAACCTTATTAATAAGGAATTACATTTTTATTGTATGACAAGCTCCTACTACGACCGCATCCTCACCCACAACTTATTTATTAAAATTTTTCTAATTAAATATCCCCACGTCTATCAGCCATGTTTCAGCGGAAGCAATTAGCCCCAAAGAGAAGAAAATTTCAAATTTACATATTTACCTGAGTTCATCCCTCAAAATTCAATTAAGGAAAACACAATGAACTGTAAATTATGATCAAATCGTTTGAAATTTTAAAAATCACACACACTCACAGGAGCGGATTAACTTAATATAACGACAAATTGGGTTTACTTTGGCACCCTTTATTGATTTTAATCTAGGGACTTTACGTTCGAAAAATTCAAATCTTAAGCTCAGATCATAAAACTTTCTACACATCTGTCATTATTCCTTTATGAGCTTCCACTGAAAGACTGTTTTAATAGCTTCTTATTTATGCTTACCTCTCTAAAAAAAACTTCGAACTCCATAAAAACCTTTCATCAAAAATTCAGTAGTGTATGCAAATTCAACAATAAATAAATTGTAGGATTTGAATACGTTTTTTTCTAGTTTTCCCAAAAAAAAAATAGTTTTAAAAAGTCTAAATCCGCCACTGGAACCGCACATGACACAAATACACACTAAAAGCTACAAAATGCTTTCTAGTATTGGCAATTCCGTTCACAATTTCCTCACATCGTTTGGTAATGTTTTCCCTTTCAACTTGACATTTCGACGAAATTTGCGTCAACTTACGCCCCAAGATTTGTGCTCAAAGATCAAAAACACATTGTAACGAGTGTAGACAAACACGACCCTCATCATACGAGTACATACCACACGTTTCAAGATACGACAAGCCGACTACAACCCCTTTCGAATGGCTCCCAAAATTTAGATTCGGAAGCTCTTTAGCGGATACGTGCGAGTAAGCATTCTCGACACCCACTAACAGAAGTCATGTGGCACGACATGATAAAGAAGGGGTCCAATACACCCTCGCACAATACACAACAATCAGCCACGCAACACAAAGCAAGATAGAACGAAATGAAATCAAATAATGTGCCAAGAGTTTGTGGGTGCTCGGCAGGGATGGTGGGAGGAGGTATTGTGATTTGTGCAACGTGTGACAAGAATTTTATCATTGATTTTCATAGTTTAAAGGATATTTATGGAGAGCCCTTTCCTATCGGCTTAAGGTTGAAGGGGATGTTGCTTAAGGCAATGCAAACATATTTGTCTTGATAAACTCATAGCACTCCTGATGCGTTGCCTTATCAAATATTGGATTCTTGGAAGGACTCCTGAATGCTTGAGATGGCAGACGGGAGATGGGTCGGTTTGGTGAAGTTAAGAAAAGAATGTGACAATTTTTCTAAAGACGTCTTCAGCTTGTGACCTAATGAAATTGCCAATATAGAGGCGATGCATGTCGGCATCATCGGTTCCGTTCCGTTCAGTTGGGTTCGAAGTTCAGTTTATTTCTTTTTGAATGTATTTTTAGAGTGAGCGTTCTTCTTGGAGGATTGGACAAGGAATTTCTTTGAAAATCCAAGTCCATTCAATAATGTTTTTTCTAGCGAAATGATGGGAGTAGATAAGGAACGAGTGTATAAGCATGTAGCTTTGAGAATTCTTTATGTGTCGTGTTTATTGTTCTTGTTAGAATGGAACATGACAGAAATAGAAAATATTGGTTTATTGGATGTTTTATTACTTGAATGTTAAGTATTGAGTTTGAGCGGCAGGGAATGTGGAAGCAAAAAGAAAACAATGAGTCCAGCTTGTTGATTTTCCAAACAGGTCAGCCAAATAATGGAATGGGTTTTACTTCGTGAACAGTAGATTCTGGATGTCCCCGAAGACTGTAACGGAGCGTTACTATACCATCAGTTGACGACAATGTTTTTTTTTTTGGTTAATTTTTCGATACTTGAAAATAACCCTCGCCAAGGATGTCATACCTGCTGATGTAGAGCATTTAAGCTTACTAGGCAATTACCATCTGGGGCTTTGATATTTTATCGTTTAGTCTGCTCTTTTAAGTGCCACCTGGGACGTTGTACTTGCTAGATCAGAGCAATTCAGCCTTCTGTTCTTAGTGCAACCGACGACGCCGTAGTACGTGCTAATGTACAAGAACGTTTTAGCCTACAGTTTTTAGTGCCACCAGAGGGCTCCTGATGCTGAAATACAAGAGTGATTTAGTCTTCAGTGTTCATTGACTCCAGGGGTGTGTACCTGCTGAAGTACCAGAGTATTTTAGACTGCTATGATTGGTACCACCAGGGGGATAGTACCTGCTGATGTACCACATCTCCTCAGCCTGCTGTTGTGGTGAACTGGTCTTGTGCCACTAAGATACCGGACCGCTTTCGTCTGCTTTTTAGAATTACACTAGAAGTGTAAGGCTTGCCAAACTCATTCCAAATTACAAGCTCTCATTAAAGAAAATGTTGTTTCAGAATACCAGGACTAAAATCAAAATATGAGAAACCAGATTATATATGATAGCAGATATCTGTGTTGAAATCCAAAACCTTTAATTATCCAAATAAACGAATACCTGACAAAATGCAATACTGGATTGCAGGAGCTCGCTCTAATGTTAAGAAACTAAAATTATTAAAAATTAATATTATTAGAGAAAAATGTTTATAACCAAAAAATTCATTTTTAAATGACTAAAACAACTCCTTAAATAGTTAGAGCTAAAAACAGAATGCCATGTGGACATGCGGTTCAAGCAAATATTAGTATATGCAAGCAAAAATCATCAGACCAAAAAACATAAATGTTAAAAAAAGAGCCAAGTTCTTCTATACAAAAACCTTTGTGTAACAAGTCAGCCGTGAAAAGCACTGAGATCTAAAAGTACGCCAAGTTCTTACTTCATGAAGGTTTAATACCGAATATTTAAAGTAAAATAATATTGAAACAGCTACAATGTAATAGAGAAATTTTATTATTTAATGACTACTGACTAAAATTTGATGGGTTTACTGGTCAAGTTTTTAAAACCTTTTGAATTGGACATAAGAAAAAACTTGCCAAGTAAGCCCATCAAACTTTAGTCAGTAGTCATTAAATAATAAAATTTCTTTATTACATTGTAGCTGTTTCAATATTATTTTACTTTAAATATTCGGTATTAAACCTTCATGAAGTAAGAACTTGGCGTACTTTTAGATCTCAGTGCTTTTCACGGCTGACTTGTTACACAAAGGTTTTTGTATAGAAGAACTTGGCTCTTTTTTTAACATTTATGTTTTTGGTCTGATCTCACTCCTTTTTGCAAAGATTTAAATATTTTGCCATGTCAAAATCTCGAAAGATAAGGAAAGATAGAAGGGTGGACTCTTCCTACTAAAATCAACTTAGTTTATAGCTTCCTATTTCTTTTGGCATATTTTCTTTTTGTTAATGGTTGTTTTGATTTGCGCTTCAATTATTTCTTGTTATCCTGGCAAGATACCTAACACTAACAAACCTATCTTAATTACAGCAATCGGAAGTGTTCCATATAATTTAAAAATTTTCTCAGAAAGTGGGCGGATACCACGCCCCCTGAACGGAAAACCTCGATTTTTATTTTCGGTCCTTTAAATGCGATCTGAGCCCTACCGTTATACCAAATTTCATTGTTCTACTGCAATCGGAAGTGCGCCATATATAATTTACATCAGTTCTGAGGAAGTGGGCGGATACCACGCCCCTGAATGGAAAACCTCGATTTTTATTTTTGGTCTTTTATATGCGATTTGAGCCCTACCGTTCTACCAAATTTCATTTTTCTACTGCAATCGGAAGTGCGCCATATATAATTTACATCAGTTCTGAGGAAGTGGGCGGACACCACGCCCCTGAATGGAAAACCGCTAATTTTATATTTTTTTCTTTGTATGCAATTTAAGCCCTACCACTTTACCAAATTTCATCGTTTTACAGCAGTCGGAAGTGCTCCATTCAATCAACACCAATTCGGAGAAAGTGGGCGGATACCACGCCCCCTGAAAGGAAAATCTTGGTGTATATTTGTGGTTCCTTATATGCAATATAAGCCCTACCGGTTCACCAAATTTCATCGTTATACAGCAGTCAGAAGTGCCCCATTCAACCAACACCAATTCGGATAAAGTGGGCCGATACCACGCCCCCTGAATGGAAAATTTCAAATTTTCGATTTTTTCCTCTGCTTACATGACAAGACCTACCGTTGTGCAAAATTACAAGATTCTACGATGTCGGGAAGTGCTCCATAATTTTGATGATCTGTCAGTCAGTCAGTCAGTCAGTCAGTCAGTCAGTCAGTCAGTCAGTTACGGTTTTTGTGATTTTTGAGGCCTTATATCTCAGGAACCGCTTATGCTAGAAAATTGATATTTGGTGAGGCGCCTGTGCCTGACTAGCTTAGCATATATTCGGAGTTTTAAGTTTCTGACTTTATTTGTACTAAAGATAGGAAGGGGTCAAAAATCGCCTGAGTTTGTTCCTGTAAAAAGGGTGTAGTGCCAGAACTTGGCTGGGCACTACTGTGCCCTTTGATAATTCGTTCTAATGGTATCTTAAAAAAATAAGCTTTTATATAATAAAGTTTTTAAGACATTCTTAAGAAAAAATGTTAGTACGCTAATTGAAAGCTTTTATTATAATTCGAATGAAAATTAAATTTACAGAAAAAAAATACTGACTCGTTTTTAAGATATTGAATTTTTCAAAAAAAATATATTTAAAAAAAAAATATTTATTTAAAGTCTTGAAATACAATGTTTTTTAAACTTTGTAGAAACTTCTCTACAAAAAATTTCATTAAAATCGCTTATGCCGATTATGAGAAATTCAAAATTCGATAAAATCGTTCTATCGCAGATACATTCAGTAATATGTTTCTTGATTTCTTAAAATTTTTATTTTTAATTTTTAATTTTCGAAAACGATTTTTTAAGGTTTGTATGACGGGTACCGTTATTTTAAGTAAAATACAATTTTTTCATGTCTTGTAGATTATATTAAGAAACTTTTATTTATCAAGTTTTAAAAAAATCGAACAGTAGCTTTCGAAATAAGTCGCAAGTTGTAATTGCAATTTAAAAACAAAATGGGAACGCCAACTTTAACTTTTTATTAAATTATTAATGAAAATTAAGTTTAAGATAAAAATATTGCGATACTTACTTTTTTTCAAAAATCCAAAAATATATTTTTTCTTTACTTTTGAAATGCATTGTTTTTCCAACTGCTTAGGAGTTTCGAAAATTTTCAAAATTAAAAAAAAATACATAGTTATGTGGTAGGCATACAGTCTTAATTTTATGAAGTATCTTAATTTTAATTTTTTTTTATTGAATGATACATAGAACGCAAAAATTATTCGAAAAAAAAATTTATTAAGATTATGGGTACCGTTTTCGACAAAAATTGGATTTTGCATAACGGCTGTGTAGGACGCACCGTTAGTTTTCGAGCTAAAAAATATTAAGGGAATTACCAAAGAACCTTTAGTACCGAGTTTGAAGACAATTGCTTCAGCGGTTTGGCTGTATGTTGAGGTACAGATATACAGACATAATGAAACATTTTTCATATGGACTTTATTTTCCTTAACATTCTTAAAAAAAAAATTGTTATGCAAATGTTTAGTATTGAATGACATTAATTTAAGGACATAATGTCAAAATTTAATCGTGTACCTCTTTTTAAAGAATTGAATTAAAAAAAATGTTGGTTGTTTTTTTTTTAATCCAGAAACAGTTTTTTTTTAAATTTGTATTAACAATGTTTTTTTCAAATTCAAAGAAGTTCCCGTATACAAATTTTGGTTCAAATCATTAGAACCAATAATGAGAATCTCGAAAATCAAAAAAACGCTTCTGTGACAGGTACTCTTAGTAACATTTTTCTTAAATATTTTTCACCAAAATTTAGTTCATGCCTATAAAAGCACACCTTATACTTGTGACATATAGGCTCTATATGGCAAGTTATGCATTCGTAAAAAAAAATTTTACTTTGCTGAGATGCACCACCTTACTCAGCTTGTAGATGAGCCCACTCGTATACCAGATGTTGCTCACACTCTCGATTTGTTTTTTACTTCTAACCCTTATAAGAAGTATGCTATAAAGCCTGGTATGCAGATCGCGCTAAATTTTATGTCCCATACAAAATTCTCTCCAAAATTTAGCCAAGCTAAATTATGTCAAGCGTTAAAGCCGAGAGGTACTCTGCTCCAGCTTAAAAATCAAAATTTCTCTTCGAACTGTACATAACTTATCTGACAAAATTCGAAATCTCGAAATAATTGTCTGGCACATTTATTCTCGAGCTAGATTTCAATTGAAATGGAATAAAATGTACAAGAATTTTTGCTGACAGAAGTCTTAAAAGATTCTTAAAACAGCAAAAATCACTCATAATTCATAATTCTCATTTATTCCCACTCATAAATTTTATAAAAATCGAAATCAACAAAATCTTTGAAAAAAAAATCATTAAGAGAACATCTGTTGTCTGTGATATATTCTCCACAAGGTTCTTATGTCAAAATTAAGCTTGGATTTTAGCTGATGTTTGGAGGAAAATGTGGGAGATGAAATTTAGCGCGATCTGCCTACTAGGCTTATCAATAAACCCTCCATTCGGCACTTGGGACCATTGTGCATTATCAGTCAATTTCTCGTCTCCCATTCCTCCAGTTAAAGAGAAACATCCACTAGGACCGTTTGGCAATATGAGAAAGCCAACTGGGACTATTCGAATAACTTTTTTAGAATTTTTAGAATGTTTCCTCGATAATGACGTCGATGCCAGTGCTAATATGATCACAGAACTGATTTTTCTTGAGATGCGTACTTTTATTCCTTACAGAATTAAGAGTATATTAGGCCTCAAGAAAAGTCTTGGTTTCATACAGGCTGTAAAGAAGCTATCAGGTTGAGAGAATATAAGATTCCTTTCTTACAAAACCAACCCAACCGGTGGCAATCGGAAAAAGTATAAGCAAGTCAGAAAACCAATGTAACGCTGTTATAAAAAGAACCAAATTCTTACATGACCAAAAATTAAAGCAAAAACGAAGTTGAATTTTTTACGTTTTTGACCAGAAATCTCCTCTTATTGACCAATCGCGCTTATTTCCCTTTTTTCCATCGCCATGGAATCGTGCGTTTGGTATCAACGAAACCCTTAATCTTTGGATTAGAATATTTTCTTCTAGATCCTTCAATACATGTTGTATTCGATGGCTACAAGTCTGATCTTCACAAAATAAATGCTGGTGTTCCCCAGGGCTCCCTTTTTTTCTGCGACTCTATTCCAAAACTCGATTATAACTCACATCTTCGGCCAGCTACAGCACAAACTTCTCTCCGCTTATTGGATAGAATTCAGAGCAGAGTGTTAAGACTCATAGGAAACAGAGCTATCATGAATAATTCATTCCCATCTCTTGAACACCGTCAGAATGTTTCATGTATTTTCTTGCTTTATCGCTCCTTTCACAAGCAATGCTCACTCGAAGTAGTTAGTTGCATTCCTCCCCTAAATCAGTTCACTCATGATACCCGCTTTGCTAGTAATGCTCATCAGTTCACCCTCGAACCTAATTTTGGTCGTACTGTCAAATGCAGAGATTCGTTTTTTAGTCGCGCAACACGATTATAGAATAATTTACCATTTCAATTTGCAAACATTCAAGACCACTGTTCATCGACATCTCCTTTCTCTTTCCTCCTAATTTCCCAATCGCCTGTTCTGTCGTTATAAGGCTCTATAACAGTGGTTCCCAACCTTTTTTACCTGGCGACCCAAACTACCTTTTAGCTGAGATTCCGAGACTCAATCTATTTTTTTTAAATATGAAATGTTACAAATAATGAGCATAGGTACGTTTTAGAATTTAGAAATTGTTTTAAGGATTGGGTAAGGATTTAGTATTAATCGTTAACATAATTATACAACACAAACTTTCATGCGTATGTAAGTACAGCGCTTTTTTTATTTACTTGAAAAAATAATGCATACATACATACATATACATAAGTATATTTGATTTCTCTTAATTTCTTTATTTCTTATTTAGTTTCCTAGTTAGAAACTTGATATTGACATTTCGATACCAGTTCACTAATCCTTGGGAGTGTTCTTGTCAAAGCCAGTCTCATATGGTTATGTACGTCGAGCTTATTCCTTGATTTGGTTTTAATGTTTACTTTAGTAGAAAATCCAGCCTCACAAAGGTATGTTGAAACGAAATAAGCGACTTTCACCCACCGGTCATAATTTTTTAACTTGTTTCCAAATTCGGATTTTCTCTGAATATCTAAAAATAGTTCAATTTCTTCTTTCAGTTCAAAGAAACGATTAACGGTATTTCCTCTTGATAACCAACGTACATTTTAATAAAATAAAAGAGTTTGATAAACGGCATCGATGTCTGCACAGAGTTCTGTGAAAAAACGGCTGTTAAGAGCACTCGATTTAATGTAGTTAATAATATGTAGAATGTCATCAAGGACTTCCTTCAGAGGGATCGGCAGAGTCCTCGGGTCATTGTTGCAGAAAATTGTTTGAGGATAAACATATGTATGGGAATTCAAATGAAATAACACAAACAACTCATAGGCAAGTCAGTGCTCAGATCTTAAGCACGTACATACAGATACAGACCGCTAACTCTTCGTAGTTTCTCTCTTTGCCTACCCTACAAGCTTGATGTGCCATTTATTATGAGTAAGTGAAAGCCCTCCCTTATTCTAACCCGTGCATTTTAAATGAGAAACCAATACACGAAAAACTAAATGGCACAGGCAGAGATATACAGAAGTCAGAACAGAAGGGCTCTTCCTTTATCAGTGTTCGTGAATAATAAACGATCTCATTTGGTACACTTGTCGGTGAAGTAACGAATTTTATAAAATAATAATTAAAAAATTCTTCCAACACCAAATCAAAAAGTCCATTTTTGCTCGCGACCCATTTAAAATGGCTCGGCGACCCACTTTTGGGTCGCGACCCATGGTTTGGGAACCACTGCTCTATAATTAAAAAATTATTTTACCCGAAAATAAAAATGGTTTCCGAAATTCGTGTTTTTCTCGAAAACGGTGTATAACATTAATATTTTTTGGATTCATTTTTACGACCTATAAAATTCAATAAAAAAAGAACTGAAATTAAGATATTACTGACTGAACATAGGAAAGAAACATTTTTTTTTTCAAATTTTCAATTTCTCATTGTCAGCATAATGGATCTTAATGAAATTTTGTTTTAGAAGCTTTTAAAATGTTTGAAGAACGTACATTTATTTATTTTTTTTTTTTAAATTCGATACCTCAAAAAACGGGCGAATATAATTTTTTAATCATTTTTACTTGCGAATTATAGGCACATAATATAATTCAAGTTATGCATTCGGTGGGTCTCGAAATTCTGTCTGTCTGTCTGTTCGACTACAGCCTAAGCGGCTCAGCCGATTTTCTTTAAACTTGTGTTAGGAGCTAGGTTTCCACGGAGGAATGCTTCGGTGTACTGGAGGAGGCTGCGGCACGCTTGCGGTCGCTCGGCTTTAGCTCGTCGTATGGGGCTGGTTCTTGCCACCTCTCAGTACACCTCCTGCTCGACTAATCATTATTTATTCGTGCCTAAGGTATAAGAGTAGATGTCAAATGACACAAACCTGAGAACCCTGACGATATCTAAGAGAGAACAAGAATTCGGTGCTTCGAATTAAAGTTAAAAAAAAAAGTATTATAACAAAAAAACTAACCTAAAAAAAATTAACTGAAAAAAAAATACCTAACTAACAAAACCAAATTTTAATTAAAAAAAAAACCTTCACCTAGAAAACTAATAAAAAAAAAGTAAGTAAAAAAAAAATTGAGAGAAAAAAAGTAATAAAAAAAATAAACCCTAACCTAAAAAAATTATAAAATAAGTAAGTAAAAAAATTGATAAAAAAAAGTAATACAAAAAAATAAACCCTAACCTAAAACTAATCCCTAAACCAAAAAAATTATATAACTTTTCCCTAAAGCACCTCCTTCCTATTCCTCTTAAGTACCGTCACCCTGAATTCCAAACGTTCGTCTGATGTTGTTGACGAAGGTCTGGCCACCCACCCAAGTATCTTGAAGATACATCCTTCGCTAATTCCATGGCCTCTTTTGTTGGAAATAGCCCCTAAATGAACCCAACCAGTCACGGGTTAGTCAGTAGAGAAAAGTTAGTCTGTCATGTCCTTAAACCAAATCTACATCTGGACGGCTTTACCAAACCTCCACACACCACTAGCTATGAAATTAGCACACCATGTTTGTTTCCTTTTAACTTCAAATTATAACTTTATTAAATTTTATCTTCATAAAAAAATTTAAAAAAAACTCAATCGAGCTCTCCCACTCGTTTCTTTTCTTCACTTTAAAAATATAAAAAAAACTAAATACAAAAAAATGTAAACCAAAAAAAAAGAAAATTGACCTTAAAGGATATTTGCAGGAGCTTTTTATCCACAAAACACAAGTACAATAACTACTCACAGTTTTTCCTGGTCCCTCGTAGTCCTGCCGGCAGCACGCTGGAGAAACAGGCGTAGATCAATTCACTACTTCAGTGAATTATTTTGATTTTTAAATCTTTAAGATCACTTTAATTTTCTTTAGTTCAACCAAGGATTTAAATAAAAAAATTATAATTTCTTACAAACAAAAAAAAAAAAGATTTGGAGAACCCAATTTCACACTAATGAATACTATGTACGTTAAATTATTCAAAAAAAAATTTGTTGGTTTAAGTTAAAAAAATTCCAAATTATTCTTTAAGTTTTTTTCTTTTTCACTTTTTTCACACTTCTTCCTTTTTTTCACTTTTCTAGGATCTTCAATTTCCTCTTCTCCTGTTGTTCTTCACCTCTCTTTTTCCTCTGCTAAGCACCCTTTTTCAACAAATACCCTTATATGTCCCCAGTGGGATATCTATATATATATGGGCTATAGGTATAATACCCTCTGGTGATAATGCTGGTCTTTGTCTTCTTCAAAAGCTTGTTCTCTTGTTTCTTGGAACAAAGGAATGCTTTTTTCCTTCAAAGGATACCCTCGCTTCGGTCAAGAACCGCAAACAACAAAAAAAAGTTGGCAGAGGCCTAGACCTCTGTGTCTGACCTTTCTAGATCTTATGAAAGATCTCTGGCCTAAACCTGGTTAAAACAAAAATCACACGTCAGACAAACAACTTTAAACTTTCCATTTTATAATCACATACCTCTGCTTTAACAATTAGTATTAAATCCTCGCAAGAACTCCAAGTGATTTAAGATCTTCTGGTAGATTCTAAATTGGTAAATGATATATATATGTATATTACATATAATATTTCTCATTTTTATTGCAATCACTTTTTCATTTACCTCAAAATCTAAAAAGATTATTTTTTTTTTCCAAGAATACTTCTTTATTCTACACCGAACAATTATCGTTTTTTTTTTTTGTTCCCGAATTTCACCGTAAAAATCGGATTTTTTTTAAAAAAAATTTTGAATTCAAATTTAATTTTGAAATAAAAAAAATCAAAATGGCAGTTTAAACTACTTAACAAACTTTTTCACTTCTTGACTTTTTGCTCACACAATATCCAATGATGACCATAAAATCCCTTAGGCTAGTTCCTAGTCATTCTCCTATTACCTAAGTAAATAGTTACCACTACGTCTGAGTGAGATAACTATTTGCAGCCATAAATACCCCCTCATCCACGACCAAGAAATAGCACACACACCTATACACTAACATTACATCTTTAAATAACTATCTCAGTCTTTATTCTCATATATTACTCTAATCTAAACTAATTCTAATATAATTTTAAAATATATCCTAAATTAATCTATCTTATCTAATTATCTATTCATTCAAATATATTTTTCTTCCTTACTATACTAATCCTACTTATCCTAGACTTAAACCATCAATAAATTCATTAAAGTTCATTTGACGGATGGACAAAACTGCTAGAATGCTTTCTGCGCATGTGCTAGTAGTTATATTTCTAACCCCTTTTCCCTTGGGCAAAACGAGACAAAACTACAATTATATGCGCAGCGAACGAAACAACAAGTATGATTTTGGTTAATAAGAAAATATATGAGAAGTGTCACAATCAAAACAAACATGGACACTACATTAGGACGAACAAAAAATGTTGGTAAGTAATCTTTTAATAATTAACTAATTTATAATAAAATTAATTTCCTTTTTGTTATTTTATTTTCTTCTTTAGATGATGCTTAATGTTTTTTTATATATTTGAGGTGAGTACCCTATATATTAAGTGTTGAATTTGTGTTGTAAAGATTCGAACGCGAAAGCAATCGAATCTTATCAAAACAACTTCACACCATTGAATTTTCGGCAGCATATTTTGGTAATTATTTTCTTAACTATCTTTTATTCTTTCTTGCAGAATATCTAAAAAAAAAACAGCCATTGAAGGATGCCAAAAATATATAAAAAGGAAATAACCAAAATATAAGGACAAATACAGAACTCATAAAAGAAACAAAAATCAAACAAAAATGTTTTTTCATCCTTGGACGCGTCATGACGGCTGACGGTGTCGTTGGCGGTGTCGCGCTGCCGCACGCCAGGCCAGGTAATTATTTTACCTAACATGCCTACGTAACAGGCTCGTTTGAAGTGGAGGAGTGGTCATGATGCCACTTAAAACGTAAAAAAAAGTGGTCATGTTAGGTAAATCGTAAATGTCTTTTTAGATTTAAATGGTCTCGTAGTGTGGCTGAGCCCATTACCTGAGATCTCATGCTATATATGTACATGTATTATGTCGAGCAGTTTCTATGTTTACTAACCACTCTAATATTGTTTGTTTGTTTATTTTCTTTTAGTGAATATATCTTTAATGGATGTTTCTATGCATCAGATACTTTGTAAATTATCTACAAAAAAAAATTTTCCACAGCATATACTAACTTAAATAAATAAATAAATAAACTTTTGAACTTAACTATAATCAGGTACTTTTACTAACTATCTATACTAATATCACAGGTATTATCAGTTATTTTATCCTACTAAAAAAAAATCAGGTACTTCAGCTTAATCTCTAACTATCACAGATTAACTCAGGTGGTTTTACTTAATTATTAATATCACAGATGAACGATAAAATAACCTAATTTAAAAAGAAAATAAGGTACTTTGACTAAAAAAATCACAGATAAGCTCTTAAACTAAAGTAAAACTAATATCACAGTTGGACTTAAAATAAACTATCTTTTCAAAGACAATCAGGTACTTTGACAAAAAAATAAGAATCACAGATGAAAAAGACTAAACTATAAAAAAAATCACAGATAAAAATTGTAAATATAAAACTCTAAAAAAAAATTATCACAGATAATAAAACTAAGTTAACTTAATAAACTCAATAAATATCACAGATTATAGAAGCTAGGCTAAATAAATAAACTATATATAAAAGAAAATATCACAGATCATAAATGTAAATAAAAATACTATAAAATAAGCTATATAAATAAATAAACTATATAATATTAAAAAAATTAACTGAAGTACCTTAACCTAATATCACATTAAGCAACATCATCTGAGTGCGTGATTTTGATATCGTTTCTAAACATGAAGATCTTTCGCGTGATATACTCCAACTTTCTCGCCTTTTAAATTTCCTATCTCGTAAAGTGAATTGCCTACGGTTTTTAAAATAATCGATTTAATAAATTTCGCACCAAGTTTCGCGTTGTAATTGTCAATTTTATTGCTTTGTCTAAAGTTTCTTCGGTAAACTATTTGACCTATTTTATATTTGACGTCTTTACTTCTAGTATTGTATACTTTTTCACCTTTTTGATGGGCGAGTTTCAAATTTTCAAAAATTTTTGCTCTTATTAGCTCAAGTTTATCGTCTTTATTTAATATTTCGATTTTCGATTCTTTAACGACACCTAGTTTACGAAGTAATTCGTAAGATTTGCCGTTTTGAATCATTGGAGTGCCAAAAATCGCGTAATATGGTTCAACTGCAATTGCATCGTGCACAACACTACGCAGTGCGAACGCCACATTACTAACATGTTGATCCCACTGTTTTTGATCGCTTCCTAAATAAGATCGAATCTTTGCAAGAATTGACTGATTTACTCTCTCTGAAGCATTCGCTTGAGGAGAGTAAATAGCAGTTCTTACCTGTTTAACTCCATAGCGAGTTAAGAAACTTGTGAATAACTCCGATATGAATTGTTTTCCGTTATCGGAATGAATATATTCGGGAACACCAAATACGTGAAATACATTTTCTTCTAAAAACTTAACTACCTCAGATGATGTTGCTTTTCGTATTGCTTTTAGAAACACATATTTACTAAAATGGTCAAGAACAATAAATATGTGTGTGTTACCATTTCTTGTGCGTGGATAAGGTCCCAAAAAATCAATAAATAATCGTTGGAACGGTCGTTCTGTCAGTCTTTGTTGTCCCATCGGCGGCCGAGTAGTCGTGTTTACTGACTTACTACATTTACATGTGTCACATGAACTCACCCAACGCTGAACATCGGTAGCCATTCCGGGCCAAAAATATTTTTGTCTCAATTTGGACAACGTTTTATTTATACCGCCGTGTCCTGACGCTGGAGAGTCATGTGCCGCCATCAAAAGACCTCCACGCAACTCCTCAGGAACCCAAAGCTTCCATGCCCGGTCTTCCTGTATTGCGTCCCCTGTTCTTATGTCCGTTCGTTTGTAAACAAATCCGTCAGATATACAAATATCGGGTAGTTTGTCCTTGTCTTGTTCTATTATTTTCTTTAGCTCAACATATTCTTCCGAAGAAAAATATGGTGAACTAAAGTTAATTTCTGGCGTTAAGTCTTCGGTAGTGATCTCCTCCATATGGATTCGTGAGAGAGTATCAGGGACTACGTTTTGGACACCCTTCCTATGTTCGATCACGAAGTCGAAACCCTGGAGCTTGAGGCTCCATCTAGCCAAACGTCCAGCTAGATCTTTTTGTGTCATTAGCCATTTCAGACTTGCGTGATCGGTAATAATAGTAAAGGGTAGACCTTCAACATAGGCCCTGAACTTTTTTACCGATAAAACTGCCGCATAGCATTCAAGCTCCGTTACACTATAGTTCCTTTGAGCGGAATTTAGCTTCTGGGACATGAATGCCAACGGCCGTTCATTTTTCTCGTCATCCAGCTGGAAGATCACACTCCCTACACCCGAAGTCGAAGCGTCGCACTGTATGTAAAAATGTTTTGTGAAGTCTGGATTTGTAAGTATGGGAGCTTTAACTAAACTCATTTTGAGTTGTTGAAATGCCGTAAGTGCTTCGTCAGTCATTGTAAAAGTCTGTCCTTTCTTTAGGCAGTCAGTCATTGGGGCTGCTATAGACGCATAGTTCGGTATGAACCGCCTATACCAACCAGTCATGCCTAGGAACCTGCGAAGTTGCTTGGGGGTCTTAGGAATCGGGAAGTCTTCGACCGCCGATACTTTGTCCTTGTCAGTCCGTATCCCACCGTCTCCAACTACATATCCTAGATATTTTATTTCTTTAAAGCAGAACTTGCTTTTTTCTACATTTATTGTTAAACCCGCTGTACGTAACGCACTTGCCACTTCGTCTAGTACTTTTATGTGAGTATTAAAGTCTGGAGAACAAACCAAGAGGTCATCGAGATAGACAAAGACATTCTGGCGTAAACCACCAGGAATGACTTTGTCCATCAGCTTAGACATTCTCTGGGCGGCGTTACATAACCCAAACGGCATAACCGTGAATTGATATAACGGTCGCCCAGGGACTGTAAAAGCCGTCTTCTCCCTTGATTTGCTCTCCAGCGGAATTTGCCAAAAGGCATCTTTTAAATCGATACTAGAAATGAATTTTGTATCTTGAAGTCTTGCTATTATTCCTTCTATATGTGGCAGTGGGTAAGCAAACTTTTTAGTTCGTGCATTGACTTTTCTTGAATCCAGACACAACCTATTTTTCCCACCTTTTCTCACCAAAACAACTGGAGAACTCCAAGCACTGTTACTCTCCTCGATCACCCCTAATTCCAACATTCTGTCCAGCTCAGCATACATGAGCTTTTGGACTACTGGTGAAATAGGGTAGTGCCTTTGCTTAATGGGAATTTGTTCGTCTTCCACTTCAATTACGTGCTCCTCAAGATTGGTTTTACCCAACCCGAGTACGGCAAAGGAGGGAAACCGTAACTTGATGCCCTCCAGCTGCTTGGCTTGATCCGGTGAGAGATCTCTGTAGCTAGGTTGCTCTTTCATCATAACTGGAGCGTTCAGCTCACTTATAATATTTGGAGCTACTTTAAAAGTACTCCAAAAATCAACACCCAGATATAGCGGTTGAGAAAGACCAGGAACAACCAGGATCTCCAACTCATGTGATTTACCACCCCAAGAAACATCCACTCTAAAACTTCCTTCTATCTTTTGGTGATTTCCATCCGCCGTTCTTATATCATTGTTCATTTTTGTAATTTTAATATTTTTCCTACTTATAAAATCTATTGCACCTTTCCCTAAACATGTAACGGACGCTCCACTATCTAACAATCCCTCAAAATCTTCTCCTCCTAATTGCACTTTCGCATATGGCCTATTGTCATTTGTCATTGTCAGTATTGTCGCTTCGATTCTATTTCTCGTCTGTCTTTTTATTGCACTTTTCTCCCTTAGCCTCAAAATCTTCAAATAATTCCTACTCTTCATTTTTTTACAGTCTAGTTCTTCACCAAATATTCTCTTCCTAGCAGCTTCATACTCTATCATCCTCTGGTGAAGACTCTTATGATGTTCTTGTTCTTCTATTGGGTGAGTATCTTCATTATTTTCTTTTTCCGTATTTCTCTTTAAAATTTGTACTACTCTAGGTTCTTCGAATTCTCCGGGAGAGGTTTCGACGTCGGCGGTTGACTCCCGGATGTACTGCCGACTTTCGGGTTTCCCTGACACGCAGCACATCGGAAGGATACACTACCCTGTCCACAACAAAAACACGTCAAGGTATGAAATGAAGATGGGCAATCGCCCGAAGACTTTTGTCCCTCCTTTGCTTCATCCCTTTTCCTTTCCTGTCCCTTGAACCTATTTAAATTTTCCTTCTCTCCAAAACTTTTTCTTTCCGTTCTCTTAGTTTGAAAAGCTGCTAAATCAAATTCTTCTTCTTCTAAATCGCTTACTCTATCTCTATTTCTTAAACAATCACTAACATCTATCTCATGTGTAAATCGCTTTATCTTCGAATCTCTTAAAGCTAGATGCTCTTCAGCTCTTTTACACTCTTCTCTCAATTCGCGAATATTTTTAATAGCGCAACCAAAAATTAATGTACTGATTCTTTCTTTCAAGTTCTTCCTAACCATTGAAACCAAATCACTTTCTGTAGGCCTGACTTGCATTTGCAAAGTCAGACCTCTAATGTCGGCATAAAATTCGTCGAACGTTTCTTGGGTTTGTTGTTTTCGATCCATGATTGCCCTTAGGATCTCATGGTCACGTTTATTGTGTTTAAACTGTCGAATCAGTTCTGTTTTTAAATCATGATAGTTAAAAAGTTCATCACTCTGGTTTTCCTCACAAACATCCCAATACCAACGCTCAGCAGAGCCTGTGACTAAATGGTGGAAATTGGCGAAGAGTTGATCGTCAGTCAGTCCACTTTTCTTCTGTAAAGTTTCTACTCGGAAAATAAAACTTTCAACCGACATGCCTTTTGACGAACCGTCAAATTTGACTCCCCATTTATGAACATCAATCCTTCGATTGATATCCCTAAATGAAGAATTTCCATCTGACGGATGCGATGTCGACTGACTATTCGCCGAGTAGGTTGTCTGTCTGTTGGTCCGTTTAGTATTCGTGGTGTTTCGTATAGAGTCTTGTTCGTCTGCCGCGTTTCTCTGAACTGTCAAAGACTGTTCCATACTATTCAATTTTGAATTGACCTCTTTCATGTTCTTGTCAAATAACTTGTACATTTCTGACAAGCCATCTGCAAGAACACTCAGAGTTTTAGTCTGGCTTTCCTTGACAGTCAGAGTTGCAACTTTTTGCATTCGTTCGTACAAGTCAAGTTCTGTCAGTACGTTAATGTTTGGTATATTCGTAGTTGTATTCGTATTAGTTCGGTTTTGGTTTTGTCTAATTGAAAATTGTTGGGTAATACGGTCTTGTTCTAAACGTAATCGTTTTTGTTCTTGTTCTATTCGTAGTCGTTCCTGTTCAAGTTCTAAATTTTGTTGTCTCAATAGTTCTTGTTCTATTCGTAAACGTTCGTTTTCATCATTGTCTTCCGTCGCGTTTTGTTCGTTAGCATTTTGTATGTCGTTGTCGTTCTCGTTTGTTCCAACTATCTCGAAACTACGAATAAGTTTAGTAATTTCGTGATATGTTGTGTCTAAGTTGTCGGTTTCTGTCACTGTTGGTGTTAAAGTAGGTAGTATTGGTGTTTCAGCTACTTCGTTTTCCTCGTCTACTGTCTCCGTCTGACGTGTGACTTTCCTTCTCCCAGTTCCTTTAGAAACTGTTCCTGTTGTCTTCTTTTTCCCCTCTGACATATCTTCCGATCTTATTTTTCTAATTATTTTTAGAGCTTTTGTATTTAATAAAAAAAAATAAATTTCAAGGAAAAAGAATAATAAAAAAAACTACTCAAAAATAAAAACTTCTTGAGCCCAAATGTAAAAACAAAATGTGAATTATGAAGTAGCAATTCAAGAATTGTTAAAAAAAATAAAAAAAATGTAAATAAGAATTGAAGAAATGATATTGTAATATAAAGAAAATTATTCAAATCCTAAAAAAAAAAAATCCTTAAACCCAATATTAAAATCCTAAAAAAAAACTGAATTCACTATATAAATGAAAGTTATAAAAAAAAAATGATAAAAAAAAAGATAAAAAAAAGAAGAATTGTAAAAAAAAAGTATTAAGCAAATTAGAACTTGGTTTTATAAAAAAAAAATTAGTAAACTAAAAAAAAATTATTAAAAACCAAAATTTCAAAGTAAAAAAAATGTTAAAGTAAAAAAAAATTTATTATAAAAAAGGCAAAAAAAATTGAGAAAAATATAAATGAAAAGTAAAAAGATAATTGTATCAAAAAAAAATTTAAATCAATAAAAAAAAATAATGTAATTTGTAAAAAGTATGTGTATTTGTATGTTTTATACGTAAACGCTTAGGTGTGTGAAGATTGGCAAAGTTTCCTTTCCGTCTGCAAATTGGTAGCCGTTAGTTGCGTTCTATCGTACTTATGTCTTGTGACTGGTGCGTTTGAAATTCAGGGGTTGTTTCAGTCCATCTTTCTCCCACAACCACAACATAGTTCCTGGCGTTTAGCCTAGTCAATGGTTGGTTGTGTATTCAAAATGAACTTCCACACGAACAAGGTTTTCGAACTCCGAATCCCTACCTCACAAACAATCTGGCTGTGCCTAATTCTATGGACAGCTGAGATCCGAAATTGTCCGACCTTGTTCAAACTTTTGATGTTGTCACAGATCTTCAACTACCTCACTAAAATCTCTGACTCGTGGTCTGAAGATTTGGACAGCTGTTTTCGATCCGTGACAAAACCAAAAGTTACTAGTCCTCAGATTTGTGTAATAGTAAAAAAAAATTTTTAATTAATTTTCAAAAACAAAACAAGTCCAAGGCGATGATCTCTCAAAAAAAAAAATCATCTCCCTGGACATGTCTTTGGCTTTATAAAAACTAAAACCGTTAGGTCCCGTTGGGCGCCATTGTTAGGAGCTAGGTTTCCACGGAGGAATGCTTCGGTGTACTGGAGGAGGCTGCGGCACGCTTGCGGTCGCTCGGCTTTAGCTCGTCGTATGGGGCTGGTTCTTGCCACCTCTCAGTACACCTCCTGCTCGACTAATCATTATTTATTCGTGCCTAAGGTATAAGAGTAGATGTCAAATGACACAAACCTGAGAACCCTGACGATATCTAAGAGAGAACAAGAATTCGGTGCTTCGAATTAAAGTTAAAAAAAAAAGTATTATAACAAAAAAACTAACCTAAAAAAAATTAACTGAAAAAAAAATACCTAACTAACAAAACCAAATTTTAATTAAAAAAAAAACCTTCACCTAGAAAACTAATAAAAAAAAAGTAAGTAAAAAAAAAATTGAGAGAAAAAAAGTAATAAAAAAAATAAACCCTAACCTAAAAAAATTATAAAATAAGTAAGTAAAAAAATTGATAAAAAAAAGTAATACAAAAAAATAAACCCTAACCTAAAACTAATCCCTAAACCAAAAAAATTATATAACTTTTCCCTAAAGCACCTCCTTCCTATTCCTCTTAAGTACCGTCACCCTGAATTCCAAACGTTCGTCTGATGTTGTTGACGAAGGTCTGGCCACCCACCCAAGTATCTTGAAGATACATCCTTCGCTAATTCCATGGCCTCTTTTGTTGGAAATAGCCCCTAAATGAACCCAACCAGTCACGGGTTAGTCAGTAGAGAAAAGTTAGTCTGTCATGTCCTTAAACCAAATCTACATCTGGACGGCTTTACCAAACCTCCACACACCACTAGCTATGAAATTAGCACACCATGTTTGTTTCCTTTTAACTTCAAATTATAACTTTATTAAATTTTATCTTCATAAAAAAATTTAAAAAAAACTCAATCGAGCTCTCCCACTCGTTTCTTTTCTTCACTTTAAAAATATAAAAAAAACTAAATACAAAAAAATGTAAACCAAAAAAAAAGAAAATTGACCTTAAAGGATATTTGCAGGAGCTTTTTATCCACAAAACACAAGTACAATAACTACTCACAGTTTTTCCTGGTCCCTCGTAGTCCTGCCGGCAGCACGCTGGAGAAACAGGCGTAGATCAATTCACTACTTCAGTGAATTATTTTGATTTTTAAATCTTTAAGATCACTTTAATTTTCTTTAGTTCAACCAAGGATTTAAATAAAAAAATTATAATTTCTTACAAACAAAAAAAAAAAAGATTTGGAGAACCCAATTTCACACTAATGAATACTATGTACGTTAAATTATTCAAAAAAAAATTTGTTGGTTTAAGTTAAAAAAATTCCAAATTATTCTTTAAGTTTTTTTCTTTTTTCACTTTTTTCACACTTCTTCCTTTTTTTCACTTTTCTAGGATCTTCAATTTCCTCTTCTCCTGTTGTTCTTCACCTCTCTTTTTCCTCTGCTAAGCACCCTTTTTCAACAAATACCCTTATATGTCCCCAGTGGGATATCTATATATATATGGGCTATAGGTATAATACCCTCTGGTGATAATGCTGGTCTTTGTCTTCTTCAAAAGCTTGTTCTCTTGTTTCTTGGAACAAAGGAATGCTTTTTTCCTTCAAAGGATACCCTCGCTTCGGTCAAGAACCGCAAACAACAAAAAAAAGTTGGCAGAGGCCTAGACCTCTGTGTCTGACCTTTCTAGATCTTATGAAAGATCTCTGGCCTAAACCTGGTTAAAACAAAAATCACACGTCAGACAAACAACTTTAAACTTTCCATTTTATAATCACATACCTCTGCTTTAACAATTAGTATTAAATCCTCGCAAGAACTCCAAGTGATTTAAGATCTTCTGGTAGATTCTAAATTGGTAAATGATATATATATGTATATTACATATAATATTTCTCATTTTTATTGCAATCACTTTTTCATTTACCTCAAAATCTAAAAAGATTATTTTTTTTTTCCAAGAATACTTCTTTATTCTACACCGAACAATTATCGTTTTTTTTTTTTGTTCCCGAATTTCACCGTAAAAATCGGATTTTTTTTAAAAAAAATTTTGAATTCAAATTTAATTTTGAAATAAAAAAAATCAAAATGGCAGTTTAAACTACTTAACAAACTTTTTCACTTCTTGACTTTTTGCTCACACAATATCCAATGATGACCATAAAATCCCTTAGGCTAGTTCCTAGTCATTCTCCTATTACCTAAGTAAATAGTTACCACTACGTCTGAGTGAGATAACTATTTGCAGCCATAAATACCCCCTCATCCACGACCAAGAAATAGCACACACACCTATACACTAACATTACATCTTTAAATAACTATCTCAGTCTTTATTCTCATATATTACTCTAATCTAAACTAATTCTAATATAATTTTAAAATATATCCTAAATTAATCTATCTTATCTAATTATCTATTCATTCAAATATATTTTTCTTCCTTACTATACTAATCCTACTTATCCTAGACTTAAACCATCAATAAATTCATTAAAGTTCATTTGACGGATGGACAAAACTGCTAGAATGCTTTCTGCGCATGTGCTAGTAGTTATATTTCTAACCCCTTTTCCCTTGGGCAAAACGAGACAAAACTACAATTATATGCGCAGCGAACGAAACAACAAGTATGATTTTGGTTAATAAGAAAATATATGAGAAGTGTCACAATCAAAACAAACATGGACACTACATTAGGACGAACAAAAAATGTTGGTAAGTAATCTTTTAATAATTAACTAATTTATAATAAAATTAATTTCCTTTTTGTTATTTTATTTTCTTCTTTAGATGATGCTTAATGTTTTTTTTATATATTTGAGGTGAGTACCCTATATATTAAGTGTTGAATTTGTGTTGTAAAGATTCGAACGCGAAAGCAATCGAATCTTATCAAAACAACTTCACACCATTGAATTTTCGGCAGCATATTTTGGTAATTATTTTCTTAACTATCTTTTATTCTTTCTTGCAGAATATCTAAAAAAAAAAACAGCCATTGAAGGATGCCAAAAATATATAAAAAGGAAATAACCAAAATATAAGGACAAATACAGAACTCATAAAAGAAACAAAAATCAAACAAAAATGTTTTTTCATCCTTGGACGCGTCATGACGGCTGACGGTGTCGTTGGCGGTGTCGCGCTGCCGCACGCCAGGCCAGGTAATTATTTTACCTAACATGCCTACGTAACACTTGGTAGATATCATTTTTAATTTTTTCCCCCCACGCGTTTTTGTTCTTTTTTTCTTGAAGACGAAAAATAACGGTACCTGCCATACGATTTTTTTTCGAAATTTTATAAATATTTTTTTTCTCAAAAAATGTTCGACAAATTTGATAATTTTTGTTGCCAAGGCTCCCCCAGAACTTAAATAGAATTGTATATTCAAATTTTAAAAAAAATTTTCTTGGATTTTTAAAAAAAATTAAAAATTTTTTTTTTGTCAAAACTCAATATTTCTAAAACCACATGCTATTTTTTTTTTAAACTTGCTAAATAAAAGTTTCTCAATATAATATACAAGATGTGTAAAAAAAAAAAATTATTTTACCTGAGTATAAAGGTACCCACCATACAAATGTTAAAATATCGCAAGTAAAAATGGTTTTCAAAAGTCGTATTTTTCTCGAAAACGGCGAGCGCTTAGAATTTTGTTTAGAATTTTTTGTTTGCAATTAATTTTTACGATCTTTAATTTAATAAGAAAAATTGAAATTACGAAATTACGAAATTACAGCTCCTACCTACCACAGAACCATTTTTTCAAATTTTGAATTATACTTATTACCGATATAACGGATCTGAATTTGTTTGCATTTCAAAACTTGAAAAAAAAAAATATTTTTTGAATTTTTGAAAAAAAAAACATTTTTTTTTTTTGGAAAATTCGATATTTCAAAAACGGCTCAGTATTCTTTTTGGCAATTTAAATTTCATTCGTACAATAATAAAAACTTAAAATTGGCGTACCAAATGTTTTTCTTAAAAATGTTTTAAAAATTTTGTATATATGTAGGATCCCAAAACCACAGCACTGGACAAAACGGACGAAATACGTAAAACGACAACACTGGTACGAGACAATACAGACAGGACGAAAGAGAACGTGAAAAAGAGGGCAGTCAAAAAGAATCAGCCCTAGAGTTAAGTCGTGTGCGCGGTCCGTTTTGTTTGCTCAGCAGAAGTCTTTATTATTTTGTAATTAAACAATTAATATCAAGAGTTCATAAAGTGTTTCCTTTTTGTTGATTAAATTGAGCCAATTAAACAGTTAAAAACAAGCAAGGTGTTTTATTTGTAATATTTACTGAACTGTGGGAAGAGAATCCCACAGAATTTGGGAGCTCAACCGAAATCCTTTAAACACATGTACAAACATTTTGAGTGACACAATAGTGCGTGAAAAAAAAGCCACAATAAAATCAAAATCATATTATTTGTGTGCAAATACTCGTTGTTTTGTTACAAACAATAAATTTAACCAGTTCGTTTTTAATTCACGATAACGGCAATTTTAAACCAAGCCAACGTGTTATGCGATGTATATAAGCGAATATATACTTCCATAGACAACGAAAAACAACCCTTGTGAGCGAACACGTTACGACGTGCAGAAATATATAAAGAAGAGGAGAAAAATCAGCAAGACATTAAATAAGTAGAAACCATAAGAGCGGAGACATCTGTGTATGTGAGAGTGCAGACATCATTTATACAAGAAAGGAACAGCTGTGGCAGAGAGATCAACAGTGGAGTCGTTAAGTTGTCGGCAAGAATATTTTATGTATTTCTTTTCTTTTTGATTAATTAAATTTTAAAATCTTTAAATTTTGAATTTAACAATCGAGAGTATTCTGCATATATTGTAACTTGAATTGAATTTTGAATTTAACAATTTATAGTATTATATATTGTAATTTGAATTATTTTTAACATATTTTATTTCATTTTATTAAATTAATTAAAAATATTTTAAAATCGTGTAACTGGGGAAACAAAATGGACGCGGATGAAATTAGATGTTTGACGGTTGAAGACCTGAAAAGAAAGTTGAGGGAATTAGGTTTGACAATAACAGGTAACAAACAGGAGCTAGTGACGAGACTTATGACACATTTTGGACTAACTAACGAACGAGATAACTTTGTTGACGCAATCGGTGGTGGTGGTGGTGTGCACCGGACAGCCACGTATAGTGAACAGATGGATTCCGTTAGACCGGAGATTGGAAATCAGCCACCAAGCGTTTTCAGTTTCCGTGATATCGATGATGCCATTCCATTGTTTTCAGGTGAAGGCAATCAAGACATTGTCGACTGGCTTGCACACTATGATGATATGTGCACCGTTTTGAGTTTTAATGACCTCCAGCGGTTCATTTTTGGAAGGAGACTAATGACAGGTGCTGCTAGGTTGTTTATTCAGAGTCAGAGAAATCTTAGAGATTGGGCGTCAATGAGTAGGGCATTAAGAAACGAATTTGGAATTGTAGTCAGTTCAGCTGAAGTTCATCGTCAGTTAAAGAATCGTAGAAAACTTCCAAACGAGACAAATAGGGAATACCTCTATAAACTTTTAGAAATTGCGAAACCTATCCAGATCGATGACGCATCCCTTATTGATTATTTCATCGCAGGCCTTCGAGATGACAAAGTTAACAAAATTATTCTTTACGAGGCAACAACGTTGGAAGAATTAAAAGTTAAAATCAAGCTTTATGAACGAATCAAACAGCAACAGGTGAACGAAGCAGTACATCGTTATCCAATGCAAACCCAGACGGTAAAGCGTGAGGCGACAACTTCATCTGCCAAACCTGAAGGAATGCGAAGATGTTTCAAGTGTGGCGATACTGCTCATCTAGCCAAGTCATGTCCTAAAATCAAATGTTTTAAATGTGGCGTTATGGGACATAGATCCTTCGAATGTAAGGCTGAACCGAAGGTAGAAACGAGAGCTCAGGCTCATTTCGGTTGTAAAACGGGACATTTAATAAAAGAAGTTACGTTGATGGGTACCAAGGTGACAGCATTAGTAGATACTGGATGCGATTTATCTCTGATAAGGAATGAAATGCTTTTGCAATTTCCAAGGGTGACGTTAGAAGAACACTCGACTACGTTGACTGGTTTAGGTAATGTAGAGGTTAGGACAATAGGTTATTTTGACACTACGGTGGTGATCGACAGAATTCCATTTGAGACAAGACTACATGTTGTGCACGAACGCGATATGATGTTCTCAATGGTAATAGGGATCGATGTCATCAACAAAGCTTCAGTCAGTATTAAAAACAACGAAGTACGATTTCATATGAAGAAGGAAGAGCCTGAAGAAGAGCAAAGGCAGTGTGAGGCAGGTTCTTCGAGGAATATGTTTTTGGGTGAGGAAGAATTAAAGGTAGGGAGAGCTAGTTGTCTAGTGAATAGAGAGAAGAACGATTTAATTACGGCTGATAGAGAGGGAATGGAAGAAGAGGTTCAGGAGAAGAGTTTGTCGAGTTGCGATTCGATTGTAGAGCTTCGAAATGAGTTTCAAGCTATGATGAGTTTAGAAGTGGAAGGTGATTCCATGTTAGAAGTGGACCTGTATCATTTACCTGCGCCATATCAGGAGAGGATTAGATCGTTGATTAGCAACTACAAGGTAAGGAATGATGAACCCTCACCCATCAGCATGAAAATTATTTTAAAAAACGATACTCCATTGTACGAGAGGCCTAGGAGATTGGCCCAACCAGAGAAAGAAGAAGTTGAGCGTCAAGTAAGAGAATGGCTCAAGAAAGGCATTATTCAGGAGAGTAACTCTGAATTCGCATCACCAGTTGTGCTCGTGAGCAAGAAAAATGGGGAAAAAAGAATGTGTTGCGATTTTCGAAGAATTAACGCCCAGATGGTAAAAGATCACTTTCCAATGCCGTTAATTGATGATGTGATCGAGAGGTTGCAGAGTGGAAAGGTATTTACATCACTTGACCTTGTGAACGGATTCTTTCACGTTCCCGTCGAACCAAGTTCGAGAAAATACACCTCATTCGTGGTCCACAATGGCCAATATGAATTTTTAAAAGTGCCTTTCGGTATTTGCAACTCTCCGGCTGTGTTTACACGATTCATAATGACAATAATGAAGCCATTAATCAATGAGGGTTTGGTTCAAGTGTATATGGACGACGTGATAATACCAGCTGGAAGTGATGAGGAAGCAATCGAGCGATTAGAGAGAGTGTTGGACATTGCCAGTAAGAATGGACTTCAATTGAATTGGGCGAAGTGCAAGTTTCTACAAAAGCGAATAGACTTCTTAGGGTATGTCATCGAAAAGGGAACTATACGACCATCAGACGAGAAGATTCAGGCGGTGAGAAATTATCCTATGCCAAAGGACAAGAAGACGCTTCAACGCTTCTTGGGACTTACGTCATACTTTCGGCGATTTATTGAAGGATATGCAAAGCAAGCAAAACCCCTGTCTGATCTTCTTCGAAAAAATATAGTATTCCAGATGAGGGATGAACAAATTTTAGTTTTTGAATGGTTGAAGAACGCCTTAACGAGATCACCAGTCCTTAAATTGTTCGATCCAAACGCTATGACCGAAATCCACACGGATGCTAGCATGTACGGGTATGGAGCAGTGCTTCTCCAGAGAGACAACGATGATCGTGCTTTCCATCCTGTTCAGTTCATGAGTCGTAAGACAAGTCCTGAGGAAGAGAAGTTTCACTCCTATGAATTGGAGGTATTGGCAATAGTGGCAGCATTAAAGAAATGGCGAGTGTATGTCTTGGGACGACATGTGAAGATTGTCACCGACTGCAACGCATTTGCTATGACAATGAATAAGAAGGAAATTCCGCTAAGAGTTTCAAGATGGGCAATGTTCCTGCAGGACTTTGACTATGAAATCGAGCATAGACGTGGCACACAAATGCGACACGTTGACGCTCTCAGCCGCTTGGGCATGGTCATTGTCGGTACTTTATCTCATAGGATAAAAGAAGCTCAGTCACATGACGATTATCTGAAGTTAATTATTGCAATGTTGAAGGAAAAGCCATATGAAGATTATTTCTTGAAGAACGATGTCTTATACAAGGACTCGAGTTTGGAGTTGGTCGTTATACCATCCTCCATGGAAGACGAAATAATTAGAATGGTGCACCGGGAAGGACATTTTGCTTCAAGGAAGACACAAGAGATGTTGGAGAGGTCATACTTTGTCAAAAACGCTAAGGTTAAGATCGAAAGAGTCATTCGAAATTGCGTTGAATGCATATTAGCTGAGCGGAAGGGTGGTAAGCCAGAAGGGTTGTTAACACCTATCGATAAAGGGAGTTATCCGCTCGAAACATACCACATCGATCATATTGGGCCAATGGAAGATACCAAGAAAAAGTACAATCACATTCTCGTGATCGTAGACGCCTTTTCAAAGTTTGTGTGGCTTTACCCCACCAAGGGTACTGGCTCTGAAGAAGTGCTCGACAGACTACGAAAACAAGCATCCATCTTCGGGAACCCTAAAAAGATAATATCGGATCGTGGAACGGCTTTCACCTCGAATGCTTTTGAACATTACTGCAAAGAGCAAGATATCGTTCATTTGCTTATTACAACGGGAGTACCCAGGGGTAATGGACAGGTCGAGAGGATCAATCGGATTCTTGTGCCAATTTTGACAAAGATGTGCCTTGAAAATCCAGGACTATGGTATCGACATGTAGATAAGGTGCAACAAATAATTAACAACACACCACCTAGGAGCACAAAGATTTCACCATTTAAGATCTTGACCGGAGTTGAGATGCGATTGCGGGGAATGCCAGATATCCAAGAGATTCTCAACGAAGAGATTATCGAAGAATTTGACACGGAACGTAGAGAGATTCGAAACCAAGCAAAATCCAATATCGCAGATTTGCAAAGGGAAAATTATAGTTATCAACTCAGGAAGCGTAAGGAAGCTCAGGTGTATAAGGTCAACGATCTAGTAGCTGTCAGAAGAACTCAATTCGGAACTGGGCTTAAGCTGAAGCCGAAATTCTTAGGGCCGTATAAGGTTGTCAGGTTGTGTAGGCATAGTCGATATGAGGTCGAAAAAGTAGGAGATCATGCTGGTCCGGGGCGCACTACCGCTGCCGCTGATGGCATGAAGCCTTGGGTGAAACATTCGGGGCCGAATTTCTCTCAGGATGGCCGAATGTAGGATCCCAAAACCACAGCACTGGACAAAACGGACGAAATACGTAAAACGACAACACTGGTACGAGACAATACAGACAGGACGAAAGAGAACGTGAAAAAGAGGGCAGTCAAAAAGAATCAGCCCTAGAGTTAAGTCGTGTGCGCGGTCCGTTTTGTTTGCTCAGCAGAAGTCTTTATTATTTTGTAATTAAACAATTAATATCAAGAGTTCATAAAGTGTTTCCTTTTTGTTGATTAAATTGAGCCAATTAAACAGTTAAAAACAAGCAAGGTGTTTTATTTGTAATATTTACTGAACTGTGGGAAGAGAATCCCACATATATAAAAGCTTATTTTTTTAAGAAACATAAATTCATATTTGCTTAAGAAATCACATGGCATTCTGTTTTTATCTTTTACTGCTAAAAGAGTTTAAAAAATGAATTTTATGCTTATGAACAGTTTTATCTAATTTCATTTATTTTTAAAATTCGTAGTCTATTACATAAGAGCCGGTTCGAGCGAGTCAGTCGTGCATTTCATTTATTTTCAATTTTCATCCCGAAATTTACTTTCTAAAACGTATAAATTGGAAGAACAGTTTTATATGCACATTAGCCCGAAGTTAAGCTCTAAGGCTTTTGGACCATCATGAGTGTATTGATAGCTTGCATCCACATACAAAAAAAGTAAAAAATCAACTAATTTTATAAGGCAAGTTAAATGCACACAGTCATGCTTACTTACAATGTTATAATAGAATATCTACACATACGTACATATATAAAACACAAATTGTTCAGCAAAAAAAATTGAGTATATGTAGACTCATAGATTTAATACCATCCGCCCACATCCTGTTTAGCTAATTCCAACTCCCATTATCTCCATTTTGTCCCATTTTAGTTTTCTATTTTCCCTTTAATCGTCTGTCAATTTGCTTTCATCAGCAAAATTCAATTCAATATAGAAACGCGATGAAAGGACTTCACTTTTTACTATTTCTAGAATAGTTTCAAAAAAAAAAAAAAAAACTCCAGCTGCAGTCATCTAGCTATTCCTTTTTGTCGCGTCCTTTTTCTTCCTTTAAAAAGCTATTTATATTTGACACTTTTGCAGAGTGCACAATCGCAGATTTATTGTCGTTGTGCACTATTCTATTGAATTATAAAAATGAATCTGCTACTGGCTTTACTCGTAGTTGGGACCTGCTCGAACAACAACTGTTCGTTCTCAGTAATGGTTTTTTATTATTAAAAATTTAGCTTTGTTGAAAGCTTTTATTTTCGAAAGGGGGTTTATTTTTTTTTATATCAATTAAGCATCTTATAGATTTATTACCTGCAGATTGGTATTGAGGTTGATTTTAGCTAATGGATAGCATTTATTCAGGGAGTTAAGCGAATGCAATTTATTAATTTCGCCTCAAAGGGTCTACATAGAAAGGATAGTAATTGGGGAGACATTTATGAAATTGAAGTACTTTTTTCATTTAATATTAATATATTATGAAAAGAATGTAATGTTTTTTTTGTTGGATTAGTCATTCTTGTGTAAGATTTAATACTATGTATGCAATGAGCAGATCGGATGGAAGCCGGAGGCTTATTAAAACTGTAAAAGCAACGACAAAGAGGATTACTATAGTGGTTTTGTATTTATATAATCCTTTTTAAACATGATTCCTTGAATTTGTCCTAAAGTTTTAATAAACGCTGCCAAGAAAAGAAAGAAAAGCTCTTTTTGAATAAAATAGCCGAATTAATTTATAAAAATGAGGATTTTCTTAGGTAAGGAACTTACTGACGAAAACTACCGTAAAAGCTTTTTTTTTGAAAATAAAGTGTTTAAGATGGTTTTTCGCAATAAACGCAGCAACAATTTTCTTGAAATATGTGATAGGAACCGTACTGAATTCTGGAATGAAGAATTCTTTATATAATGACAGGAAGTATTTTTTGATGACAAGAACTGAATTAAATATAATGACGCAACATTTAAGTTGAATTAGTTTAAATTGAAACTATGTTAAAACAGTAATTATTGAACAATATCAATTTTACAGCCATTCAGAAGGTATTGTTTGTTGAAAAGAAATGCATGCCTGTATTGCACGTACTTGCTCTTATGTAAAAGTACTTTAGAATTTAAAAACTGTTTAAAACTAAATATAAAACATGGATTTTATGAGATAAAAATGAATTTATGCAAATAAAGCTTAAAAATCGTTTTATAAGTAAAGTAATTTTGTATAAAAGAAATTTCCTAAAAATGTTTCAAGAACAAAATTTGGAATGCCAATTTTAAGTGTTAAGTAGTTTAGATTTTAGGAAATAATTTAAAAAAATAATCGTTCACACTTTGAAGATATTGATTTTTAAAAATACCCAAAAAATATTTTTTCGAATATTTTTATATACAGTAAAACCCCCTTAAGAGAAACGGCAAAATGTCATAGTCTTTCTTTCACTTAAGCGGGTTTTTCACTTAAACGAACCCCGCTTAAGTGAAAAATAATTTCACTTAAGCGGAGTTCGGATAAGTGAAAAAAAATTTCATTTAAGCGGATTTAAAAATTCCATTAAGCGGAGATTTAATGCTAGAAACAATATTATTTTTATCTTTCGGAATTGCCTTGAAAGAAGTTAAATAAAACAACGATTAAATAACACAAAAATAATTTATTGAAAAACGAAAACTAGCAAATTTTTTTTCTGTTCGATTCAATTTTTTTTTCCACTTAAGAGAGTTTTTTTCAATGAAAAATATTAAAAATTAACTGAAAATATGTTTCAGTTATGTGGGTTTTTCGCTTAAGCGAGTTTCACTTAAGCGGAGCGTTTTAAGGGAAATTGGTCGGAAAATACTTGGGGATGAAAAAAGTGTTTCAGGTAAACGGGTTTTTCTCTTAAGCGGGTTTCTCTTAAGCGGGTTTCTCTTAAGCGGGTTTCTTTGAAGCGGGTTTTACTGTACAAAATTATTTTAAATTTAATAGAGCTCCTGTTAAGAAATTTTGCTTAAAATCGAAATGTCAAAAATCAAAAAAAAAAAAACAAGTTATATGACAGGTAACGTTAATAATATTTGTCCCAAATTTTGTTGACCCATAATAGCACACTCATTTTTACTTGCGACGGCTGGACGATTTTCGTTAAACTTGGTAGATAGTATTTTCAGTTTTCTCCCCCCACACGTTTTTTCTTTTTTTTTTTTTTGAGACCAAAAATACGATTTTTTTCGAAATTTTATAAATATTTTTTTCCCAAAAACTGTTCCACACACTAAAAAGAAAAATATAAAAAAAACTTCATTTAATGAAACCTAGGTATTTAATGGTACCCCCAATGGAATCATTTTTTTGTTTTTGATTTTCTCAAAAAAGCTCCTCAAAATTTTGAATATTGTTGTGTATTAAAATTAAAAAAAAAGAAATTTTGGATTTAAAAAAACATATTTTTTTTTTCAAAACTCAATATGCATACCGAAAACTCTATGTTATACAATTTTGGTAAATTTTTTTTTCTTTCCATAAATTCTTACGATCTTAAATTAAATAAAAACAAAATGCACGACTGGGTCGCACGAACTAAAAATTTCAAAAATGAATGTTACTAGAGAAAAACTGTTCATAAGCATAAAATTAATTTTTTTAAATGACTAAAACAACTTCTTTAGTAGTTGGAGGTAAAAAAAAATACCATGTGATTCAAAAAAATATAGGTTTATGTAAGAACAAAAATTATAAGTGCTTGTAGTGGTTTCTTAAGAAAATAAGATTTTATATACAAAAATTTTAACATTTTTAAGAAAAAATTTTGGTACTCCAATTTAAAATTTTTATTATTGTTTGAATAAAAATTAAATTTACCAAAAAAATATTCAGACGTTTTTGTGATATTAAATTTTCCAAGAAAAATAGATTTTTTTTTTTCAAAATTAAAAAAAAAATATTTTTCTTTTTTTTTTTTTTTTTTTTATAATCTACCCGCGCTCAAGGGATTATGATTACCCTTTAAATGGTTTAACACAGCGCGGGCGTGAAGTTAATGAAGAGAAAGAAGGATAGGAAAGATGTGTGGCACGATGTTCTGAGACTGTTGGTGGTTGTCTCAGATATTTTTATCTCCAGGGATGGCGGCTGAGCTAAAGCGGAGAAATGCCGTGTCTTATTTTTATGTCGCTTATAATTCACATTATTTTATTCGTGTTCAGCCTTGTTGGGCATACTAGTTTAACTCAATTACATGCTGTTAGTGTTATGCCTGAACAACATGTAATGAGTAAACCAGCAACCCATTGATGACAATTTTTAGAAGGTTTTTAATGGAATTAAAGCGACATAGACGACGGCAGGGATCGAACCTGTCATCATGAGGTTGACAGGCGAGCACACATCCATCGCGCCACGGCCACCCAAGTCTTGAAATGCAATGTTTTTTAAACTTTTTGTAAGATTCTCTCTAAAAAATTTCATTAAAATCCGTTATGCCGATAATGAGAAATTCAAAATTTAAAAAAAATCGTTCTATGGTAGGTACAGTCAGTAATAACTTTTTTCAATTTTTTTTTATTTAATTATAGATCTTAAAAATGAATAGAAAGAAACAAATTTAAGCAAAATTCTCGGAACTGTTTTCGAGAAAAATGCGATTTTCGAAAACCATTTTTTAACATTTGTATGGAGGGTACCGTCATTTTTAGGTTAAATAATTTTTTTTCTCATATCTTGTTGAATATTTTAAGAAACTTTTATTTATAAAGTTTTAAAAAAAATCGAGCATGGGGTTTTCGAAATATTGAGTTTTCAAAAATAAATTTTGATTTTTTTTTAAATCCGAAAAAAAAAAATTGAAAATTTGCAATACACAATAATATATACAATATTGAAACTGCTTTGGAGACTTAACATAAAAAAAATGATCAAAATAGGTTGTACTGTTTTTGAGTAAAAAAAACCAAGAAAAGCTTGCAAGGGGGGGGTACCAAAAATAACCATTTTTTGGAAATTTTTTTTCAACCATTTACCTAGGTTTGACTAAATAAAATTTTACGATTTTTTTTAAATAAATCTGTGGGACAGTTTTTGAGAAAAAAAATATTTATAAAATTTCGAAAAAAAATTCGTATGGCATGTACCGTTATTTTTGGTCTTAAAAAAAAAGAAAAAAAAAAGTGTGGGGGAAAAAAATAAAACCCATATCTACCAAGTTTGACGAAAATCGGCCTAGCCGTTTAGCTGTAGTCAAACAGACAGGATTGCGAGACCCACTTTTTTGGTCTTCGCTGTCATCGTAATGTCAACTTTTATCAAAATCTCGAGTTCGATTTTTTTTTACGAATGCATAACTTGCCTTATAGTAACTATACTCGTAAGTCGCAAGTAAAAAATTTAAATTAATATATTACTGACTGTACCTACCATAGGATTTGAATAAAAAAATTTATAGAGAAGGTTCTAAAAAGTTTAAAAAATATTGCATTTCAAAACTTAAAAAAAGTATTTTTTGAATTTTTGGAATAAATAAATTAATTTTTTTTTTGGAAAATTCGATATCTCAAAAACGGTTCAATATTTTTTTTGATTATTTAATTTTTCTTTGTACAATAATATTATTTTAAAGTTGGCATACCAAATTTTTTTCTTAAAAATGTTTTAAAAATTTTATTTATAAAAGCTTATTTTTTAAAGAAACCACTACAACGACTTATAACTTTTGTGCTTATATAAATTCATATTTGCATAGCATAAAAACAGATTTTTGAACAGTTTTCTCTAATAATATTCTTTTTTAAATTTCTGAGTTCATTACATAAGAGCAAGTTCGTGTATGGATTATGACAGCAAATTGTAAACAATTGTCAGAAATTAAAATTGATAATAACACCTAATTTTATACTCCCAACATTTTGAAAATACTATCAAAATATAAGAAACAATAATCCTGCTGTTTTTTGTGACATATTCCCAGTACATTGAGAACACCGTTTTTGGACCTTGTGTAAATACATGTCATTAAAAATTGTTTCTTTTTTTTTAGTTTTTTTTTCATTCTTGTAAGTCGTCTTAATCCAGAATGAACGATAAATCATTCTGTTTATCGTTAGTTTTGAATTAAATTACCGATTTTGACATTTTGATTTATTCAATAAAAACGTATAGCTCTAGCAAAGCTTTACAGACATTTTATTTGCCACCACTCGGAAGAAAAATAGTTTTTTTTATATTGCCATGAAATAATAAAACACTGAATTTGAAGCTTTCCACTTATTCTCAGCTTAAATACATTTCAATCTGCATATAACCATTAATTTCAACTCTAATTCAACTTGACATATTGTTACGAATACTTTTCCAACACATCCCTAAGCATTTTTTTGTATTTTCGTTTCCAATTACTTTAGTCCCTTCGTGATGAGATCACTCATAGATAAATCTGATTTGTTAAAAGAAGAAAGAGGGAACTAATTTATAGCTTTGTAACTTATGTGGCTTTCCGTTGGTTCTGAATGAAATACGATTTCAAATTGTCGTTGTATTCGTGTAATTTCCTGTGTGTCATTGTTACAAAAAAAAATGTTCATCCCTTATTACTGTCAGTAGAGAAGTATGAACTTGATGAATTTATAGAATCATTTTCCATTTTTCAGTGGAAATAACTTTTTTATGTATTGGACACAATTTTCAAATAATTTTATTAGAAAAAATGGCTTATTTTAATGTGTAGAGATCTAATTGCTAACCTTGATTTTTAAAAATGTTAAAAAGGGTTATTAGAGGACTTCTTAGTACAATTTAAGTACATTGAAGTTAGGAAGTTTGTGCGACTCGCTCGTTTTTTTTTTGCAAAATGAAAAATTAAATTTGGGAAAACAGTGTTCCCAATCGTTTTCTTAATTATTTCTTCATCTGTCTTTGGATCTTTTGTTCTAACCAAACAATAACGAGGTAAACAACAATACATGGAAAACGTCCGCTTGAATTGTTTTCTCTCAACGCTTTTCCAGCAAATTCATTACTTCACAGTCTTCATGACAAAATAATAAGAGTGTTTTCTCACATAATCGTTCGTGAAAAATCTTATTAAAACTCTTATTGATGTACTTTCTTTGGATTTAATACCTTAAACTACCTAAACCAGCTGAAATAAACTATTAAATGCAACACTACAGTATTTCTTGGTTTCATACTTGCACACAAAAGCAACAAATAATATCCCAAGACTTCAGTGTCAATGCTCTGTGTGTGTCAAGATTAATGATTTTGTCCTTACGTATAGCGATCAGACTATACGATACAAACCCTTGTATAAGTCTCCCCCCAACAATGTGCGCAAATTATCCCCAATTTATCTATAATACTCTAAACACCCCCTTTCGACTTTGCAAACAAACTGGCGTACGTTACGTGGGAAAATGAAAATTGATTTTCCTCTATAAATCAACAGAGCTGAGAGAGACAGAGCTAAAGGACTAAACAGAGATTACCTTGTCATCTTGATGATGGCTACAAATTACTGGCTATCGGTTGGGACTTTGCATAAATGCATAATGCGAGACAAGCAGATAGGATCCTCTTGGAGTATAATTAATATCTTGCAGCTTGTCTGTCTTATGCAGTTCTGTATTTATACTTCCCTTGCAAGGAGTAGAATGAACCTGATATGAAAAATAATATTATAATGCATTAAGTTAGTTGTTATGCCTGGAGCCCGAAGGAGTCCTTTGAGATTTCTGTTTGTAGGGACTTGCAAGAAATCATGGCTAACAATGTACGCAACGTGATTCAATATTAACACAATTAATGCTTGACCATAATTATTAAGCTTGCAATGAAGTTGAGAATGGGATAAATGTTAAATGATGATGAATGAAAATTAGATTTGTGTTTGAGGCTTTAAGTGTCATTTAAGAGTCTTGAGTTGCTTTAAATTGGTTTTGACATAAATTGTGTACTGGAATGTTTATTTGATTTAACAATTCAATTTAGGCCCATTTACTTATCATTGAAGTTAAACACATGTGACACACTTATGTTAAGATAAAAGTACTACACGGCCTTTAACTTTACTTTAATATCCTAAACGACATCTTAAAATTCGTGATAAGGATATTTATCACGATGGATATGCTTGAATACCACGAACTTTAGATTATAAGATACCAATGTATATTAATATAAAAATGTCTACGATTTAAAGTGTAACTGACGTGAGAGTTAAGATTAAATTGAAGGAAAGACTTCCCGTAAATAATCGGATATGGCAATTTTGCCTATCTGTCTGTTCCACTACAGCCTAATTCTTACAACTTGGTAGATCACATTTTCAAATTTAAATTTTAAAAATTTCGTATAGTACCTAAATCGTTCAAAAAATTTACGTAGAATGGTTTTACATGGAATTTCATAGAACCATTCTTTTTACTTGCGATATAGGTGCTATAGGGCAAGTTCTGCATTTGGAAAAAAAATCGAACTCGAGATTTTGATCAAAGTTGACATTACGATGATAGCGAAGACGAAAAAAGTGGGTCCGACAATTCCGTCTGTCTGTCTGTATGTCTGTACCTCGAAGTACAGCCTAAACTACCGGAGGTATTTTCTTCAAACTCGGTAGTTAAGTTGCATATCAATTTTTTTTATAAAAATTTTAAGGACAATTTAGTACACAAAAAACATGTTTCAGTGTGTCTGTATGTCTGTACCTCTCACTACAGCCTAAACCACTGGACCTATTTCTTTCAATCTCGGTAGTTAAAGGTCTTCGGTGATTCCCTAGAGAAGAAATTGAAATTTTTTTTTAGCTCCAAACCTAAGGGTACCCCCCATACACCCGTAATGCAAAATCTTATTTATCTCGAAAACGGTTCTAACGATTTTGATAAAAAAAATTAAGTGTGATATGATATATATATATGTATGTGTATATTAAACACTCGTTATTTAGGATGACTGTTTTTATTCATGGTCAACTTACAACTAACTTAAATTAACTAACTTAACTAAGAGCTTTGATGCTCTCTGTACTTTGATTTATATATGTACTGGAACAATGTGTACTTATGTAATATATATACATCAATCCTTCCCAACTTAGTTTAACAATTCATTTTTAAATTAATATATTTCAATTATACTTCAATTTTAACAATTTTTCTATAAAAGGTTATAATTTAAAATTTTGAATTAAGCTTAACTATCTTCAACTGCTATAATTTCTATTTTGTTATCAATACTTTTACATTTCGATTTTACATATTTTTCTTTTTAAGTTTCTTACTAAACCTCATTTGATCTTCCATAAATTGTTTTTACTTGCGATATAGGTACTATAGGGCAAGTTCTGCATTTGGAAAAAAAATAGAACTCGAGATTTTGATCAAAGTTGACATTACGATGATAGCGAAGACGAAAAAAGTGGGTCCGACAATTCCGTCTGTCTGTCTGTATGTCTGTATGTCTGTATGTCTGTACCTCGAACTACAGCCTAAACTACCGGAGGTATTTTCTTCAAACTCGGTAGTTAAGGGTCTTCGGTGATTCCCTAGAGGAGAAATTGAAATTTTTTTTTTAGCTCCAAAACTAAGGGTACCCCCCGTACACCCGTAATACAAAATCTTATTTATCTCGAAAACGGCTCTAACGATTTTGATAAAAAAAATTAGGTGTGATTTTATGGACATGGACTACATTTTGGTGAAAAAAAAATTTGGGGGGAAATGTTATCAGGGGTACCTGTCATAGAACGGTTTTTTTGATTTTCGAATTTCTCACCAACGGCTCTAACGATTTTAACCAAAATTTTTATGCAGGAGCTGCCTTACATTTAAAAAAATATAAACTAAAAATTTTTTCGAAAAAATAGTTTTTGGATTTTTAAAAAAATAATAGAATTTTTTTTTTGAAAATTCAATATCTTGAAAACCGATACACGATTAAATTTTTAAATTACGTTTTAAAATGTATTTTATTAAATACTAATAATTTGCATATCAATTTTTTTTATGAAAATTTTAAGGAAAATTTAGTACACAAAAAACATGTTTCAGTGTGTCTGTATGTCTGTACCTCTCACTACAGCCTAAACCACTGGACCTATTTCTTTCAATCTCGGTAGTTAAGGGTCTTCGGTGATTCCCTAGAGGAAAAATTGAAATTTTTTTTTTAGCTCCAAAACTAGGGGTACCCCCCATACACCCGTAATGCAAAATCTTATTTATCTCGAAAACGGCTCTAACGATTTTGATAAAAAAAATTAAGTGTGATATTATGGATATGGACTATATTTTGGTGAAAAAAAAATTTGGGGGGAAATGTTATTAGGGGTACCTGTCATAGAACGGTTTTTTTGATTTTCGAATTTCTCACCAACGGCTCTAACGATTTTAACCAAAATTTTTATGCAGGAGCTGCTTTGCATTTGAAAAATTACAAACTAAAAATTTTTTCGAAAAAATAGTTTTTGGATTTTTATAAAAATAATAAAATTTTTTTTTTGAAAATTCAATATCTTGAAAACCGATACACGATTAAATTTTTAAATTACGTTTTAAAATGTATTTTATTAAATACTAACAATTTGCATATAAATTTTTTTTATAAAAATTTTAAGGTAAATTTAGTACACAAAAAACATGTTTCAGTGTGTCTGTATGTCTGTACCTCTCACTACAGCCTAAACCACTGGACCTATTTCTTTCAATCTCGGTAGTTAAGGGTCTTCGGTGATTCCCTAGAGGAGAAATTGAAATTTTTTTTTTATCTCCAAAACTAAGGGTACCCCCCATACACCCGTAATGCAAAATCTTATTTATCTCGAAAACGGCTCTAACGATTTTGATAAAAAAAATTAGGTGTGATATTATGGACATGGACTACATTTTGGTCAACAAAAATTTTGGGGCAAAATGTTATTAGGGGTACCTGCCATAAACCCGTTTTTTTTATTTTCGACTTTCTTATTAACGGCTCTAAGGATTTTAACCCAAAATTTTCAGCAGGAGGCCCCTTAAGTTTAAAATAATATTGTATACAAAAATATTCGAAAAAATATTTGTTGGGTTTTTTTGAAAAAATTTTTTTTTTTTAAATCAATATCTTCAAAACCTATGAACGATTATTTTTTGAAATTATTTCCTAAAATCAATATTATTTAATACTTAAAATTCGCATCCCACATTTCTTTCTTAAAAAATTTTAGAGAAATTTCTTATATAAAAAATTTATTTAATAATAAAACTTTTTTTTTTTTAAGTTTATTTGCATAAATTCATACTTTTCCGGAAACCAGACGGCAATTTTATGCATTTGAACATTATTATCTCATTAAATCCATGTTTTATATTTATAAAATGTATCTTAAATTCCAAAGTACTTTTACATAAGAGCAAGTTCGTGCGATCCAGTCGTGCATTTTATTTTTTAAAGCTACTCTATTTGCCTCTAATTCTCTCTCTGTTTCTAATTTCTCTTCGGCACTTTGATATTCTTCATCTTCCTCTTCTAATTGTATTTTTGAATCAATTCGATTTTCTTCAATTTTATTTTTCGTACTATTATTTTGAATAAAAGTATTTGCAGGACTAAACCGAACAGAATAATTATATTTTTTTATTTGATTAATATGAGCTACCCTTTTAGTGCCATTTATACAAATTAAATAAAGAAATTTTGAAATTTGCTTAACTATAAATCCTGGAATCCATTTAACATGAGTTTTAAAGTGATTTTTGTAATAAATTGTTTCATTTTGTTTAAATTTTTTTTAATTTGTTTGTATTGTTTCAATCTCTTATTTTTACTTAACCTAATATTATATTGTAGCGCATGTTCATTTGTTATTTTTGTCTCAATTTGATTAGCTTTTGTTAAAATATCTAAGCAAGTTATTGGTTTGAAATTGAAGATCATATTTGCAGGAGACTTATTCGTAGAAACTGTGGGCGTATTACGGTATTTTAGTAAAAAATTTGCAATTTTTAAGCTAAAATTTTTAACTTGCGTCGTTTCAACTAAAATTTTCTTAATGGCACTCTTTACAGTTTGTACTGCTCTTTCAGCAAGGCCATTTGATTGTGGATGATACGGTGGCGTCTTTAACACATTTATACCATTTTTCTCGCAAAACTCTATAAATTCAAAAGACTGGAAGGGAGGCCCATTATCGGAAACTAATTGAGAGGGTAATCCAAAAACTGCAAACCAATTTCGAAGTTTTTCAATTACCTTTTCTGCGCGAGTACTGTTCATTTCTGATATCTCGATCCATTTTGAGAAACTATCCACGAGCAATAAAAATTTGTTTCCTCCTATATCAAAAAAGTCAATGTGGACTCTCTCAAAAGGAAATGATGACGGAGTCCAATGCGATCCCTTGAATGATTGGATATTATTCTGCGTTTTGCAACAAATGCTACAAGATCTTACAAACTCCTCTATATCTATCTCCAAGCCCTTCCACCACACGTAGCTTCGTGCTAGCATCTTCATCCTTGTAATCCCTATATGTGTATCGTGTAACATTTTAAGTACATCATGTTTGAGTGATTCCGGAATTACAACTCTGTTACCGTAATAAATACACCCATTATTACAAGAAAAACTTAAGCCTTTATCAAAATAATATTTCATTTCCTTGTCAATATAATGATTTTCCCTATTTATCAACCCATTATATACCTTTAGTAAAAGGTTATCTTTCTTCGTTTCGCGTTTTATATCTTCTAATTTTAAAAGTTTTATGCTTTCAGGAGCAAAAGACAAAAAATTAAGAAACTCCTCGGAAATTTCTGTTGAACTATTGACCGGCAACCTTGATAAGGCATCAGCATTACCTACTTCTGTTCCTCTTTTATATTTAACGTCAAAATCATACATGGCTAATTGAATCGCCCACCGTTGCAACCTTGCCGCCGCCACTGCCAAATGCCCTTCCATGGACTACATTTTGGTCAAAAAAAATTTGGGGCAAAATGTTATTATAGGGGTATCTGCCATAGACCTGTTTTTTTATTTTCGACTTTCTCATTAAGGATTTTAACCCAACATTTTTAGCAGGAGTCCCCTTAAGTTTAAAATAATATTGTATATAAAAATATTCGAAAAAATATTTATTGGGTTTTTAAAAAAAAAAAAATTTAAATCAATATCTTCAAAACCTATGAACGATTATTTTTTGAAATTTTTTCCTAAAACCAATATTATTAAATACTTAAAATTCGCATCCCCCATTTTTTTCTTGAAAAACTTTAGAGAAATTTCTTATATACAAAATTTATTTAATAATAAAACGATTTTTTAAGGTTTATTTGCATAAATTCATACTTTTCCGGAAACCAGACGGCAATTTTATGCATTTGAACATTATTATCTCATTAAATCCATGTTTTATATTTATAAAATGTATCTTAAATTCCAAAGTACTTTTACATAAGAGCAAGTTCGTGCGATCCAGTCGTGCATTTTATTATTTTTGTTCTTATCTATGAAGATGCAACCGATTTTAATCAATATTTTTTACTAAGAAAAATTGGGTAGTTTTTTATATGTATATACATATACCTACATTTCTAAAAAAATTATTTTTTTAAAAAAATTGAAATATTTTGAAAACTACGTTCTTGACTTTTAGAAACTTCACAGTTAAATTTTTTTTAATACTGAATCATGAAAAACACAGAAGCTTTATCCAAAAAAAGTGTACGAGCAAAATAAATATTTTTTTCTCAAGTTCAAAATTAAAAAAAAAAAATTACTATCCACTTAAAAAAAAGTATTTTAAAAGGGCGTTGTAATATTTCGAAGTACAATATCAACATTTCTGATGAAAATGAAAGCGCACTTAAAATCACCCCACGTTGAACGTATTATGTCTTTTAATTATTACCTTTCTCATTGTTCTATGTAAATAAATTTTGATGCTAAGATGATTTACCAATACAAATAATAATTTATTTTCGTGTTCAATAGTACGATTCGTATTTACTAATACTAATAGAAAATATAGTTTAAAACTCCACATAAAAGCACGCGGCTCTATGGCAGTTTTATAGTTTATATTAAAGCTTTTAGCACTATTAAGGAGCTAAAAAGTGCTCTCAAGAGCGTTTTTTTGAATAAACGAGCCCTAAGATTAGCTCTGAAAGTGCTTTTCAAGCATTACTTCTGCTTAAAATGTTTCTTGAGTCGGAACAAAAATTATTTTATCTAAAAATATCGGTACTCACCATACCAATCGAAAAAAAAAATGGTTTTTGAAAATCGTATTTTACTCGAATAAGACAACTAGAATATTTATATTTTTTATTTTATTTTGCTGAATTTTTACGTTCCATAATTCTATTAAGAAAATTGAAAAAATAAAAAAAGGTTTTTGACTTTCTCCATTATCGGCATATGGGATCTTAATGATATTTTGAATACAAAAGCTTCTAAATTTGTAAACTTGGAATTGACGTAAATCTTTAATTTTTTTTTAAATATTTAAAAAGTTTGCTCTTATATAAATTCATGGCTGCATGCGATATTGTACAGTAAAAAAAAAAATTTAAATAAAAAAGTTATATAAGTTGTATAATATGAAGTTAAAATTAATGGCGCGAAATTTTGAAATGAAACTAGCTTAAAAAAACGATTTTGTCAATTTGAATCAAATATAGCATCATACTTTCTCTACCCTTTTATTAAAGTTAAAATCATCGAATACCTATTTTATTATTTTAGTATCGTGCTTTTTACAAACGCCACAAAAGGTCTGTTTACTTAGGTTTCTGCACGAACTGTCATTGTTTTGGGTCTGTTCAGAATCAATTTATTAAGAAAATTGCCTTAGTACGATATTAGTTAGAAAATGTTTAAAATTACGAATGAGTTAGTAAAATACTTTAAAGTTAGTAAATTGTTAAGTAGTATCATACTTTTACATTATTAATTATTTTTCAGGATTAAAAGGAATAGAGCATTAGGTTTCCGAAATATTGAGTTTTTAAAAATCCCAAAAATAATTTTAAAAAATTTGAATACACAATAATATTCTAACTTATGGAGAGCTCTAACATAAAAATGTTCAAAATCGACTGTTCCGTTTTTGAGAAAACCAAAATCAAAAAAATGGTTCGAAGGGGGTTACCATAAATAACCGCTTTTTGTAAGTTTTTTTTCAACCATTACCTAGCTTTTAGAGCTGTGTCAATCAGGATCCATTTTCCGTTTTTCTTGATCCGATCATCGAAAAGTAATGATGATCGAAATCACAAATTTTCATTTTAACCGATCTCAATCATTTAGATGATTCTCAATTCTCGATTTTCTATTTCGATCTCAATCATTTCAATGAGTCTCGATTTTCGATATCAGTTAACCCGATTAACCATGATTTACTGGATTCCATTTGTTCCGATTCAATCAATTCGGATTATTAACGCCAAACGGACGGTGGACTGGAATGTATGGTTTGAAGTCGGCATTCAAGAACATGATTGATCGATTGATTGTTGATGTTGTGGGCTGCAGAAGCAATTGTGGGGTTGAACTTGTGTTATTTGAAGTATTAGGATCCGGTATTTTTATTGTGAGAATTTAACCCAGCAGCTAGGTACCTGAATATTCAATAGATAGTAATAGAAATTATCGAATAAAAACTATTATTCCTAAAATTGCTGTTTACCGAAGCAATAAGTAAAATCTCTTTTTTTCTTGACATTTTTGGACGCTTCTTAATCCATCGACATCGTAGCCATCTTTAACAGTTTATGACTTGACAAATAGTGGACCAATTTAGTTATGACGTACATAGAGTATTTAGTTGCAAATATCACTCGAAAGCCCTAAAATTGCTCTTTTCCGGAGCAAGAAATAAAATCACTTTTTTTTTCGTAATAATTCGTTTTCATTTGGCAATTTTATCATCGAAATCGAAATGAAAATCAAATCAAAATAGTATTGAATCATTTTAATGAAATGAAAATGATCGAATGATCGATCGATTGAAATGATCGAATCATTTTTGTAATCGATTGTTGAACGGTTCGATCATTTCAAATGAACGATTTAGCTGATAGCTTTAACTAAATAATTTTTTAGAATTTTTGTTCCCAAAAAAATCTGTGGGACAGTACTTTAGAAAAAAAATATTTATAAGATTTCGAAAAAATGTGTTAGGCAGGTACCGTTATTTTTGGTCTTAAAAAAGAAAAAACGTGTGAGAAAATTTTTTAAACGATATCTACCAAGTTTAACGAAAATCGGCCGAGCCGTTTAGATTGTAGTCGAACCGACAGACAGAATTTCGAGATCCACTTTTTAAGTCTTCGGTATGCGTAATGTCAACTTTGATCAAAATCTCGAGTTCGTTTTTTTTACGTATCCATAACTTTCTTGCCTCCTTGTACCTATAAGTCGCAAGTTAAAACATATTTTAATCAAATACAGTAAGCCCTCGATTGACGCAATACCTCAGTAAAAGCAACGCCTGAATTAATAATACTATTGAGTCAGTAATTGCAACTTTTCAACAAAATTTTAATCCGTAATAGCTTTCCATCCCTTATCTACTTACCATTTGTTTTTTGTTTTCCTTTTTCGGTGTACGAGGTATAATTTTACTATAATTACAATTATCTTATACCTAATTATTTCTCTTGAGGAATGAAATTTCTTTTTAAAAAATTTCATTTAAAAAATATTGATTTAATTCGAACCAGATCTTGTTCAAAAAATTGAAAAAAGAACGTTTTGGCGCTTATTTAGCCATTCCTTAGTCCAAATTCGTTTCCTCTTATTTTGTTGCCTTTTTATTTCTTTTTCTTCATCTTCCAAAGTTATGAGAACTGCAATCAAAACGTCCACAATGATTAAAATTCTAAAGAAAACTGATGTATGACACATGTTTGACAACTGTCAACGCTAATGGCTTCAATCCATCAAACATTCATCAAACCTATTTGTCACACATACATATTTGAGAAACGTTCCTATTCTAGAAGACGATACAAAATTAGACGAACATGGTAAAACACAACATAATTCCATCGGGCAGTTTTTCATCATTCCTGAAATGTTTAACTTGTGTTGCTTTTTTCCTTCATATGTGTAGATTTATACGTAGATACATACAAACGTAGTAGATAATTGAATTTCCAGGATTACTATAAATTGTTTTTGCTTACTTGTCTGTGTGTAAACGGTTTCAGTTTTTATTATTTTAATAAATTTGTGTGTAGACCGATTTTCTCTCGAATCTCGAACCGATATATTAAGCCACAATCCATGTCTGCCAGTCACACCGCATAGCCAACAAGACCCGAAATTTGTGTTAATTGCGCTTCTTCCACAAAAAAATGAAAATTCCATACCCTATTGTAGTTAGATTTATTTTTTCATATAGTGCTAATTGTATCAGCAAACAAAAAAAAAGCTCCCGCCATTCCTCGAAACCACTGATTGTAAACTCATTGCATACTTTCCCGGTGTTGTATATGAAAAAGCAAAATTGCCACCATTCAAGCATTTCCGAATGACCCCATAAAACCAAAACCAAAAAAAAAAAAACACATACAAACATTTTTCGTTTCTCAGTTGTTAATGCTGAATATCGTATTCTTTCTTTTTTGTTTGTGTCTCTGTGTTCTGTTGGTGTCCTTGTCGTGTCATATTTTTATTTCATAGGAAGTTCCTGCTGGGATCTATCACATTGACTCATATGTCCGGGATGCCCCGAAAACAGCAATTTTCGTTGGACTTCAGGATAATTTTTTCATTGATTATCCCGAAATTTTGACACCTTCGTCGACGTGTCCCACATTGTCGCCATCGCCTTCTTCGTCATCACCGTCAACACCATCGCAAATGGCTGAGGATGAATTCTACAATCATCATCACCACTATGACGAAATAAATAGCAATAAGACTCACACCAACAAAGAATACAACAATAACAACAACATCGATAATTTAGACAATTACTCCTGCAATAATAATCATCAGCAGGATTACCATTTGGATTCTCCATATCTGAAGGACCTTTCAGTATCCTTCTAAATCGAGTAACAACAACAACAACAAAGACAAATCACAGCTAAATCCTGGCCAGGAGTTCTTAGTTCCTTCTGCCAAAAAAAAAAAATAAATCGATGTCCTTGCTCACAAAAAAAAAAAAAAAAAAAAAAACAAAAAATCAATCGACATTGTTGTCACTTTATTTATCGCCACAAGGCATAAGGATTTATAAAAGAGCACAGGATGTGGATCCGCAATGGTCTGATGAAAATGACAGCAATGTCGCCGCAGTAACGGAAGTGGCGACAGTATTAATTTTTTACATTTTACAGTAAACTTTCAGATGAAAAACAAAATCAAATTGAAATCCTTAAAATTATTCAAAACAAATTGTTATCATTGGTGTGGCAGTGGCGTTGGGCTTTTATGGTTATTTTGTCATTGTTTGCGTGTGTTTGGTAAATCATTTTTTTAAAGCTTGGATTTGATGTCCTTTGAATATTGAATTCAAATTGCATACTTTTTTTTGTTGATTCATCGAACAAAAACTACTCTAAATCGTGTGAAAAAGATTGGCAATGAATATTTTTTTGTTTAAACGAAATTTTCGAATACAATAATAGTCACGTTATTATTTGCTTTTTGTTTTGTTTGTTATTCAATTAAAATGTTTATTGTTCAATTTGTATCTGTAATATGATTTTATAATAATAAATCCTTGATTCCCCTTTGAATATATTTTTCTTGTATTTCTTTTGTTCTGCTTGTCCTTTTGAATAATACATTTAATATTTAATTTTAAAATATAAATATATACAGATGCATTCATTGAATTTATTTATTTTTCCTTACGATAGATTGTCATTTTTTTCGTTTTGTATTCTTGACGGTATTTTCTCATTGTGTTGATGAATAATTTATTTTTAGGAACATATCCGACAATCGAAAGAGAGTAAACTGGACGAGATGGGTCGCTCGCGTTCCCGTTCAAAGCAGCGATCGAGAGACAATGTATCGGGCGTTCTGTCACCGAGGTAAGATTTTTCGAACAATTTAGAATTCCTATGCTATACGTTCTTAGCTTTAATTTCTTCAAAATAAACTTGAAAAGTTGAGTAATAGTAATTTTCAAATGATGAAGTATATTAAGGACTCTTCAATAAGGGCGGGCAGATGTTGAAGTGGGATATAACAAACTGTGTGTTAAGAATTAAGAAAACTCATTTTTTATTTAAAAGGCTCATGTATGCCATTTTCTTAATTCAACTTATATTTTTCATAAGGCTAGTTATCATTATCGTACAACTAACTTACTGGCCTTTCGGCTTAAAAAACTAACTTAATGCTAAAATTCATTAACTGTTTATTTATTTTTTCAAGAAATAATTATAAAAAAAGACTTAATACCTGTATCATGTCTTTTTTATATAACATTTATACTACTTACTTAAAGCTATACTAAAGCTAATAAAAACTACCTAAATCTATTTAAAAACTAGAACAGAAACAGCATGTTTTTTTAGTGTCTTATAATTTTTTTGTCTGCTTCATGATTTTTTTTGTGCCACCCTACTTAAAACTAAAACCATTGTTGGAGTAGTAAGCCCCAAGAATTAAGCTATAAGTTGAGGCCATCGCTCTTGCAATGTGACCCTTAGTCAGCTTCAGTGAGAAATTATCTATTCTGTTTATATTGGCTCCGTTGTATAGAGCCCTGTTGGAATAACGATGTTTTAACTGTGACTCTGGTGTTCTGTGTATTCCAAGGCAGCGACATAAGCACTGTCTTTCAAACTCCAGAATCTTTTCCATTTGAGATAGGGCAACTTTGAACCATATCGGGCATCCATTGGCAACCATCGACCTTATGAGATCCATGTAGCAAATCACCTTTACTCTGGTGTCAGGCCGTCTGCTAAAAAGCAACAGCTTCGTCAGGGCAACGGCTGCTCTAGCGCTGGTCAGAGCAGCATTTACATGTCTGTCGAAATACAAATACTGATCACACGAGATGCCAAGGTACTTTACTACATTTTTAATCGTCAGTGGTTGTCCATATGGTCTCACGACCACCAGCTTCAGGTCTTTCTCATATCTTATTAGGGCTAAAACCAACGAAGTCCTAAACAAAATAAGTTCTGATTTCAGAAAGTTGATTTTCAATTTCCAGTCATCACAATATAGCTGAATCTTGTAGAAGTCACACTGCAAGAGAGTTCTGATGACCTCAATTCTTGGAGCCGTTCTGTTCGCAATAATATCGCCGGCATACGCAGTTGCCTGAGTTAGACTACCTATCAGATCGCTATAGTCTAAATGCTGAACAGAATCGCTCTTTGCTACTGAAACCCATTTTTAATGTTGACTGCTGTGGTAAAAGTTACATTGCTACTCTCGACAACAACCGTACAAGCATCTGTATACCGGTTGTTGTTTTCGTTCCATTGGATATCAGAAACGAGCTTAGACGCGGCATGAATGGTGTCATGTCCCGCCTTAAAACCGAATTGATCTCCTGTATATCTACATATGCCATTATGCATGGAATATGCCATCGATCAAATGATTTTCCCGGCGGCTTCTTGCGGTGGCAAGTAGTGGTGAGCGCATTCGAATGAAATAATCGATTATAATCGATTCAGGCAACATCTCGAAATATCTCGATTCTTCACACAAATCATTCGAATACTCAAATCATTCGAATACTCAAATCATTCGAATGATTTTGTCTTATCTACTTTCTCTAAGGCTAGGCGCGCACATTCAATTTTTAGTTTCGCAACTTAGAGCAACTCGATTCCCGAAACTAAAAAGTTTGTGTTTTGACACAAACTAAACGATTGCCTCACAACGCTTCCATCATCCGGATGGAACTACATGATTCAAAATAAATATTAAACGGGTTGGGTATAGATACGATATCCCGCTTTTTGTAATCCCGTTTCTTAAAATCCCGCTATTAAAATTCCGCTTTTTATAATCCCACTTTTTTAAAATCCTGCTTTTTACTTAAAAAAATCGCGTGATTTTTAAAAATAAAAATAAATAAAAAAAGAGTTATTTTGAATAGCATTTTACTATAACAAATATATCACTAAACAAAATAAAGTATTAATTTGTAAGGGTCTTGCAGTTGCGCTTGTTGTCCGGAGTGAGCAAACGTGGCACCCATCACACCGACAGCTTTCTAATGCCCAAACTTTCATGGAGCATATGACCCACGCAGTATTTTGAGATGCCTACTGTTTCAGCTATCTCGGGCACATTCAATAGGAGGCGGTCTGCCAATACAAAAAAGTGGATTTTTGACACGTTATCCCCCGTGGTAGCCATTTTGTGGGTGCCTGGGCGGGACTCGTCAAAAACCGATGTGCGACCACGTTGAAACTCGATATACCAATTTTTGATAGTCGCCATCGAAGGAGAAGAGTCACCGTACACAGCATCTAAGCGCTGTTTGGTTTCGCTGCGCGATTTCCCTTCCAAAAACAAGAATCGAATCACCGACCGATATGGCTCTTTTTTCATTTTTCTAAAATTAGCGGACGAGCTCGCTTCCACACGTGGTCAAAAAAAAAAAACTACGAGTCCGATTCTGCTGAAATATCGACAGTAGCCGGCTAAGAGAACGTACAAGACGATGGTAAATCTCTCTTGTGATACTGGCACCATCGGGCGGTGAGGCTAAGTACAATTATGGTATCGCTCGAACACAAGTTGTTTTTGTTATTGCTTTTCCAAAATACTTTAAGAGCAGGACTCTGGTTGATCGATACCAGGTTTCTACTGAACTCTTCAAGCATTTTGGACCTCCAGTGGAAAACGAAGGTTAAACTTGGAATGGGAAGAAACGAATAGGTGGCTGAAACTTGTTGTGGTAAAATTTACCGCAACACCTCTACAGATTTTATATATTTTCAAACTAAACATAACTGTAGATATTATAATTTTTTTTCGAAATTTAATAAAATATTTTTTTTTCTCAAACATTTTTTTTAATTCAAGACCAAAAAAATGGTACCTGCCAAGTGAATTTTTTTAGAAGTCTTATAAATATTTTTTTTTTTTTTTCAAAAATTGTTCGACAGATTTTCTTAAATCAAAAAATATCATTTAGGTAATGGCTGAAAAAAAAAATCCGAAAAATGGTTAATAATGGTACCTCCCTTGGAAACATTTTTTGTTTTCAATTTTCATTTTTAACTTCCCATAGGGAGTTATTGTAATCGGTCCGATTTGTCAAATTGGAATTTTTGACATTTCTCGACGTTTCAAGGTCCCTAGAGGCTATATCAATCATTTTTAGAGAGATGTCTGTGTGTGTGTGTGTACGTACGTTCGTACGTTCGTACGTTCGTACGTTCGTACGTCCGTACGTTCTGGTACCATTTTTCGTCGTCGATATCTCAAGAACGAGTAAAGATATCGACTTCAAATAAATTTTGTTTAATAGATAATAACTTCGAAAGAGGCTGAAAGGGCGTTTATTAAAATTCAGTGAGTAGTTTTTTCACTATAACGGTTTAAAAAAAAAGTAAAAATTTTGGTTAGTTTCAAATATCTCACGAAAAAATAATGCCATTGATTTCAAATAAAATTTAATGTACTCATTATAAAGTCATACAGATTTGATATGAATTTGGAAAAAAATGAACATACCGTTATTTTTTTAAATAAAAAAACTGAAAAAAAAAATTTCATAACCCAGATATTCTAAGAACGGAAAACAATTTGAAACTCAAAATAATTTTATTTTACGAAAAATAATGTGTTTGACAACTGGTGAAAATTTCAAAAAAAACCAGTTAACAGTTTTTTTACAAAAAATAAAAAAAACTATATAAAATTCTATTGAAAATTGGTAAAAATTGTTTTTCGACTCAAATTTCTCAAGAACTAGTAGTGATATTGGTTTCTAATTTAGTTTATTTTATGCATAGTATAATTTTGTACAATTGGTAAAATGTTGACAAATATTGAATTAATAGTTTTTTTTTTTTAAATAAAAAAACTATTAAAAATTCTAGTGAAAACTAGTTAAAATTATATTTCAAGTCGAATTTCTTGGGAATGAACACCGATAGTGCCTTCTGAAGTATGTTGTTTTATACATCGATACCTTCCCATAGGAATGTATACTAAGCGACATTTCTAAAATTGTTCAGGAAACGAAAAAAACGAAGAAAGTTCTAGTTGAATTATAGTGTGCTAAGAGACAATTTTGGTTAAACTAAGTGACATCTAACAACATTTTTTGTTGCTCACTACAATGAGATCTTTATTAATGTCGCGTAGCATAATTTTTTTGGCGGATAATACAAATTTCAGGGGGCAACATTATTTTAATGAGAAAACATGGCAGTTGATAAATTTTTTTATTTGTATTCTAGTTTCCTTTTCATGCATAATAGATTGGCGAAACCCAGGCCAAAACGTGGCCCTTAACATATAGTATATTTCCTCATCAAAAAGTGTCGCTTAGTACATTCTTACGGGAAGGTATCGACATAATACAATTATTAACATATGGTTAAATTTTGACAAGTATCGAATTGACAGTTTTAACAAAAATATAAAAAAAAAATCTACTAAAAAGTGGTAATATTTGTTTTTCGACTAGAATATCTTGAGAACGAGCAATGATATTGACTGCCATTATTTAATTTTATACATAATACAATTTCTAACAAATGCTTTATATTTGACATATATCTAGTTTTAGAGCGGATATATTTTGTAAGTACCCTTCCATCAATAACCAAACCATATCTTTTATATTTGAATATTTCGTTTTTAAATTTTTTTCAATTAAAATGTTTGGAACCGAAATAATAAAGTAATTCCTATAATATAATACATAATTTTATAATTTTATTATCAACTAAGTTTTTAGAAGAATGAATGTACTGTACATATGTATATGAATAAGGTTGTTCAGTTGTACCCAAGTCCCACATATTCAAATTCCATTAATAGCTATGGTAAAATTGAAGAAAACGTCAAAATATGTTTTTATCTTTTTCTCCATGAAAAAGATGTAACATTCTACTCAAGATTTTCTTAGGTGTAGGAACACAGATATATTAAAAAACACTGAAATCTATAATTCAGTATATAATATGTACCTACCAACCTTCGTAATTATTACAAGAAATTTAACATTTTAAATAGAAAAGTTTAAAATTAGTTAAACACATTTTCTGTAAAAAAAAACATAAAATGAACGACTAAATATCCTCATCATCAACAAAACAAAGCAAATTTCCTAATATCATAGTATGCCACAAGCATCATCGATTTTTAAAACAGAAGTCATTGTATATCCAGTGCAGTGAAAAACCGTAACAACAATTACACTATGAAACCATCTACTTCGATCATCCATCTACTGCTTAAAATGCTTAAAATGCTTTTCAATCTTAAAATAATGTTTGTTTCAATTTTACAGATAAAGTTTGTTTCGCTAAAAATTTGGTTATTTGAAAAAAACTAAATATAAAGATTTCAAGACCACAAATGGGAAGTTATCAGTGTGGGTCGCACCCAGCCTCTTTTCTTTTAATTATTTCTTACGATCTACATATATAATTAAATTAAAAAAAATCTAAATTTGAAAAAATGCTTCTATGGTAGGTATGTACATGGCTTGCCTACCATAGAAGCAAATTTTGAATTTCTCATTATCGGAATAACAGATTTTAATGAAATCTTTTATTGAGAACATTCCAAAACGGTTGAAAAATATTGCATTTGAAAACTTAAGAAAAAAAAAGATTTATTGAATTTAAAAAAAAAAAAAAAACAAAAATGATATCTCAAAAGACGGCTCAATATTTTTTTGGAAATTTAATTTTTATTTGTACAGTAATAAAAATTTCAAGTTTACCAACATTTTTTTTTAAAATGTTTTAAGAATTTTGTGAATCAATATGGCATCCTGTTATTAGCTGCAAATACTAAAGAAGTTGTTTTAGTGATTAAAATAAAATGCACGACTGGATCATATGAACTTGCTCTTATGTAAACGACTAAGAATTTCAAAAATCAATGTTATTAGAGAAAAACTGTTCATAAGCATAAAATTAATTTTTTAATAGACTAAAAAACAATTCCTTTAGTAGTTGTAGCTTAAAACAGGATGCCATGTGATTCAAGCAAATATTAGCTTATGCAAGAATAAAAATTATAAGTCTGTACTGGTTTCTTAAAAAAATAAGCTTTTACATACAAAATTTTTAAAACGTTTATAAGAAAAAATGTTGCTAGGTACGCCAATTCAAAGTTTTTATTATTTTTCAAATAAAAATTAAATTTAGAAACAAAAATATTAAGCCGTTTCTGAGATATTGAATTTTCCAAAAAAAAAAATAGATTTTTTTTCAAAAACTCAACAAATATTTTTTTTTAAGTTTTGAAATGCAATGTTTTTTAAACTTTTTAGAAGTTTCTTTATAAAAAAGTTTCATTAAAATTCGTTCTGTCGATAATGATAAATTCTAAATTTGAAAAAATGGTTCTATGGTAGGTACAGTCAGTAATATTTTGATTTAAAATTGTTTTTTATTTGATTATAGATTGTAAAAATTAATCAAAAGAAGAAATATTTAAGCAAAATTCTCGGAACCGTTTTCGGGAAAAATACGATTTTTGAAAACCATTTTTTAACATTTGTATGGAGTGTATCGTTATTTTTAGGAAAAATAAATGTTTTTCTTAGGTACATCTTATAATTTTTATTTAAAAACTTTTATTTATCAAGTTTTAAAAATCGACCATGGGGTTTTCAAAATATTGAGTTTTCAAAAAAAAAAATTGAATTTTTTTGAAAAATCCAAAAAAATTTGTTTAAAAATTTGAATACACAATAATATTGAAACTGCTGGGGAGCCTTAACATAAAAAATTATTAAAATCGGTGGTACCGTTTTTGAGAAAATCAAAAACAAAACAAAAAGATGGTTCCAAAGGGGGTACCAAAAATAATCATTTTTTGGAAAACTGTGGGACAGTTTTTGAGAAAAAAAAATATTTATAAGATTTCGAAAAAAATTCGTATGACAGGTACCGTTATTCTTGGTCTAAAAAAAAAAGAAAAAAACGCGTGGGGGAAAAATCAAAACCCATATCTACCAAGTTTGAAGAAAATCGGCCGAGCCGCTTAAGCTGTAGTCGAACAGACAGACAGACAAACAGACAAAATTGCGAGAGCCACTTTTTTAATCTTCGCTATCATCGTAATGTCAACTTTGATCAAAATCTCGAGTTCGATTTTTTTTAACGAATGCATATCTTGCCTTATAGTACTTATAAGAAACGGTTGGTTATACAAAAATTTCCATATTTTTCTTTTGAAAACTTAAGATTTCGACAGCTAAATGCTTGATTTGAAACTTGGAAACTTTGCAATAAACAGTTTTTCAATATTTTTTATTTTATCTAAAACTAACTGCAACTCTCACACAGACAAATGTTAAATAATGCTTTTTGAAAATCGTATTTCGAAAATTCGATTTTTAACAACGGGTTAATAGACTTTTATAAGCACGATAATAAAACATTTTTTTTAATTTTATATATAAAAGCATATTTTAATTTTTAAGGAACCGCTACAACGCCTTTAAATTTTTCTAGATTTTGGGCTGGTGGCATCATCGGTCCATACTTCTTTGAGAGTGGTGTTGAGCATCGTATAGACATTACAGCCAGATCCCTTATTGCCTTGAACACAAGACTGATTATAGCATGCGCAATCTTTTACCAAAACTGTAGTAAATATCTTAGGTTATTCTTTTCATCATATTTGATTCCATCCATCGTATCTTGATCTTATGACGATTAATGTTATATCGCGTTCCAGATACATAATCTCATGATATCCTTTGACGTCAAAGAGTATCGTCGCCATTTGAGGGTTATCGAATCATTGACGTGTATTTCTCTTACCCGAAATTTTTTTTTTTTGGTACTGATTTAACCTGAAGACACAACCCCCAGACTTGGAAACCAGGGTCGAATAATCCCGAATAATATGAGCTGCAGTTGGCCCATGAATAGTTTTCCCACTAACACTTCCCTTTGACGACTCTAGAAAGTACGGACAACACTTACTGACATTAGCTCGAAGTATGTCAAACTACCCGACTAAAAGGTCTCTGTCTACCAGACTGTCGACAACACCCTCCATTCACTCTATTCAAGTCACCGCCCCCGTATATCATCCTTCTGATGGGTTCGTTCAAGACCTAAGCCTACTTGTTTTGCCAGTGTCAGCAATATCAGAGACTTTTCTTTACAACACGTCAGTAATGGCTTTTCTTTTTCAACATGGGATTGAAATATTTTGAATTCGTACATTTCGTTAATTCAATCATCGTGTAGGTACTCGTACATACGTATTTAGAAAATACAAGAATATTGACCAAAAACAAATGATTTTCAACGCAATATCACTAACCGGTGATACAATTTAGAGACAACTTTAATATTTGAGTTAAATGAAGCCTTAATTCCTAAGATTCTCGTGAAAGTGTGATTTGACTTTCTTCTTCACTAAAAACTCTCTTAATCCCTGTTGATTTGTTGTGATATTTATTTCAATTTGATTTGATTGGAAAAGAGAGATTAGACACTAAGTTCATAAAATAATAACATGAGAACGAACAACCTCAATATCTATCAACTCGCTTAAAACCCTCAACGTTTTGCGATATGAATAAAACATTTTATTAAAATAAAGTCCTTATGCCAACATGATTCTTTATTTTTGTATCTTTCAAAGCAAAAATCCCAAAATATCTCACAAAACCCTTTCGATTTAATGTCATCCAAAAGGCACATTAATTCGTTGCCCCCCAACAATCAATTGCGATAATCGAGCAAAGCTTAAAGTTTTTTATAGGTAACGGGACATGAATGTAGATAAGGATTATACGATGTTCGTCATAAATCACTGAATCCATTGATTGACAGGATGAAAGGCGAAATGTCACCATCACAAATGAATACCATTAAACTTACCTTATGGATGCTAGAATGTCCATTGGAACATATTGGGATTATCCAAACCAAAAAAAAAATCTCTAGACCTTTTTTTTTTTTAAAAAGTCAATACAATATTTGCCAAATGAAAACAAAAAAGATAGGAAGCTGCAAAGACAAATTGCACAAAACCTTTTCTATGAAAGGGGCTGTATGTCTAGTAGCTGGCTATTCCAGGAATAAAGGCCAGTCAATTTGAACCTTCTGTAATTTGGCAGATAAAAGGGAGATTATACGGGTAAAGGGTTAATGAAAAAGGTCAAGTGCCTTGAAAATGTTTCAGCAAATCAACCGGTATGGACATGATAAGAATCTAGGATTTCTGTAAATAACTCCTCAGGCTATAGGTCTTGATGAAATAACTTGTGTGTTCCCAGGAAACCTTTCCTTTCTGTTAATAAATTTAAGGATGTGCGGAGAAAAGAAGATGAAGAAACAACAAATTAAATATAATGAATGATTCGAAATACATAGCTTTGTGCGACTAATGGTTGAAAGTTATATCCACTGTTTGTGCTTTATATTTATTTATTGAACTTCCAGCTGTGCACGAAAGATAACCCTTATTGAAGAGTTTCGTGGGAATTCATTATGTTCATTATTGAACCAAATTGTGCATGAGTTTGAGAAGGCGCCGAAGCACATTTCAAAGTATTTGGTTAGCGTAAGCTGATTTACTCACACGATGAGTATTATGAGTTAAACGAAATGAAGTGCACTTTTGCACGAGTGGTTAAGTGCTATAAATGGTTAAGCCTTAAAAACTTGAGGTATTTGTTAATAGTTAGTGGAAAAGTTTAAAGTGTCATTAGGTATCTTCTTGCTATAGATACTTGAGCTTTACTGGTTAAATACTATTTAGCAAGTCATTCGTTCGTTAGAAATATCGAAGAACAAATATTTTACAAAAGTCGACATTACAAAAATATAAGGAAGCCCCATGTCTGTTTGGCTATCTTTTAGGGTAAGACACGAGAAAGGAAACATTTCAATATGGTATAGTCTCTGTTTTGTTACGATAATACCGGGGGTATTCTTTCTAAATCAAAGAGATGAAACCACAACTATTTGATTTACAAAGACATAAATTCTAAAATTGCATTACATTATGTATAAATATTGAAGCGCTTCTAAATTCAAACTCTAGGTCGATATTGACTTTATTATTAAATTAATTTTGTATATAAGAAATTTCTTTAAGATTTTTCTTAAAAACAATTTCAAAATTCAATTTAAAGTTTTTAGTAATATATGCATTTAAGGAAATAATTTCAAAAAATAATAGTGTACCCGTTTTCAAGCTTTCGTACCATCATATGAATATTGAAGGTTTGAATATTACAACAACAACTTGAATGAACTACCACCAAGTGCATAGCATAGCCTGTGGAGTTATAGCTATATTTTACGGTTACCAAGTCGATCATGAGACAAGTTCTTAGTAGTGTTTAGCCTCATTATACCTTGATCGAAAAACTTTTTGGCCTTACATTTAGTTAACTCATCCGTACCTACCCATTTCACTCGATCGTCAAGTACACTTTTGGATTTATTTTTTATAAATAGGAAAGATCGGGTCTTGTGTTATGATCAACTCTCTGCTTCAGTTTTTTCATGTCATGATCTTATTTTTTTGACTTTGGATTTCATAACTGAAAACTGTTTAGAAAATCTTTCAATTCAGATTCATAGATACGAGTAGATCGGCTCTTGAACGAAATATTCGCATTATACCCTAGGAAAATATTTATTTAATGAATTCATCAATCGAACAAGCAAAGTTTTTGAATGAAAACATATCAAATCTATATAATACTCACGTCCCACTAAAGACAAAAAAATTATTTTGCGCATCCAAACCCTGGCTTACGAAAGAATTAAAAGATCTTATGAATAAACGCGATCTTGCCTACCGACGCTGGATACATTTTCGGGTGGAAGAGCTGCATACAGGTTATAAAGTTCTGCGAAACAGGGTTGTGCAAGAAGTAAGAGTTGCAAAAATCATTTTCTATTCCAACCGCCTGAATGTGTGCTCTGATGGTCGTAAGCTTTGGAGTAATCTCCGGGAACTTGGAATTGGAAAGCAACGTCCTACATTAAAAAACAAAATTGACGGTGATGAATTAAATCACAAGTTTTTATCTCCATCTACCAATGCTCCCTCGATTGACTTAGAGTCTTTTACTGAATTTCCAGCTGCTTTTTCTGACTCGTCTTTTATTTTCTCGTGTGTCAATAGTTTGGATGTTGTAGAAAGTTTTCTTTCAATAAGATCTAACGCAACAGGTGTGGATGAAATCAACCCCATCTTCCTAAAAGCCATATTACCATTATTGCTTCCGTTTATTACTCACGTTTTCAACACTGTAATCACAACTGGAATTTTCCCATACCAGTGGAAACTCGCTAAAATAATTCCAATACCCAAAAACTAACTACGAACTGATTTTCGGCCAATTTAAATCTTACCCTTTTTATCTAAAGTCTGTGAACGAATCATGCAAAAACAACTTAACGAATATACGAGTATTATGCACAACAATTTCTTAGTTAACATTCAATCCGGTTTCCGCCCCATGCACAGTTGTACTACAGCACTTACGAAAGTCATAGAAGATATAAGACAAAAACTTGACGATAACTGTGTTACTTCTGTTTTTGGTACTTCTTGACTTCTTTAAAGCCTTCGATACGGTAAACCATGGTGTTCTCTTAAGAAAGATACATTTTGAGTTTTACCTTTCACCACAAGCCATCAAATTGGTCTCATCGTATCTTGTTGAAAGAAAACAAGCTGTGTGTATTGAAAATGAATTTTCCGAATTCCTACCTATTAAACGAGGTGTTCCTCAGGGATCGATATTGGCTCCCCTTTTGTTCTCATTGTATATTAATGAGATAGCTTCAATAATACCAAATGTATCTAAGCATTTTTATGCCGATGATTTACAAATATATAAAAGTTGTCCCTTAGGTCTTATAGAAGACTGCATTTGTACTGTAAACGAGGAGCTTGAACATATTTCTACGTGGGCACTAAGCAATGGTTTGACCCTTAACCCTACAAAATGCAAGTGTCTTGTAATATACAAAAAGTTATTAGATTTATCTTGTTTTCCACCGATACTTCTTAATTCTATCCACCTAGAATTCACAACCACCTCGAGAAACCTAGGCGTGGTGTTCAACAGAACATTAACATGGAGCGATCAAGTAAATTCTTGTGTAGGGAAAACTTATGGAGTTCTTAGATCTTTGTGGGCAGTTCAGCAGTTCACCCCATTGAAAACTAGAATGGTCCTTGCCAAGACCCTAGTCATCCCAGTACTTACGTATGGATGCGAAATATATAACAATTGTGATTCTGTGAGCAGGAAAAAGTTGAAGATAGCATTTAATAGTACGATTCGGTATATTTTTGGCCTTAGAAAATACGATCATGTCTCTCATCTGTCTATAAGCCTCCTAAATTATGTCGTTTGAAAATTTTATTAAGTTTCGAACCTTAAGCTAACTTTTTAATATTGTGAAGACAAGACAGCCAGCATATTTATACGACATACTCCGATTTCCTGCATCAAACAGATCATCTGATTTAATACTCCCTCGATTCTCGTGTCTCACATTTGAGAGACAATTTTTCATTTCTGCAATCCGTCTTTGGAATTCACTCCCACAACACTTGCGAGAAACAAACAGAGCACAACAGTTTCAAAATAGATTGAGATTTTTCTTTCTCAGTCAGAGCAACTAACTTCTTTAAAATTTTATTTTTCTTTCCTATTTTTACAATATTTCAAATTTCTATCTAATTTTATCCTTCAATTATTTTACCTCGTACATTATTGCTTTTTTTCTTTTTTCTCTATTCATTTTTGAATTATTTAATTTATTACATAAATTTGAACTTTGTTAATTCATAAACTACCACTAGCTTATAAAATTAATCTTACTGTGTTAGTATTTACCCGAAATAAATAAACTAAACTAAACTAGACTGGGATTTGAACAATGCACTACGCATCGCGCAACCGAACCCACATAATCAGGTCCATCTCAATGAATTATCAATTATATCAATTATTACCTAAAGAGTAGCGCCAAGTCACCAAGTTTTTTATTGCATACTAAAATCCTCGTCAAGTTATAAAGAAATAGTTATTACCAGTGGCCAGTGCCGGATTTACATAAGGGCACTTGTGGCACTGGCCCAGGGCCCCCACAAATTAGGGGCCCCCACAAATATTTACTCGGCACTGAAAAGTTGGCAAGTAAACTGTAAGCCCAAAAGCCGTAAACTCTAGAACGTAAACCCCAAATGACCCAACTGACCCGAGTTTTTTGTTATTATTGCTCAAGCTACGTATTATTAATACCGCAGCCGAGAAATAATTGTAATAAATGCATAAACAAATATTTTGAAAATAACAAACGTGAACCTAAAGCCACCCAACTCTCCGAAGTTTTTTAAATTAATGATCAAGCTGAGAATTATCAATATCATATCCGAGCAATCAATACAATAAATCAATCTATAAAAAAAACCCCAACCAATAACCATGAGCGCTTAACCCAGCGATCCAACACGCCAGAGGTTTTTTTTTTCTTTTTTCAACGTACGAATTATTAAATTAGTACAAATTAAATTAATACATATTGCTTTGTTCATGTAAATGTATTACGTTTAATGTAAATTTTATTGTTTAAATAAAATTTATTTTAGTTTCATTTTATTTCAATATATTTGAAGCATTACTATATTTTTATTTCAATTAACAAACTTTTTGAAAATATTTTTATATTAAAATTACAAATTACAAATTTTTGCTCTCCTTACAAGGGGCCACCACATGTTTAAAACCGGCGCTGTACTCCAGACTTTTTACTATGCACTTGGTGGTAGTTCATTAAAGCTGTTGTTGTTATGTTCAAACCTTCAATTTTAACAATTTTTCGAAAATTTGTATATAACAAGTGTTGGTTAAATCGTTAGAGCCGTAAATGATAAAGTCGAAAATAAAAAAAAACGTTCTATGACAGTTACCGTTAATAAAATGTTTTCTTAATGTTTTCTTGACCAAAATGTAGTCCATGCTTATTATAGCATACTTATTTTATCAAAATCGTTAAAGCCGTTTTAGCGAGGATTAAAATTTTGCATAACGGCTGTATGGCAGGTACCTAAAAATACGCAATTTCTCCTTTAGCGAATCATCGACAAATCTTAACCCATTAAAGGCCAAGGACCTTAAAAATAGAGATAAATAAAAAATCTTTGAAATGCTGTTTATTGAGGTTTATATTTGAACAAAAATACAATTTAAAAAAAAAAAAAATTTCAAGTTTGGTAATTAGAGGGGAGTATTCAATTGAGTACACTGGCCAAATATGGGTACATTCTCTTAATAATTATGAAAAATTTTTAAAGCATTCTTTTTCGATGCAAAGAGTGGTTTGACACCGTTCACAAATCTATCGAACCCTGCTGTGACAAATGTGGCACCGTGGTAGATTTTTTATTTTTTAGAGGAAATGTTCTCCGTTGCTGCGAACAACACTTTCTAGTACATTTGGCTTATTTGGAGCTTTTTTTGACGACTCTGAGCGTGAATAAGTTATTCCTATGGTCCTAACAAATGAAAGAGATTCCGGTTTTCTTTGTTTTTCAGACAATGGAGTTCCCAAGCATTCACCACCATTGAGTTTAGCATGTGTGTGAATAATAGCCACCACAATTTTGTACCCTTTATTTTTATGAGGTAGTTGTTCACAAATTGGTCATGAAGGTCGACACCACCCATGCCTTTGTTGTATGCAACTAGAGGCTTTGGCTGAGGAATGACAAAACTATTTCTTTTTTTGTTGATGAACATCTCTTGACTTTTCCTAGTGGTTTCAAGTTGTCGTAGTTTGTTGCAACGGTTACAACAGCATTATCTTTCCAACGAGCTAACAAGATATTATTATTTTTGCCAAATTTGTGATGAAAGTAACCAAAATTTGCTTTCATTACTGTTTTCATGGATTTTAGTGGACAGTTTTTCGTTCTATTGTTCCGAATCGTACCTGTTGCACTAAATCCTTTTATGCGTAAAGTAGCCATAAGGTCATGGCTGGTCATAGGATATCAACAACTGGTAGAATAACCACTATATCTATTTCATTTCCATCATCTGGAATATCTTCAAGAGCCATGTAGAGGTTGGGAAAACGCCTGCCATAAAAGCTACTTCAGTTTATAGTTGAAAAAGACATTTCTCTGCAAATCCAGTGAGAAAAAAATTTAACATGGTTTTGGCCAGTGTACTCAATTGAGTACACCACTTTTATTCACGACCTACCATGCAGAAGAAAAAAATGTTTGTTTGTAATTTATAGGCAATGTTTTTCTAGATACAAAATCTAAAGAATAGAATCCATTATTCGAATGTTATTCAAAAAATTAAATTTTTACTAACATTTTACTCTAGCAAAGTCACCAAATTGCTTCAAACAAGAAATACTCGACACAAAAGTTCATGAAAAACCTTGAAAATGCTTTTCAATCTCGACAAATTCCCTGCCAGTATCAAAGCACATGTCAATAATTGCTTTCTAATCGAAAGAAATGAAAATCAAAGCCCACTTTAAAAAAAAAATCCTGTTGAAATTTAACAAAATACTGTACTCAATTGAGTACAGTGGCAGCTAATGGGTTTTAATTATAATTTTTTAATCTGAGAAGAATTATAATAAAAGAATGTTACTTGACATGTTCCATAAATGTTTTGAATTTGTTTTCAAAACAATTTTTTTTAAATTTTTGAGATTCAATTTAACTGATTGGTATTGTTCGAAATGTATTTTTCAAAGATTTTTAAGCAAATATAAAGCACCTTTTAGACGATCAGTTGTTCCTTCAGTTATCAGTTCAGTTCTCAGTTGTCAGTTCAGTTAAAAAAGGCAGTGTGTTTAGACGTCAGTCCGAAGTTCTGTTGAGCTTTCATTTTATTTGTGAGCAGTCAAAAATCATAGGAAATACATTGCGTAATAGACGATGAAAGCCTTATTGCAATAGCAATAAAACACCGCAAACTAAAATTGAAATGACGACTGAACTGAAAAGTATTTACACATCAGTTTAACTGATAACTGAACTGAAAACTTATGGGAATTTCATCATTTTCAGTTTCAGTCTCAGTTAAACGCTTCAGTTTTTGTATTTAGACATCAGTTTAACTGAAAGCTTAACTGATAGCTCAACTGAAACGAAATGATCGTCTAAAAGGGGCTTAAGCAAATAAAATAAAAACAAACACAAGCATATATTTTCTTATTAAAAAATCAATCTTTTTTAAGGTTTTTAAAAAACATGCAAAAAGAAGACAAGAAATAAAATCCACGACTGGGTCGCACGAACTTGCTCTTATGTAAAAGACTATACTTCATCTAACAAAAATATGCAGTACACGTCTTATGGGAGAGCTTTTTCAAAATCAGTAGCGTGCTATATTTTTGCACCATACTAAATTAAAAAAAACTCCTCCATAAAAAAAAGTTTTGCGCGCCCGTAAATTTTCGATTGCATCTGACGCAGACCCAATGTCCTATTGACCGCACATCTAAGTGTGCACTGAATTGCTGTGGCTATTGGTGCTATTCAATTTCAACCCCCATTAAATATTGATGTGCATTCAGAGTTACCCTTGTCCATTTGGTAACTTATTCATTTTTTTTTTCTTGGGTTTCTGTTGAGGTGCGTTTGATTTTAGAGCTTTAAAAAAAGGGTCCATTTAAAATCAACATTACGACAACCCTGTGAGAGCTTAAATGAAGGACAGATTTATGCAATCCACTGTAACCAGAATGCGAGGCAAACGTCCTATATTGCCAACACTGCATATTTTTGTTGGACAGAGTATAAGAGTTTTAAAAATGAATGTTATTAGAGAAAACTATGCATAAGCATTAGATTTATTTTTTAAACTCTTTTAGCAGCTAGAGATAAAAACAGAATGCAATGTGATTTCTTAAGCAAATATGAATTTATGAAAGAACAACAATTTTAAGTCGTTGTAGCGGTTTCTTGAAATTTTTAAAACTTTTTTTAGAAAATATTTTGGTACACCAACTAAGTCTTTGTTATCGTAAGACTAAAAATTAAATATCCAAGAAATATTAAGCCGTTTTTGAGATATCGAATTTCCCAAAAAAAAAATGTTTTCTTTTTTAATTCAAAACATACTTTTCTTAAGTCTTAAAACGCAATTTCAATTTTTTTATTAAATTATAGATCGTAAAAATTAATCCAAATTAAAAAAATTTAATCAAAATTCTAGTAGCCGTTTTCGAGAAAAATACGATCTTTGAACATTTTGCTTCAATATTTGTATGGTGGTTCCCCTTATTTTTAAGTAAAATACACTTTTTTTCACCCTTAGTAGATTGTATCAAACAACTTTTATTTGTTATTATTTGAATTTTTTTTTCAATACACAAAACATGGATGCTACTGTTATTGGTAATATATACCAAAAACGATTACTCTATAACTCACGCTTAATAAACTCCCAAAGTTGGTATCAGCGTAGATATTATGTGTCAAAACCTTACCACTTACTGAATTAACTACAAGGATGTTCTCGAAATATCTATATCTCTTTTTTAAGCTGGAGTTGAATTACTCATGAAAATGCAGATTGAGTTTATTTAGAGTTTTTCTCACTATTGAATTTGAATTAATACTTTGGAATTTTACACACTTCACTACACAGATCTCGGATTATTCGCTAACAAGGTCCAATTGACTCAGCAATTAAAGGGGCATAACCATTCACTTGAACGACGTTGTGATCCATAATTAATGGAAATGTTTGTCTTCTTTGTATTTTTTTTTATTGTAATTTTAAAAAGAAATTTGTATTTGGCCCACCTTACGAAAGCATCTTTTTCCTACAATTTACTTAATATGAACTTTTACATTTGCAAGAATGTTATATAATGTTATAATGTTATAATTCCGCATTTAAACGACATTTCTGAACGAATGCCAGCGTAATGATAAAACATACTAATCGAAACTCTTAGCCTTCGTGTAAATTGATGTAATATTTTTTGACGAAATTAATGGCAGTGTCAGTAGTGTAAAAACGGAAGTACTCGTATGTTATAGATTAAAATTTTGCATTTGAAAAATATTTGTTCTGCAAATTACGGAGCGATCATAATTTGGATTGGTGAAGACAAAGGATAAGAAAATAAATACCAACGAACACACCCCCAAGCATGACAATATTTATTTTTTCGGAAACCATCTACCTACATATGTACTAAATACCTCCTACATATCAAAATTTGAAACTCCATCTTCACTAAAATATTCTTTTTCATTACTAACTTCTTTTTCTTCACTAATCGTTTGTTGTTGTTTTCCATGTTAAATTTTGCAGTGCCGCTTATTCACTTACCAATTAAACGTGGCTAATGTTCAAACTTTCAAGGAGCTTTAGCATAAGAAAAATGATTAAAATCGGTTGCACCGATTTTGAGAAAATCAAAAACAAACAAAATGGTTCCAAGGAGGGTATACTATTAAAAATCATTTTTCGGAAGCATTACCTTGCTTCTTTTTTAATATGCGCAACAGTTTTTGCGAGAAAAAAAAAGTATTTATAAGATTTCGAAAAAAAATCGTATGGCAGGTACCACTATTTTTGGTCTTAAAAAAAAAGAAAAAAACTAGTCGAGGAAAAATTTAAAAAGAGGCTGGGTGCGACCCACACTGATAACTTCCCATTTGTGGTCTTGAAAACTTTATATTTAGTTTTTTTCAAATAACCAAATTTTCAGCGAAACAAACTAGCTGTAAAATTCAAACAAACATTATTTTAAGATTGAAAAGCATTTTAAGCATTTTAAGCAGTAGATGGAAGATCGAAGTAGATGGTTTCATAGTGTAATTGTTGTTGCGGTTTTTCCGGATTGAAAGGCTGTGATCTGCACTGGATATACAATGACTCCTGTTTTAAAAATCGATGATGCTTGTGGCATACTTTGATATTAGGAAATTTGCTTTGTTTTGTTGATCATGAGGATACTTAGTCGCTCATTTTATGTTTTTTTTACAGAAAATGTGTTTAACTAATTTTAAACTTTTCTATTTAAAATGTTAAATATCTTGTAATAATTACGAAGGTTGGTAGGTACATATTATAATATACTGAATTATAGATTTCCGTGGTTTTTAATATATCTGTGTTCCTACACCTAAGAAAACCTTGAGTAGAATTTTACATCTTTTTCATGGACAAAAAGATAAAAACATATTGTGACGTTTTCTTCAATATTTTACCATAGCTATTAATGGAATTTGAATATGTGGGACTTGGGTACAACTGAACAACCTTATTCATATACGTATGTACAGTACATACATTCTTCTAAAAACTAAGTTGATAATAAAATTATAAAATTATGTATTATATTATAGAAATTACTTTATTATTTCGGTTCCAAACATTTTAATTGAAAAAAAAAAATCAAAAATGAAATATTCAAATATAAAAGATATGGTTTGGTTATTAATGGAAGGGTACTTACAAAATATATCCGCTCTAAAACAAGATATATGTCAAATATAAACCATTTGTTAGAAATTGTATTACCTATGTATAAAATTAAATAATGGCAAAGTCTATATCATTGCTCGTTCTCAAGATATTCTAGTCGAAAAACAAATATTACCACTTTTTAGTAGATTTTTTTTATATTTTTGTTAAAACTGTCAATTCGATACTTGTCAAAATTTAACCATATGTTAATAATTGTATTATGTCGATACCTTCCCGTAAGAATGTACTAAGCGACACTTTTTTCGAAAATGACTTTTTAATGAGGAAATATACTATATGTTAAGGGCCACGTTTTGGCCTGGGTTTCGCCAACCTATTATGCATGAAAAGGAAACTAGAGTACAAATAAAAAATTTTATCAACTGCCATGTTTTCTCACTAAAATAATGTTTTCCCCTGAAATTTGTATTATCCGCCGAAAAAATTATGCTAAGCGACATTCATAAAGATCTCATTGTCGTGAGCAACAAAAAATTTTCTTAGATGTCACTTAGTTTAACCAAAATTGTCTCTTACCACACTATGATTCAACTAGAACTTTCTTCGTTCTTTTCGTTTCCTGAACAATTTTAGAAATGTCGCTTAGTATACATTCTTACGAGAAGGTATCGATGTATAAAACAACATACTTTAGAAGGCACTATCGGTGTTCATTCCCAAGAAATTCGACTTGAAATACAATTTTAACTAGTTTTCACTAGAATTTTTAATAGTTTTTTTATTTAAAAAAAAACTATTAATTCAATATTTGTCAACATTTTACCAATTGTACAAAATTATACTATGTATAAAATAAACTAAATTAGAAGTCAATATCACTACTAGTTCTCGAGAAATTGTTTTCCGTTCTTAGAATATCTGGGTTATGAAATTTTTTTTTTCAGTTTTTTTTTTATATAAAAAAATAACGGTATGTTCATTTTTTTCCAAATTCATACCAAATCTGTATGACCTTATAATGAGTACATTAAATTTTATTTGAAATCAATAGCATTTTTTTTTCGTGAGATATTTGAAACTAACCAAAATTTTTACTTTTTTTTAAACCGTTATAGTGAAAAAACTACTGACTTAATTTTAATAAACGCCCTTTCAGCCTCTTTCGAAGTTATTATCTATTAAACAAAATTTATTTGAAGTTGATATCTTCACTCGTTTTTGAGATATCGACGACGAAAAATGGTACCAGAACGTATACGGACGTACGAACGTACCAACGTACGAACTTACGTACACACACACACACACAGACATCTCTCTAAAAATGATTGATAGGGACCTTGAAACGTCGATAAATGTCAAAAATTCCAATTTGACAAATCGGGCCGATTACAATAACTCCCTATGGGAAGTTAAAAATGATAAAAACCAAATTTAATGAAAATGGGCTAAGCCGTTTAGGCTGTAGTCGAACATACAGACATACCAACAGAATTGCGAGACCCACTTTTTTCGTCTTCGCTATCATCGTAATGTCAACTTTGATCAAAATCTCGAGTTCGATTTTTCTTACGAATGTATAACTACCCTTATAGTACCTATAAGTCTTAAGTAAAAAGCTTTTTATCTTTGAAAATTTCAAGTCAGTTGGAAGTGATGTTATTTTACATGTTTAACAGATATATTATTTATTAATAAATTAAAAATTGGGACTAAATATGGTGGTAAGCTCACCGGAAACGTTGCAGCTATATTGATTGTTGAAAATCAATATTTAATATTGACCGGAAGTCCACATAAGCATAATTATTAATAAAAAAGGTCACGAAACAGGAAACATTCGTTGTCTTACAACTTTTAGGTTGCTTGAATTCTGCAAGGATTTTTATTGAGTTTTGTTATTATGACATATGTATTGTAGTGTATTGTATTATATACTCATACTGTATTCTTAAGCCCACAGTCATAATGGCCAAATGGGTTTAATGGAACTAATTAAGTGGGAAAATCCTCGAAAACATACACAAATCTTCTTCATTTTTCTATCATCTATAAAACTTACTTCTTTCGATTCCAAATTCATGGGATCGCTGTGAGTAAATAAGTCGATTGAGAGTACCTACAGTAATCTCACGTAAATACCACTGTTTACCGATAGCGTGCTATTTGGTGCCCTTAGATTTTTATTGTGACATTTCCTTAAGTTTTGGAGCTTTTCGCAAACGATTAGTGCCATCAAACTCATAATTAACAGTATCATTAATCAAAATTATTCAGAGATCTATTGGCCAGAGTTATCGATAAATCGGATTCTCGCCAAACCAACGAATCCTGAGCGGCGGACTTTTGAAATAGAAATAAAGCTTTGAAATAAAATAAAATATCATTGATACTCGTATCTCAGACACAACTTGTCTTACTTAATTTTACGAGCTATCTGTGCTTATTGTAAATTTGTTTAAACTTGGACTGCTGTCCCTATATTTAAGTACTTGATTTCTTTAACTATTATTCAAAATAGAATGCTTAAATAATGACAGCTTTTGCATCTCTTAAATATACCTCTCAATTTTATATCGCTATGATGATGGTAACCACTTCCCATGAGAAGAGAAACTCTGGGAGGACCTGTCACTTTGTTACAAGAAGGAGAACCTATGGAAAAGCAATTTTTGTTTTTAGGCGGCAGCGGCTGGGAAATAAATCTAGACCTCACCCAAGACTTTCGACTTTCGCGGTAATTATGGACCGGTCGTAGCTATTTCTTTTTGTTAGCGTCTCGTCAAATGAATGTGAGAATAACCTCATACACAAAAAAGCTTTTAAGAGCTTCTCTCACTCCAATTCACTCGTATATGTGTTTATTCACTTGCAGTGACAGAAAAGAGATTAGCTAAACGCCTCTGAACTGTTAAATCTCATCTTATTTGACTTTTAAATAAAAAAAAAACTCCATCGTTTCAGACGGCTGGGTGGCACGTTTTAGGGATGAAATTTTAAATGAAAAGAATACTCCCCACCATTTTCTTTTCTTTCTAAGTTTCAAATCACTGCTATACATTTTTTTTTTTTCAAAAATGCTTTTACTCAAGCCTCGTTATTTTGCTGATTCCAAAATTTCCCCCTTGATATATATACATACATATGTATACCTACACTTTTGTTTCATCCCACTAATTCAAGAACTCTTAAATAAAAGCTAATGATCCAAGCAGGGATTATCTTATAATACCTTGATATATAGAATGCCAGCAGGACCTTTTTTCGTCCTTTATCTTCTCTCGGATTCTATTCTCTATTTAATTCATATTCTTAATATTTTTTTTTTTTGCAGACAAAAACACTCACAGACCTCGCTCCAAATCCTTGATGATGTTTCGAACCGCTATTACCGGGAGGCGGTACCCATTTCGGTCCAGGCTGGCAAAACCGACTTAAAGGACCACAGTATCCTTCGTCATCACCACGATATGGTTGTGCAAACGAGCCTGTGCGATGATTCGTCTACTCCTGACCGTGGAATTATCACTGGTGTTGGTAGTGGTAACGTCTGCGATATGGGCTGTCAGACACGGTAGGTAATTTTTGAACACACACAAAATACCTAATCTATTCCATTTGCTGCCAGAATCTGAATTTCTAGTTCACAATTTTTTTATTGTTCTTTTTTTGTCTTTTTAATTAGCGAGTCGTTGTTTCAACCACTGGCGAGGCCAAAATCAATAACGTCCTCATCGCCGAACCAGTCCACGGCAGCAGCCATCCGCTTTTCAACTTTCGGCTACGATATCCCACCGCCTCCACCCCATGGGGGTGGCCAGAAATCCGCTACCTTATCTCGACAGAGCTCCATAAACAATCATCCTGAGAGCATCGAACTGGAAGAACGGCTCCGAACTGCTACCCATAACTCACAGCATCATTACAGTCATACCCATGGCCACATGTACAATACCAGCTCTGGAGACCCTGCTCAGGCGCCAGCCATGCGTCCACCCCAAGAAATGTGCCATCATCACCATCAGCATCAACAGCACTTGCAGAAACATCAAATGCAGCAGCTGCCTGCCTCGAATCCCGGAACGATAGGCAGTCATCATCATCATTCGCACCAGGCGCCACCTGGTGTTAAAACAGTGGGTGGCGGAGGCGGCGGCACCACCGGTGGCGTAGGTGGCAAACACCATAAGCTCGACGAAACATCGAAGGTTTTCATTGACATCAGAAACTCAGCGCCGGATGTGATAATCATGACGTCCCATTGACAATTAAGGAAACGTCAACAGTTTTCTTGTGGCCATTGTAGATGTCGCTATTTGGCAGATAAACTTGTTACAAGCCCGTGTTCGACGAGAAGGACAACGACGATGACAATGACGAGGACTAGGATGGCAATGTTGACTGCTCGTGTAGATGCATCTGTTGACCTCATCACAAGGTGGTACAATAAGGTTGTGATGCTAATGCAAACTGTCCCGTTTGTTTATTCATCGTCAAAAACATGGACGGCAAGGATGGATTCGACGTTACCTATAGCAAAGTTCAAAATGGCATAGCAGGTTGCGATTGGTGTTGTCAAGCCGACTTCCCCGAACCCATTTTCCTTATGTCACATTTTGTTGGGAAGCTATACGCTTCTGACTCCTGACACCTCTATTCAGGGTCATTAGAAGCTTACCGTGTAAATATGTATGTGTGTATTTACTTAGTTTGGAAATATGTTAGGTCAATAAATTCGAGAGTGCATGATGCAATATTGTAAGTAATTAATAACTCTGTGTGTGTGGGTGCATGTCAGTGCCAATAATTCAAACTCAACTCTGTACAGCTGTATGTATCTAACATTTGTATTCTCTTGACAATTTTAGATAGGCATTCATTGGATTCTATTAATTTTTTTTGAGTAAATTATAATAAGGCTTAGGTATTTAAAACAGCATTAAAATTAATGCGGTTTTTATGGATGCAAATTATCAAATTGAATTTATTTAATGTGAATGTTTTTTTTAGCATTTCGGATAATGCTAAGACCAATACAGTAGAACCTATTATGCACTCTCATATATTTAATTATGTATGTATATTGAAATTTAATTGGTATATTAATTGTTATATTTTGAAAACTTTGTTACTGATTGTTTTGTTTTTATTCGATATTAATTTAATCAACCGATATTGTTAACTTCCGCTGATGGAAACACATTAAACTTTAAGTTAGACGATTGTGTTTGAAAATATAGGGACTCTATTCATCCATGATATTTTTTTTTTAACTACATACTCGTATGTAGGTAATTTTGATATTTAAAAAACAGAAACAATCCTGGGATTTTATTGAACTTTTTGAAAAATTATGAAATTGTTTTTATGAGGACCTATTCATGCGATTGGATCAAAATGGTATTCAGCAAAATATTGACTAAAAAAGTAAATGCTGTTTTCTTTCCTCTAGGTGCAAGACGTGTAACAGACACGTAACTCTATTATCTGTTAGTAAAAGTCTTATTACAATTCCTGATAATTCTTGCAATTATAATTATTTTCTATAAGAAAATTGTTGTTTTTCTTAGTACAGCGGATGTTTTTCTATAAAATTCTTCTTTTTTTTCTGAGAAAACGCTGTTTTTTTTTTTTTTTTTTAATATTCACAACTTTAAATAGGGGCTTTGAAAAAACCAATAATCGATCTGAAAGGTCAGAAAGGTCAGAAAAGGGTCATAGCTTGTCAACTATGTTCTTTAACTATTGGAAAGCGATATTATTTTGTGTAACACTTTCCAAGAATTTTATTTTAAGACGACAAAAGAAATTGTTTTTACTTCCGAAACATACATATGTATCTGGGTGTACGTAGGTACTCTATGGGAAGGTGTACATTCGTTAAAAAAAAAATGAGGTCGAGATTTTGCTCAAACTTAACATAACGATGATAGAGAATACGAAAAAAATGGGTCCCGCAATTCAGTCTCTCTGTCTGTATTTACTTGTAAGCTTTGAACTACACCCTAAGCCGCTGAAGTAATTTTCTTCAAAAAGAACGCTACCTGCGATACAGTCATTATAAAAAATCTTATTTATCTCAAAAACGAATCAAACGATTTTGATAAAAAAAAATAATTTGTTCTTTTAGAGTAAGTGTCTCAAATATGATCCACTATTAAGTTTTTTCTTACTAAAGCGAACAATTTTATTGGAATATGTATATTTGTTTTTTTTTAACAGTCTAAAAAAAGATAAAGAAAAAGATATTTACAACAAATTAAAAGAACTCCATTTCGCAATTTTTCGAAACAAAGTTTGCTAATTTGGACCACTTATTTTCAGATATGGACCAGGGTGGTCCATATTTAAAATGTTTTTGTTCAGATATGATGTGAGTCAAGGTCGTGAAGAATTTACAAATAAACTATTGCTTCTCATTGCTCGAGCAGTCTTCTTGGGACCACATTCTACATAAAACGCATTGCACCCATGTCTCTCATCCCTTATAATCGAAAAAAAAACTAGAACAAAAATGCATCTGGTATATTTATTGCTGGGTAGGGTAGTTCTAACAGGATTCGCATCTTCCACACTTTCTGATGAAGAAGAATTTTCTGTACGATAAATCTTCTTTTTTCTAAGCTTCAAATTATTTTGAACCTTCATAAGGTATTTTCTAAGAAGAAGAAGGTTTTGAAAAATTAAGTAATTCTTCTTTTGGTATTGAATTAGCTACCAATGTTTCACTAATGACTTTTTTCCTGTAGAAGTAAAAGGTTCATCTGGATCTGACCGGATTTTCTCCTCTGTTGGCAAAACATAGTGGTCCTCAAAGATAATTTTATCAAATGGACACACATGCAAGTGGAAGCAAATCTCTTCACCGCAATGTCTCCTGAGAATAACTCAATTATGTCGAAATGCGTCAGAACCCATATGTTATTGATTACCCAGCGACTGATTTCTTCGTTAAATATTTTTTCAAGGGTCCCATAAATGTCTTGTCTTAGGCCGTGGTTACGGCCAACGCTAGTAAGCTAGTGCGCTAGTCCGCGCTAGTAAGCTAGTAAATCTAATGTTTGGATAATCAATGACGTGGTCATAGATCACGCTAGTAGCTTTAACGCTAGTAGCTTTAACGCTAGTAAAAGAGAGTGCGCTAGTCCACGCTAGTAGGCTAGTAAATCAAAACTCATTTGATTTTCAAGCTTACTAGCGCGAAGAGTGTTTGAATTTTTCTAGTGATGGACATCCAATTATTGATAAGTAAAGTAAAAAAAAGAAATTCTTGTGGGGTGAAGGGTCAAAAAACTACAAAAAATAGAAAAACTATACAAAAAACATGGAACAAAGTCGGATTAATAATAACAAATTCAAGTTATTTATTCATATTTTCATTTTTTTTTAAATTTTTAACAAAGGCATGAAAAACATAATATTAGATTCTGCAATCAATTTTTGTATTAATTGTTTAAATAAAAATATTCTATATCTATAAATATTGCGAGTATTATTTGCTGCGAAGCTGTAATTTTTAGCAGAAGTTGTAGTAGGTATAGGCTTCCAGAAAGAGGTGGGCGCTTAGTTCTAATGTGTTTGCCATCGATGGAACCTACTCGTACACAATTCAGAAATCCTCACCGGGTATAAAATTTATTTACAAATTCTTTTAATTGTTTTTCACATGGACGTGGTAAATGTTTTTTTTTTTCACAAATCTGTTTCAAATTGCCACACATTTTTTGCAATACCAGAAATTGTGATCTGTGCCATTCTGTAGCTGAACGCAAAATTTCAATACGATATCTTCAAAGGAATTAAAGATGTTAAATTTAAAATTATACATTTTTTCAGGAAAACTGTAAGCGAGTTCTTTTGGGTATAAATATCTGAGCTTACTGACTTATTACGATAAAATGAGGAATTTATGTTTTTCCTAGTTGGCTTAAATCTTTCACATTTTATTACCTTTGGTATTAATTTTCAGATTTAACTTCTAAGCTCACATCAACTTCAGCGCATTTTAATTTTATGGATATGGACAACATATGTATCAAGAGAAACAGTTTACGAATAAAATTGAATTTATTTTTTTTAGAAATTATATTTAATTTTTTTATAAATAAACCTAAAACTTATTACTGTGTTAAACTAAATTTCTAAAAATTCATATTTATTTTCTATGCTTTGAAGGCCCTTTGTCACAAAAATCGAGCTATGGTTTTAAATCAAACATGACTTGCTTTATTGACTTTAGCATAACCTTTGAGCATAAATTGGTTGAACCAATACTTTAAATTAAGGAGCTTCAAAAGAAAAATATATACATCCAAAATATGCATGTATATTTTCTGTAAATTTGACTACATTAAAGCTATATAAATATATAGCATTAAGAAGCCTGTTTTGAGATTCTTATCAAATTATTCACACTCGTGAATTTAGAAAATACCTCCTAATAATACAATATTTACTTATAGCACTACTCATCACATTTTTTGGGACCATCAGACTAAACTTTTCGTAAGGTTTTCGATGCCTTGGATTCGACATCAAAATTGTTCCCTAATTTCAGGATTTTTTTTGGCATGTTTGAGGCTATATTAAATTACGAAATAATTTTTTTTCCAAAAAACTCGTTACAGAATTCCAAATGTAGTAATCTTCTTCCTAAATATTCATTAAAGATTTAAAAAATTTTGTTTGTTCCTTTCGGAGAATTTCTTAAAAAATTGCGAAAAAAGGTATTTTTTAACTTTCAGCTCTGTTTACATATGTATATCAAAAGCGATTATTAAGGTTTAAATTTAAATACACAAGATAAACATATATATTTTGCTTATCGCACCACAGGGTTATGGATAGTCTTTCTGTAGATGTAATTGATAATTTCGCTTCTTGAGTTTGAATGATTGGATATATTTCTTTCAAAATGTAGTCAAAAGTGTTTGTGGTCATTCCTCAAAAAATCATATAAATGATGGAATGGAACTCGTAATGCTTCCAGCAGCGGTCAGAAAAAATACGATGTTGTGGTTCTTTCTTTTTATAAAACATTTTTCTTTTAAAAAAGCTATTTTCACAAAACATATATGTAACTATAAATAAATAAATTGTAAAAATTGTGTACTCTTTTCTCTTCCCAAATGAATGACTTAATATATCCTGATGATGCTCTCAAAATAGACCATACGATCAAATACCAACTAGTGCGAATCGAACTAGCGTGAACGATCGTCCACGATTTTCTTACTAGCGCACTAGCACAAAAAAGCGAGAACTAGCGTGGGCTAGCGCACTAGCTTACTAGCGTTGGCCGTAACCACGGCCTAGGGTTGAGTTTTGTGACTTTGGTACGGAGGAATCGAAGGAATGTGTATATGATTATTTCTAGCCAGGTCTACAAGTTCAATATTTTGTGTGCGGCTTGCATGCATGTCTATCCATTATTATTAGCACAGGTGACGATGCCGATGACTTCAATTTTTCCAAGAAATGTTTGAACCACTTTGTGAATAAATTCGTTTGAGTCCATCCGGATGGATGATTAGTGGAAACGGAACTTTTCTTAAAGATATGATTGTTTCTCTTCTTTTAAGGAAAATAAGCATTGGTGGTACAAATTATCGCCTAGCAGTCATGCATACCATAGAGGTTATCAACGAGCTCCTATTTTTCGACTTTGAGCACCTACACTTTCGGCGTTTCGGATAAAAAAATGAAATTCCTGTTTCGTCCACATTTAAATAGTTAGTTTTCCAAAGTGGTTTAAGAAAATCTAAACGTTCTTTTTTTGGAAATCCACTAGCTCTAGCAAAAGACGTTTCAACTGGCTGCCGGAATGGCAATAACGGATGACGCCTAGGGGATAATCACAACCAGGCCCTAGCTACAGCTTCGTTTACCAATTTAAACAGGTTTGGTATGTCGCTTCTTAATGCAAGCTGTAATGCTTATAATGGAATGTCGTTCCGAGTAAGTCCAAAGAGTTTTGATCAATCAAAAAGTATAATCAACCAAAGACTACTCGAGTTTGGGTGGAAAGGTGAGTTTTTTGCCAAGTTTAGTACTCATTACTTTTTCTAAACGTTTATTAGCCTCTGCTAACGAGCTCATTAATGTGGTTTTGGGTACTTTGAATTTTTATCACGCTTTTAAGAACCCCATTTATACTTGCGATATAGGTAGGTACTATAGGCAAGTTCTGAATTTGGAAAAAAAAAATCAAACTCGAGATTTTGACATTACGATGATAGAGAAAAAGCCAATTCCGTCTGTCTGTATGTCTGTACCTCTTCCTGCAGCCTAACCCAGTAGAACGGTGATTCACTAGAGGAAAATTTTAAAGTTTTTTTTTTAGCCCAAAACTAGCGGTACTTGGCATACAGCCGATATTCAAAATCTTATTATCTCGAAAACAGCTCTAACGATATTGATAAAAAAAAAAAATTAGTGTGCTATTATGGACTTGGACTACATTTTGGTCAAAAAATTCCATTTTTTTTTTTTTTTAAATCAGTACCTTCAAAAAGTGTGAACGATTATTTTTTGAAATAAATACTAAAAATTCGCATCAAAAAATTTGAAGAAATTTGTTAGATACAAAATTAAATTAACAATAAAAACAATTTTTGCATAAATTTAAACTTGTCTAGACGGCAGTTTTATACATTTGAACATTTTAATCTCATTAAATCGATGTTTAAAATGTATTTTTAATCAATTTTAGACTCCAAAGTCCAAAGTCCTCTTACGTAAGTTCCAGCAGTGCATTTTATTTTTCTTTATATTCAGTGATTACTTTTATCATAGTTTCTTTCAGACACATTTGTTTTTTTGAGTTTTTAGAACTTGGGAAAATATTTTTTTTTATTATTTATTTTTATTTTTGAGCTCAAACTACATATTATATTTTATATGTAGTAGTCGTTTTAGTAATTTAAACAATGAATTTTATACATTTGAACATTTTTCTCTAATTAATCTTCTTATATACAAAATTTTAAAATCCCTAAGTACTAAAATTAAGAGCAAAAAAGAGCGATCCTGATTTTTATTCGAACCTAATAAAAACTTAAGGTTGGCGTACCAAATTTTTTTCTTAAAAATCTTTTAAAAATTTTGTATATAAAAGCTTATTTTCTTAAGAAACTACTACAACGACTTATAATTTTTGTTCTTCCATAAATTCATGTTTACATAGCATTCTGTTTTTGTTTCTTACTAATAAAAGCATTTAAAAAAATTACATTACATTTTACACTACTCCGTAGATAAATCTACGAAGTAGAGACACAGAAAAGCACTGGCAACTGAGGCCATCGGCTTTAGACAATACAACAGAGAGAGACACACAGATAGAAAGAACAACAGAAGAAACACATGTCAACAGCACACGGTTGGTATTTGAATGGTCCCTAGTGTTAATAAAACATCGATAGTTTAATCGATTAATCGATTGTTTTGAACTATCGGGACTATCGATAGTTTGGTGAAAACTTCGATAGTCTGTAAAGTTGATGTGTTTTTGTTTCATAAATGATTCGTAGACTGAAAATTGATAAAAATGACATTTGCGGCTAAATGCTTAATTTTCTTTAGAAGATGCAAGTATTTTTTTCTCCTTCGGATTTGGCTACAATTTATAAGGCATACATTCGACCTAAACTTGAGTATAACTCCGATATCTGGGCTTCTAAAACCCATCTGCACATTTTAGATAGAATCCAAGAAAGAGCCAGTTCTATTATCGAAACGTTTGTTTCTCTAGAACACCCGTGTAATGTCACTTGTCTTACTTTGTTTATCGCTTCTTATATAAATAGTGCTCTAATGATATAGCCAGCTGCATTCCTCCCTTGAAAAATTTTCGCCGTAATACTCGTCTTGCAAAGAATGCTCATCAGTTAACCTTTGAGCCTAATTCCGGGTACCAGGTGTACTGTAAAATACAGAGATTATTTCTTTAGCCGTACTACTCTAATGTGGAATACTATACCCCACTCGATTTTTTACACAGTTTTGTTTTTTGACATGTCAGCTTACCGTCACCGCTTGAATAGGGAAAGTCCCGTAACAGCATTTCATTACAGAGCATATGTTTACATGTTTCGTGTTCTTTCGAGTTTACAGTTTCCCCGTTCTGTGTTTTGTTTATTTGTAAAATTAAGTTTGCGTAAAAACCAATATTCGATTCGGACTTTTATCAACAAATCTGGCAATTTTTATTTAAATTTACAAAACCATTTAAAATTAAAACTTGCTGATGCTGATATTATCTTTAAATATAGAAGGTGATGGTTCATCCTCTGATGCAGATGGAAATCAAATTCCACCAGTGCAAATGCTAATGCCCTCCAAAGCTTGGAGAAATACGATAAAAAAAAAATCAAAAGGATTTTTGCTTAAAAATCACGCCAATAATAAATACATGAACACAATTTTTGATCAGCAAGTGTGAAGAGTTTTTTTTAAATGATTACAAAATTTGATTTTTTTTTTGTAATGTTTCTTAAAAGATTTGATTTTTTTTTTCAGCTCATTTTATTATATATTAATTTGAAAAACACTATCGATTATCTATCGATTAATCGATAGTTTTTTTTTAAACTATCGATACTATCGAAAGTTCGAACAATCGATGTTTTATTAACACTAATGGTCCCCCATCCAAGTACTAACCGCACAATGAATTGAAAAAAAAATTATTTTATCCTTATTAACAGTTTTCTCTATTACATACTAGCAAGTTCGTGCGACCCAGTCATGCATTTTATTTCGTTTTGTTTAAGTAAATGAGTTTAAAAAAAGGAGGGAATCCAAAGGGCCAGCTTTGTTTTTCTTGTTAGACACTAATGTAGTCTTAAATCCAGCTCTTTACTCAAACCTCGGTTAATCTAAGGTGCTTTGTATTTTAAGAAATACACTTCTTTAAATTTCTGAAACGGACTTTGATTGAGACATGGTGAAAATATATCCTCTACGTTCCCGGCTCACCGATGATTTCCTCTCTAAACCGGATATTCGGTCTTCCTTGTCGCCTCTAAGCTGGGAATTGAAATTCGAGGACTCTCTTGAATGGAATATATTTGTGTATTCGATCTATGTGGTCCAGCTAATATAATTGACTGGATTCAATATAGTTGGAATACATCCACATTTTGGTACAGCTTATAGAGTTGGTGGTTCTATCTTTGCATATATTCGCCCTACGGGGTCGAATATCCCTCGAAATATTTGTTTTTTTTTGTCTAAAGAACCCATTATCAGCTTTACCTTTTTGCTTATCTCAGCAACATAAAGCACCAATTTAACTGTAAGGGTTTTGTAAGGAGTTTACTTCGTCTCACATTAGATGAGTTTTGAAAGCATTTAATTGGTAAAACTGAAGTAGTAGTGGTTTCTAAGAGTAACCTTTCGTCTGATCTTTACTATAAGATATAGCTTGTGGAATTAACTTGCTGCTATCAATAGTGGCCTAGCCTGTGAAGGGATGTTTGTTTGTTCATCGACATCTTCTTCTTGGTCTCATCTTCGTTAACTTGGGGGTCAACAATTTTCGCCTGTTCTATGGCCATGAAGGAATGTTTTATTTAACTTTGAGAAAGTCCAATGATATTGAAATCGTCGGCAGCTTCTAATATTTACACAGATTTGTTGAAGTCCGGCCTACCCACCATCTGCTTCATAACGAGGTTGAAGAAGTGAGATGATAGATAATGTCCTTGCTGAATCCTTGTGCATGTTTAGGATTTTTCGAAAGATCATTTTTTTAGTTAAAAATTGCGAAGTATATTTTCCAATATCACGAGATTATGAGTTTCAACTTGAAATTCGCTGGTCTTTTCCAGGAGCTACTATTGTGTGAAAATTCGGTATATAATCGATTAACCAGACCAGAAACACCACCGGTACTTCGTAATTGAGGTGATACAACAAAGGCTTGAGTCGCTCATAGACCGTTGGATACAATCTTACGAAAAACATTGCAGACATGCTTATTCGGTTCATAATTTTATGAAAGCCCTCTAATATTATCATCAAAATTGGATTCTGTTTAATACAGCGCGCGTCCCAGTTCACAGAATTCTCCATAACCGTATTCAAAAGCATTTAAACAAATTCTTTCGGATGCAAAAAAAAAAATATTATCACCGCAACAGGTACGAATTTGGGCCTTTGCTTTATCTACCCTTGTCAACCCTATAATTATCATTCGAATTTAAAAAACAAAAGCTTGTTACTGTGCATATAACATGAAATTGCCTTTTTATGATGTCTCTCTGAAAAGGTTTGTTTGTTGAAAATTTAATTGGATTTACACTTAATACCAACCAATTTCTCGCTCCGCTGAAGACAAGAGCGTAAGACTCAAATTGTATCATTAACATGCACAAAGAAAAGGTGTAGAGTTTTAAGTCACAATGGTCTTCTTCTTCACAAGCTGTCACACCCGTTTTATTAAAATATTTTCCTTTCCTTTATGACATTAGGATTTACCTGATCCGAGATTTAAATTTTGTCCTTCTTCACAATCTTTGAGGTTGATTTTTTATTTTTTTTTTATTGATGTATAGATTGCTAAATTATACGAAAGAAAAATAATTTCTGAAAACTGTTTTCAAAATTTGTATAGTAGGTGCTCTTATTTTTAGGCAAAGTAAAATAAGTTTTTCCTAAATCATGTGGATAGTATTAACAAATTGTTAACTGTCAAGTTTCAAGATAATGGGTTTTAAGAAAAACATTGTCTTTGAAAATATGTATAGAGAACAGTATTGAATATTTTGAGGACTGTTAGCAATAAGAAATCGAAAACAAACAAAAAATGTTCAATGAGAGGTACCATTGATGACAATCTTTTTGGAAGCCATTATTTGGCTTTTGGTAATTAAAAGTTTTTGATTTGTTAATTCAAAACCGCTTTTTTTATATGTTTTTAAATCTGTTCTAAAATTAAAAAAAAAAAAAACAAAAAAACAAAAAAAATTTGTATGACAGGTACCATAATTTTGGTTTAAAAATAAAGGAAAAGAAAATGCACGCCTGGGTCTCACGAACTTGCTCCTATGTAATAGACTAGGAATTTTAAAAACGGATGATATTAAAGAAAACTGTTCATAAGGATAAAACGAATTTTTCAAATTCTTTTAGTAGTAAGAGATAAAAACAGAATGCTATGCAAATATGAATTTGTGCAAGAACAAAAATTATAAGTCGTTTTAGTAGTTCCTTAAAAATATAAGCTGTTATGTACAAAATTTTTAAAACATTTTTAAGAAAAAAATTGGTACGCCAATCCTAAGTTTTCTTTATTGTACGAATAAGAGTCTAATTTCCAACAAAAAATACTAAGCCGTTCTTGAGATATCGAATTTTTCAAAAAAAAAAAAAAAATGACTTCATTTTCTAAAAATTGAAAAAATATTTTTTTAATGCAATGTTTTTTTTAAACTTTTTAGGAGCTTCTTTGTAAAAAATTTCATTTAAAATCCGTTCTGCCGATAATGAGAAATTCAAAATTCGAAAAATTCGTTCTATTGTACAGTAATATCTAGATTTAAATTTTTTTTATTAAATTATAGATTGTTTAAAATCATCAAAAGAAAAAAAATTTTAGCAAAATTCCCGGAACCGTTTTCGAGAAAAATACGATTTTCGAAATCCATTTCTTAAAATTTGTATGAAAGGTACCGTTAGTTTTAGATAAAACAATTTTTTTTTCTCAAATCTTGTAGATTATGTTAAGAAACTTTTATTTGTCAAGTTTGATAAAAATCGATCTTGGAGTTTTCGAAAAATTAAGTTTCCAAAATTTTTTTTTTTTAAATCAAAAAAATTGAAAATTTAGATATGTAATAATATTCAAACTTTCGAGGAGCTCTAGCGTGAAAAATGGTTTAAATCGGCTGTACCGTTTTTGAGAGAATCAAAAACAAAAAAAAATAGACCCAGGGGGGCTACCAAAAATAATAATTTTTTGGAAAATTTTTTTCAACCATTACCTAGTTTTAACCAAATGAAATTTTTCAATTTTTTTCTTTTTAATTCTGTGGCACAGTTTTTGAGAAAAAAAAATATTTATAAGATTTCGAAAAAAAAAATCGTATGGCAGCGTCAGGTACCGTTATTTTTGGTCTTAAAAAAAAAAAAGAAAACAAGTGTGGAAGGAACAAATCAAAACCCATTTTTTGAAGCGCAAACTCTTGTTGGGGATGAAGAGGTTGTTTCACTTTTGATCTTGGATTTTCGAAGCTACAGATGTAGCAGTTTTCTTTGTTAACTTAATTAACTTTGTTTAAAAAAATTTACATTAAGATTAGACCGATATTTTCAAAATGTTTGTAGGGAATCTTCACTTTTTCAACATGATGTGTTTTTATTCTAATAATCTAAAGTCAACGCAGTGAAAAATAGCACGGAATTTAAAATGAAACCGATTTTTAGAAGAACCTATATAACTTTAGTTCAAAGTCCTTAGAATGGGGTGAAATACTTCGAGTTAGAAGACCAAACTTGAGTTGTACTGGGTGGATTTTCATGAATAAAAATCTTAAAAGCACATTTGTGCGTCATAAAGAAAATATTGGCTTGCTTATGTCAATACAATAATGTCTTTAGAAGTAGGGAGCGTAGAGAATACTACAGAAGAGGTAGGCCATTTTTATAGAACTCTTAAACCTTTTATTCAATAAATATAGGTCTGGTTATAAAACCTTAAAAAAAAAGTAATTTAAAAAAAATATTGAACGGGTCTTCAAAATTTCAATATATATCTTGTCCTTGCAAAAAGTTAAAGCGGAAACCCAACCTTATATGTAAATATCCATGAGCGGCAATTGCATTGATGAAAGGAAAAAAATTTCGACTCATGGAATTTGCATCATAAGACACGTTTTGTGGAATTATCACATAATCGAACTCGCCAAAAACGCTGGTAAGGGTTTAGGATTCCTTTGATGATGCAAGACCTTCTGTTCTTGCTGTAATCTATAAAGCCCATCTTCGTCAAATCAATCAACATAGGTTTGATTAAAAATTGATTTATATTAATCGAGAACTTAAGCTATAATTTGCAATTTGCACGTAACGTGCTTAAAAATAAATAACGACGCTTAATTAATTTAACACATTTCTTATTTAATAGTAAACAAACTTCTTGGTTAAGTTAATCTAATTGTTATGTTGTGTAAATTTTAAGAGTATTAAGGTTAAAACAATAAAACAAATTTACTTATTTAATCTTACTAAGTAAATGGGTTGAAACTCCTAAATCCAAATAGTCTCTCATTTGATTTAACCGAGTTGTGATGATCAAAATTACACACATCCAATTCCTTATTTTAACTGACAGAACATTGTTACAATTCCACATCAATTTAGTTAAAATAATCAATTAGATTTCTATAAATAAACTAACCGAGTTGGATCGTGTAATTTTAACCGAGTTAGCTTATATGAGTTTTACATTATTTTTAACCGATCATTCTTCTACGTGTATAGTTTAAGCTTTAAGCTTATTGATCAATCGGAATAGTTTCCTACAACTCGAAATCTCAACTTTTTAGTAGAATCAGTTGGTTGCTTACATTTTTATTTCTTATAATTTTGCGTCCTCTAATGGGATTATGAATACCCTTAGCATATTTGAGCACAATGTTGGATAAAATTTAAAAGGAAATACTGATGGTTTCGAATGTCCGAACATTCCAATATGGGAGGGAAAACAGTGCGACTAAAGAAAGAATCTCTGAATTTATCAGTACGTCCATGGCAGAGTGGGTAAAGAAAATATTCTCGTTAGGTCACAATACCTAGACGTTGAGTCTGGCATGATTTTTGTATGGGCGGTTTTGATAGGGGTCAAGAACCAACTCAATCCGACGAGCGTGAGGCCGGTCAAGCATGCCAGCACAGACCCCGTCGGCATCTATGTAAGGAACCCGTTATAAATGTTTAAATGTTTCTTAAAAATGTGATTCAACTTGTAAGAATAAATATGTACCTAGATTGGACGAAATAATAGGCGAGGTGAGTTTTAATACATTAGTATTAAATGAAAAGCTTTAATTTAAACCATAAATATGGAGCAAAAATTCAAATTTATTTAATGAAATAGATTTCAGGAAATAGCTTATTGTGCTTCAGCACTTACTTTAAATTCAAATATATGAACTACATATGAATGAATGAATTATCTATTGGGGGTATTGCCCTGGGACCTGGAGATCTATAATTGTGCCTCCACTTAAAAATGAACGAGCTCGCTCATCCTACAGTTCCTCCTCCAAATCTATTGCTCTTAGGAATCTTAGTATTTGTATGAGTGGACAACATCTTCCTAGTATGTGGTCCGGTGTTTCCTAATGCATGTTGCAGAATTTACAAGAGGCACTGCTTACCAAGTAGACCTAGATGTCTTCGAAGTTTGCAGTGTCCAGTTAGGGTACCAGTTATTATTTTGAGGTTATTCCTACTTAAATTAATGCAGCTTTCGTAACGTTGCTGGTTGAAATTGCCCAGTAGCTGCCTCAGCTTTGGCATTTCCTTCCAATTCCTGGTTCTGTTTGCATCCTCTTGAACAACTTATACCCTGAAACTTGTTTCAAAATCAAAGGATTCAAATTTTTTCTTGACATGCAATTTTTTACGCCAAACCACTGTCTACCTACCTAATAGGTACAATATACATGTATTAAGAAGCATGAAGGATGTTATTTAATTAAGTTTTTCTTTTTGATTCCAGTTAAAGCTTTCGCTCTTGTTTTATATGTTCGAACAAATAAAACATTCGCATAAAAGAATATTAAATTTCAATAAAGAACATAATGTACAATGGGACCATTGTTTGAAAAACAAAAAAAAAAACATTAAATGCAGACATTAAAACCAGATAAGAAACCTTTCATCGAAGTATAATATAACTTTTTTAATTATTAAATTCGGAATGTCATTATCATCTTCACCATAATGCCAACTCCAACTTTGTAATGCCCCCTACCATAAATAAACTGCACACACTCTGTAAAAAACATATAAGCAAAAATATTTGCAGCCATGCAATGTTCGAAATGGTGGGTGTAGTGTGTTGTAAATGACAGACCGGACTTATTTACATTTTAACAGAAAGCTTGACAGAACTTTTGTTTTTTTTTTTTATGGAAAGGGAGGATTTCCGGATGCGCTTTTGTTTATTGGTTTATTCACACCATATTGCATATACACCCGATATGTATATGTCCACATATGAGGACATAGTTTCTTGGTAAATGAAGTTTTCAATATTGTGCAGCTCTTAATTAATCGGTTTTAATTAAAAACTGCGGCAATTTATTAAAAGAAGTTTTGGAATTAAAATCTCTTAATTAAGTATTCTGAAAAAATAAAGAGAACTATCCATTTGACATATTATGTATATTTATTAAGGTGGATTCATAGACTATTACTGTCTGAATTCTTTTGATTTTTAATCCCGGGTGAAATAATCCTTTTTTTGTATAATAACATTGTTAACAGTTTAAGTTTTTCAGTAAATCATTTAATTGAACAAAATTTAACTTTGGAAAGAGTGCTAATGGTAAATGTAAAATATAACAACGATGGTTATTTGTAAAAATTAAATTGAATAAAAGGAATAGTATAACACTTTTATAGAAATTAAACAAACGGAACATTTGTTTTTAAGATGAAATAAAATAATACATAGTAAATGATAACTTAAAGTAAACTTTGTACATTAAATGAATAACAACTACTAAGCAAAAACTATAGAATATAAGTAAAATAATAAATTATGTAATTTAAATATCAAAATAGGTTCACAAAAATCATAATATTAAATAATTTTTTTTTTTCTTTCTATTAAATTTGTAAATAAAATACATATGGATAGTAAATGTTAAATAATTTTAATAGAAAAATTTATTTATAATGAATTTTTTATTCAAATTCTATAAGGTTTAGTTCAATTAGTTAATTGTTATATTTAAAAAAAAAAATTGGCTAACTCTAAATTGATTGAATTATATTTTTCGTATTTATAAATACTAAATGTTGATTTAGTTGTATAAAAAAAACTTTATATAGAAAAAGATCATTTCAACTTTTTTTTAAATAGGTAAATATTAAAATAAAAAAAAAAAATAACGAAATATTTATAATATAAAATAAATTATAAAATTTGTTACTGTATTGGAATAAAAACATGTCGAATGGCAAGCATTTGAATATATGGTGTTTTATTTTAGTCATATTTCAAAGTAGTAGGTACTTCTTCTCCTAATGATTAGTGCCTTGGACTGTCATGGGTTCGATTCTCAGCTACTAGCAAAATCTTTTCCGAGGGTGTACCTACTGCCTCTTGCAAGGAAGTGGAAAATCCTCCATGAGTATCAGTTGCTATGAAAAGTTCTGTTCTTTAGACGTTCGGAATCGGCAGAAAATTGTAGTTCCTTCCTATTCCTGGCAAGACGTACACAGAAATAGCTGAGAGTTTATAAGTTATTAGCTTTAAGCTCTCTACGCTACGAGTCGATATGGCCTCTAATTTATTTTATTTTTATATCTAAAATCGAAGGTAGAAATCAATTCTTCCAAGTTGATAATTTAAAAAAAAACAAGACTACGCGAGAAGATAGAAGATTCAATTGTGAAGTCTACCACAATTTTTTATAATTAAGCCAAAAAGGTAAGTTCAAAAATTTTATTAACCTAAATTGTCTTAAGGTTTAATTATAAATATGTATATTCCTTTCCTTGTTCGTTTTCAATTCTTCTTTCCCTACAGGTGTTTCTTTCAATATTTCGGGAGAGATTAGGGCAGTAAAGGCAATCTCTCAGAATTTTGGAGAATCATTTAGATGTTTGCTACTTTTCATTATCGAGCTTTGGGTGTACAATGCGCTATTGATTTTGAGCAGACGAAACAGCTATCGAACCTTACGTGCTGTGGGTTGGAGCTTTTCTGATACCGAATGACAAGAGATATGTGAGAATTATTGCATTGTTCCTTGGACTTGGCAAGGTATTGCTATTGATTTCTCTACGCTGGGTCTTGGCGTATTCTTTTGAGTATGTCTCATCTGTTCTGAGACATTCATTCTTGATTTCTCTGATGGCAAAAGCAGCACTTAACTTTACCTTCCATTTTGTGAGGATGGTACATCCGCTGATGCAATTCTTGGCAACTTTCAATTTTGATTCAGGGTCGGCTGGGAGATTTTCAGCAAGTGTTGTGGATTTTTTCTTGTCTGCCACAGTAATTCTAATCTTGATACTATGTGCTTGTTTAAATATGCTTGTTCGAATCAATTATCTGAATCCCGTGAGTTAGATTATTTTCAAAAGAAAAAAAATTCAAAAATGACCAATGCAATGCAACCACAACTTGCTATTTTTTTCTGTTTTGCTATAAGTTCCGATTGAGGCGCATTCAAATCGCTAATTTCGAAAAACTACACTTGGAGGAATTTCTACTTCTCCTTAAGAGCCATTACCTCTGGACAACAAAATTTGTATGTAACAACGACTTTCTTAAAATAGAGTTCAAGCAATTTCATTTAGTGAAAGCTAGCTAATGTTTTGAACAATTTTTTCAAGAAATATTTATTGATTACACTTTTCTCATGGAAAAAGCTTTTTTGTTTTTGATGTTCTCAAAAACGATACAACTTTTTTTCAATGTTAAAGCACTTAAAAAGTGGGAATTTGTTTTTGTCTTGAATATTTTAAAATATAATGTTTGTCCTCAAGTGGGCCCAAGGTCAAATTTGGTTATTATTTTTTTTTATTTTGTATGTTGTGACATTTCGGATGTGATAACACCTTTCTTCAGAACCAATGGTTCTGGTAATATCTTAATTTTCTTTCCTTTTAAAGATCGTAAGAATTGCTCGAAAGATACAAAATTTTACCAAAATTCTTGGTGCCATCTTCGAGAAAAATACGATTTTCGAAAACAGTTTTTTAACATTTATGGTGAGTACCTTATTTTTTTTTTTTTGATAAACCATTTTTACTATTCGAAAATTTGGGGACCTTTAGCACAAAAAAAATTATCAAAATCGACTTGACTGTTTTTAAGGAAATCAAAAACAAAAAAATGGTTTTAAATGAAGTGCAATTTATTAGCATTTTTCGGAATTTTTTTTTTAATTTTTAAATTTGGTCCTAACTGAATTCATTTTTTTGATTTTTTTTTTTAAAAACCTGTGGAACAGTTCTTAAGAAAAAAAATATTTTATAAAATTTGAAAAAAGTTTGTATGGCAGATAGATACCGTTATTTTTGGTCTTAAAAATGGAAAAATGTGTGGTGGGAAAATTTAAAAAATGCTATCATCTACCAAGTTTAATGACTGAATTGCGAGACCGGCAATTTTCGTCTTCCCTATCATTGAATTGTCAAGTCTAATTGAATCGGTCATTTCAAAAACCTCATAAGTCATTCAATTAGAATTTTTCAGGAATCAATAAAAACTTTTTCATGCACAAACAAATGAGTTTTAAACGACTTTTTTATGCTTAATTAAGTATTTTAGTGGTAAAAAAAAATTAACAAGCGAAAAAATTCACAGCTTATTAATTAAAATAATGAAAAAAACCTAAAAAAAACTGTTCTTGACTGAAGTTGTTTTAGCAAGGACTGGGGTAAGTGGTATATAATTTAACCAAAACAATGGTAGTAATCATATTTTGTATTGCTTATTATTGAAAATTACACTTAAGAATAACGTTTTGTCATGTTTTATTATCTTTAAGGTACATAAATTGATTATCTTGAACATTTTCTTATTGATGGGCACTTTTAAAACATAAGCCTTGGAAGTGAAAGAGAAATTGTAACTTTCTTTATTAATAAGAATGAATGTTTAATCAATCCATCAATATATTCCTATTATAGTACCTTTTCTATGTGAAGCATACTTAAAGCTCATATATGTCGAAGGTGCTTTTTTCTGTTTTTGTGGGATTTTTTTCTATAAGATTCAGTGTTGACAAGCATGTTTTTTTGTACAAATTTGGCCACAATTTCATGAATTCCAAAACATCTTCAGTTTTTAGCTCTATGACTATATTTTCTAAATTTTGAATGAGAGGGGCGTGAATTTGACAGACGTGACGGATGAATATGAAAAGCTAAGATAGACAATGAAGTGCAAATCATCAGATCATTCAGTTTCAGAGATCATTCATAAAAATGAGAAAGAGAGTCTGAGACTAAACGGAGACCTTGGGTTCCCCAGCATTTATTTTGTGAAGATCCGATTTGAAACCTTCAAAAAAAAAATTATTGAACAATCTACTAGAAAATTTCTAATCCAACGAATAAGGGCTTCGTTGATACCAAACTCACGTATTTTCGATATAATAGCTTGATGGCAAAATCCATCAAATGCCCTAGAAATATCAAGCTCAATGATCTTACTTTGACATATGATTCTACTCTTCTGCAACTTGATATCGACAATTCCTCGGTTTTACAAATCTATTAGATAATTAGTTTATGCTTGTCTTTCAATTTTATAATTTGTTATAATATTTCATTAAGGTATACTTTAAGGGATTACACGTTCTCTTCTTCTTCGGCGCACCATCACTCTCTGTATCACTTGAAGACATTTTTAAAACTAAAATTACTTTTCGCAGAAAACAGCTGTGTGAAAGATGCAAATATGACATTAATGACGGTTGTTATCAAATTGAAGATTTGAGTATTGTCGAACCAATCATAGCAAAGCCAATTTAAAATATCAAACTCAGTCATAAACCTACTCCCGCCATTTTAGTAGTGCATGCGGCACAAAATCTGGGGCTGCACATTAGTGAAGGTAAAACAAAGTACATGGTGGCGTCGAATGCGAGAGGAACAGTTGGTCAAACAATCAAGGTTGCGGAGCACGAATTTGAAGTGGTGCAGTCCTTTAAATACCTTGGGTCAATAGTAGCAGCCGATAACAATATAGAAGAAGAAATACGCGGGCGGCTTCTCAAATCCAACAGAGCCTACTATAGTCTGTCAAAGCTCTTCAAATCCAGAAATCTCACCATAACTTCAAAACTGCTGCTGTATAGGACCATGGTCCTGCCAGTACTCACATATGGATCCGAGACTTGGGTGCTTAGCAAAAGGCACTCCGACCTCTTAGCTGCGTTCGAGAGAAAAGTCTTAAGGAGAATTGTTGGCCCCGTATGTGAGGAAGGACGATTCCGGAGACGGTACAATCATGAACTGAACGAAATCTACCTTGAAGCAGATATCGTGACAAAAATTAAGCTCGGTAGACTCCGGTGGGCAGGGCACCTAGCTCGCATGAGCGAAGAGGAACCTGCTCGGAAAGTTCTTTGTGGTACATTCTATGGTAGACGACAGCGTGGTAGACCATGCTTGCGCTGGAGAGATGGCGTAGACCAGGACGTCCGAAGCCTTGGGGTGCGCAACTGGATGGCGTCGGGATAGGTGGAGAGACTTGTTGAAAGAGGCCAGGACCGGAACCCGGTTGTCGAGCCGATGATGATGATGATGCAAAAACCTCTTAAGTCACTGACTAATGTTGTTTATGCAATGAACGTCTTTCAAACGGTATTATTTGAAGAGGAAGGAATGTACATACAGACTTACGTGGTTCTTACCCAGAATACGCATCTCCCTTTAAGGAACCATTTTCAACAAAAAAAAGCATTTTGGAAAAAAATGTGACTTAAGAGGTTTTTGAAATGACCGATTCAATTAAATTCACAATTTTGATTTTTTACCAATGCATAACTAACCATATTAGAATAATTACATTATGTTATGTAAAAGAAAACTAGACATTACTAACAGTATACCTACCATAGAACGATTTTTTTGATTTTTAACTTTTTAACGGCTTAACCGATCTTAATTAAATGGTATTTTTTTCTAGGTCCAAATCTTAAACGAGCTGTATTAGTATTTTTCATGTTCTTGAACATTTTTCTTTTAATAACCTCCATTTTTGAAATTCTAAGGCATAAGAGCAAGTTAATGTAACCCAGTTTTGCATATTATATTTACTCCGTTTTTCCTCATCTAACATTGCATTTCTTAAGCTCATATAGCTTTCGACCGCAGAAGTAATGCCATCAGCCGGACATTATTTTAGAAACGGAATGTAATATATTTCTTGTTAAATACAAAATAAAGCCTTAAGAAATGTTCAGCACTTGTCTTGTGTCAAAAATCCTTCTTTTAAAACACACTCCAGAAAACAAGATAGGCCTTCTTCAGAAATAATAAATTTATATGTATAGATCTTAAGATATTAAATATTTATTAAATCTTCTTTGCCCAAAAGCAATCTCAGATTCTTTCACTATTTATTGTCATATTTGTACACTCGTGTGTTTTTTTTTAAATTAATAATAGTAAAATAGGCCAGTGATAGATATAGTCCTAAAGCCTGGGATTTTAGATGAGTTAATAAATTTCTGTTATCTCATTTTGTTATCTTATTTTTGTTCGTCTATGACATTTTTATAAAAGAAGAGGACAAAGTCTTATAACAATTCTTTTCATTTATGAAATTTCGTATGGAAAGTTCCTAGGAACTTCCATGGAAACCGACAGTTTTTTTTCGTAATGATAAATGTTTTCGACTACAATTGGAAGGCATATTCAAGAGAGGCGAATAAAAGTTATTTATATATTTAGACTAAGAGCCCACAGCAATTTTTGGGTGTGATTGATAACAAAAAATAATTAGCATAATTAGATAGGCCTTTTATAGTTATTTACAAATGTGAAAGTCTTGCATACTCTAGTGGGAGCTTTATGCATAATAGTGCATGGAGTATGCAGTTCTTTCCAAGTCCAAATAATTGTGATAAAAGCTTTGCCAAAATGTAGAGGTAAGCCACTTGATTGAAAATATCGTGGTCCAAGACGTTTTACAGACAGCCTTCTGCCTGCCAGACGCGATAAGAATAGGCTACTTCTTGCACTAAGAAGGCCACCTTCAAAACGTCTTGGACCTCGATATTTGCAATCAGGACACTTAGCTCTTCATTTTTAAGTTATGGCAAATCGCGCGGTTTTTTAGTCGCAAAAATAGGACACATGATCTTAAATGAGAATTAACGCACTTGATACCAACAAATCGTGACGATTTAAAGGTCGCAATTTGTTTCATTTTTCACGCAATGCGATTGTCGTAAGTTAAAATGAAACAAATGCACTTAAATTGATATGCTCACACTTGCGATTTAGATTATTACGACTTAAAAATCGTAGTCGCAACAAGAAATTGTTATGCACGCACTTGTAATTTTTAATCCACGATTTCTTAGCGGCAAGAAATAAGACACATGGAGTTAAATGTAAATGCACGCACATGCGACTTAAAAAACGTAGCGATTATAAAAATGAAACAAGTTCCATTTTTTTCAATCGATTTTTCTGTCGCGTGCAAAAAAATCTCAAGTGCGAGCATGACAATAATTTGTAGCGACTACGACTTTTTAATCGCCTCGACGAAAAATCGCAAGTGCGGTCCTAGCCTTACGGTGACTACTACGATGAAACCTAGGGCTATGCGATCGGGGAATTCGTTTCTGCAGAAGCGCTTCCCATGGCGAATAGTTCGAAGTTGAGTAGGATGTCACTACTAATCACCCTGCAAGGAAAGTGTTTACTCACCAAAACGCTCTCGAAAAGACATCAGCGGCAGTTTTCTTTAGATATAATAAACGTTAGTATCTCCAGTTCCAGTTTTTGGTATCTATAACCTTAATTGAGCTACTCTGACATACTAGGAGAAAAAGTCAGTAAGGAAGGATTCTTCAATAATAACCAAGTTGCTGAAAAAGAGTTGGTATAGAATGTACCCGGTATGGGCCAACGGCAGCTCTCACATCCCCTTAGTGGGTTACTGTCATAGAAATATCCAGCCTGCTGTCCTAAAATAAGGACCCTGTCCTTCGGGTATAAGGGTTGTGTCGTCAGGTTAACTTCCCTTCAACGGTTATAAGAGAGATACGAGGAGCCTCGGATAATGATTACCCTCAAATGACAACAAGATCCTAAATTTTAAAACACAATGATCTGAGAGTATGTACCTGTAACGAGAGAACACTAAACAGGATGGGCCAAATGCAAGTTTCTTTTTAAAAATGCAATAAAATAAACAATATTAAATTTTGTCTTTGTATTACGACGTCGTTCAAAGGGATGATCATGCGCCTTTAATTACTGAGCGAGTAATCCCAGATCATTGTGAAGAATTCTTCTCAGGCAAGTGTCTAGAATATGGAGCTGTTGAGATTGATGGCAAGTTGGTCTTCTTGAATTGAGTCTCACACTCTCGGCTTCAGCAGCCACATTCTCGTCCCTTAGTTTATCCTCTATGAAGTTACCGAGCTTAAAGAAAATCCCTTCAGTGGTTTAGGCGGTAGGTAAAAGCACAGACATACCAACAGACAGATAGAATTGCAGGACCCAATTGTTCGTGTTCTCTATCATCGTAATGTCAACTTTGATCAAAATCTCGAGTTAGATTTTCTTTTAAATCTCGCCCTATAATACCTACAATCGCAAGTAAAACCATACTTTAACATTAAAACTCTTACGTATTTTTGTGTGACATCGTTTATTTAAAAAGAAAACAAATGACAATTTAGAAAAAAAGATTTGCAGACATGGGATACGAAGAGGACAATCCTTACTTTTTCTAGTAGATTTTCGATAAACGTCACCTTACTATTCCCAGATCAGCTGGTTTTTTTAAGCCAAGGCTTAGTTGGGGCTTAGGGGTTGAAAAGTATTTAATATTAATTAGACTGTTATATGTTTAAATCAGTTATCTTCCTCTGGATCCGCAATACTCTACAACGAATTCATTTGAATCTGAAAAAGTGCAAACAACGCTCCTAAAACCCACTTATGAAAAATACAAATACTCAACAGATTTTATAGGTATCGGTACGTTGCGCCTAAAACAACATTACAGCCTTTACCTTGTTTGCTGTTTGAAGCCACAAAGCCACAGCAGTCGTCTAAATTTCACCGATTTTGGATCAAGTTATACAATATCTATGCATTACACAAAAAGGGGATAATGCAACTGAATCAGGACTTGAACCGAATACCTGCAGTTATGAGGGTTTGATGCTATAACGTTCAGTTTGTTTCAACAAATTCCAAAATTCATTATTTGACATGATGTGGTCAAGTGTTGTTTCCTATCGGATTTACTTTTGTATTCGAATTAGAAATACAAAGCATAGTTAGCGGTGTTGGACGGTGGTTTCGGGCAGAGATTACGTTCATTGTGGTACAGTATAATGAACAATTAGGCTTCCGTTACAAGCACATTAACTTGCACATTAATGGCATGAAAATATATCCACACGGTAGGAAGGTAATTCCAAAAATTCGAATGTCTGCATTTGTGCTTTTACGGACCCAATATCGCTGGTTAGCCCAACACTCTACTTATTTGTCCAGGGAAAATGGTTGTTTGCAGTGTGTTGCCTGGTCTATTGCAGTATATCGACTGCAGCGCTGAGCGGGTATGCGGCACATTTTGTATTCGTTAGTACAAGATTTTCGTCACCATTTTTGTGTTTGAAAGACGCTTTTCGAAAAAAGAGGGTGCTGATAACAAAAAAAAATCGTGAGTATTTCTTTTACGTAGTACATATCAATCTTGTCTGCGTTGCTTGTCGTTGCTCTTGTGCCGTATGGCTGTAATTTATGTGACCACTCATAAGTCTTTTTAAATTGATGAATTTAAATATTCATTTATTGTACGAAAAATAAGCAAAATCTGAGAAAACTATCAATCAAGAAGACTTTAACTCAAGGATAATATCATGCTAGAAATATATCATGTCAGAAAATGGCAGTAGTCACTCATGCCCCTTGGCATAATGGTTAGTGCGTTGAACTGTCATGCGGATGGTCTGGCTTCGACTTCGATTGCCATGGGTGTCCTGTTTTTACTTACGACTTATAGGTACTATAAGGCAAGTTATGCATTCGTAAAAAAATCGATCTCGAGATTTTGATCAAAGTTGACATTACGATGAAAGCGAAGACCAAAAAAGTGGGTCTCGCAATTCTATCTGTCTGTCTTTCTGTCTGTTCGACTACAGCTAAACCGCTCGGCCGATTTTCTTTAAACTTGGTAGATATGGGCTCTATTTCCCCCCCGGATGTTTTTTGATTTGATTTTTTAAGACCAAAAATAACGGTTCCTGCCTTACGATTTTGTTTCGAAATTTTATAAATATTTTTTTTTCTCAAAAACTGTCCCACAGATCTTTTTAAAAAAAAATTATAAGATTTCATTTAGTTAAACCGAGGTAATTCCAAAAAATTATTATTTTTTGTACCCCCCTTGGAACTATTTTTTTATTTTATTTCACTCAAAATAACGGTACCTTCCATACAAATATTAAAAAATGGTTTTCGAAAATCGTTTTTTTCTCAAAAACGGTTCCGAGAATTATGCTTAATTTTTTTTTCTTTGGATTAATTTTTTCAATCCAAAAATTAAAAAAAAAACATTGAAAACAAGATACCTATTACTAACTCTACCTACCATATAGAATGATTTTTTCGAATTTTGAATTTCTCATTATCGGCATAACGAATTTAAATGAAATTTTTTAGAGAGAAGCTTCTAAAAAATTTAATTGCATTTCAAAACTTTAAAATATTTTTTTTTTTTTGAATTTTGGAAACATTTTTTTTTTTTTGAAAATTCAATATCTTGAAATGTTATTTCTAAATTAAAATTTTATTCGAACAATAATAAAACTTTAAATTGACGTACCAAATTTTGTTCTTAAAAATGTTTTAAAAATACATATTTTATATAAAAGCTTATTTTTTTTAAGAAACCACAACAACGACTTATAATTTTTGTCCTCTCATAAGTTCGTATTTGCATGGCATTCTGTTTTTATCTCTTAACTCTTACTACTAACAGAGTTTAAGAAATAACTTTTATCCTTATGAACAGTTTTCTCTAATAACATATTCATTGTAGAATTCCCAGTCGTGCATTTTATTTTTTATTTGTTTAAAAAATAATTTTAAAAAAAACTTGAAATCTGAAACATTTTATATGCCACCTTGACTGTCCCTACTTGAAACTAATACGTAAGTCGGCCACACATGAAATCTAGTCGATTTTAATTGTCGTGTAATTCGGAATTGAGCCACCAAAACTGCTTCTCTTGCTTCCTCCTACCTCTTCGGTTACGATCGGACAAATTACTATTTAACCGAATTTGCTCAGCGTCGCCTTGTGTGAGCACGGCTCGTCGATCATAAAGAAGTCGCCTATCCACAGGTCTACGTCCGACCAGGGTTCGGACTTCATAAATCGCAGATCGCAGTAAATAGGCCAAGAAATCGCAGTAAAACCAAAATTTTCGCAGTAGAAATACATATATTTTTTTTGAGTAGGTAACAAAAAATTATAAGCAAGGAAACCAAGGTTAAATCACATTTAAATTATCGTTGCTTGTTAAAACAACATAAGTGATATTTTAATTTTTTACGGAAGAGAAAAAAAACATGTTAAAAAAACCTTAATGGCTTAAAAGTCGAAACACTCTTATAAGATTTTTGGGTTAAAAAAATGACAATGACTACACGTCCAAAAATGTATGATTTTTTGTATCTCATGTGAAAATAAAATAAAACTTCAGTTATGTTGTCTAAACAATCACCGATTCATTTACATAGAATGTGTGAACAAATATACTCTTACTCGATAATGAAAATGTATAGTTTAAGCAAAAATATATGAAGCTAGGTAATCAAAATAAATTTACAATCTACAAATTTGTACTTTTTGAAACAAGAACAAATTAAAGAGTAGTAAAACGTATATAGCTGACAAGACTTGCACTAAAGAGACGAGAATCTTTTTAAATTTTGACATTTTGTTATGAGCACATTTATTTCTATGATCAGTGCTGCTATTCAAAAAAAATCTGAAAAATCGCAGTAGATTGTAGGAAAAGCGCAGTGGTGCAGTAGATTTAAAAAATAAGAAAAAAGTGCAGTAGATCTACTGCTTTCGCAATAAAGTCCGAACGCTGCGTCCGACGTGTTATAGTTATAACCGCCTCTCTATCCTGGATCAGCGACTGTCTACGTGCAGGAATGTATTTGGTAGAATATAGCCACTCAAATGCACGCTCTCGAAATATTAATTGTTGAGGTAATAAGCCCCATTAAGCTATAATCTGAAGCTATCGCTTGCAATGTGACTCCAAATCAGCTTAAGTATGAAGTTATCTAGTATTCTGTTTATAGTGGCTCCGTTGTATAGAGCCTTTTTGGAAAAATAATGTTTCTACTCTGGTGTTCTGTGAAATTCAAGGCAGATATACGTAAGCACTGCCTCTCAAACACCAGAATCTTTTCTATTTGAGATGGGGCAAGGTTGAACCATACCGGGCTTCCATACGCAATCATTGGCCTGCTGAGAGCCATGCAGCAAATCACAGGGCTAAAGATCCCCTAGCCCTAGTCAGAGCAGCATTTATGTCTCACGAAATGGAAATACCCACTAGAGGCCAAGGTACTTTACTACATTTTTACTTGCCAGTGTAAGTCTATATGGCCCTACGATCACTAGCTTGTGCCAGTTCTTTCTCATATCCCTAGGGACTCCGACCAACGGAGTCCTGAACAGAATCGTTTAGATTTCTGAAAGTTGATTTTCAACTTCCAGTCATCACAATATCGCTGAAGGGTGTCCTGTTCTTGGCAAGGAGTGTATATCTTGTTGTGAAAAGTGCTTCCTGACTAAGCAAAGAATTAATTTTGTATATATGTACATAGAACATTTTTCTGAAAAATGTTGGGACAGCAATTTGTTTCAAAAATAAATAAAATTTCATAGAAAAATTGGGGCCCTTTTTTGAAATATTGATTATTAAAAAAAAAAAAAACAAATTGAAATTGTTATAAAAAAAAAATGCTTTTGGTATTGATTCATGCTGTATTACTAGGATTTCTAAGAAGCTTCTGTAAGAAGAATTTAATTTTGATTTAGCTGATAATGAGAAAGTTAAAAAATCAATAAAATGCTTCTATAGTACTGTAAATAACGACTTATTTTAAATTTTTCTCATATCGAATGGGGCCCAACATACCGACAAAACCTTCAAAGCTTTAAGAACATCATACATAGATTTATAGAGTTTTTTACTTACGACTTACAGGTATAAGTCAAGTTAAGCATTCGTAAAAAAAATGGAACTCGAGATTTTGATCAAAGTTGACATTAAGATGATAGCGAAAACGAAAAAATGGGTATTGTAATTCTTGGTGTCTGTCTGTCTTGTCAACTACAGGCTAAGTGACTTGGCCGATTATCTTAAAACTCGGTAGATAGTATTTTTAATTTTGTTCCCCACACATTTTTTTTCTTTTTTTTTTTTTGAAGACCAAAAATTAGGGTTAATGGCATACGTATTTTTATCAAAATTTCATAAATATTTTTTTATTTCAAAAATTCTTACACATATTTTTTCAAAAAAAAATTCTAAAAATTTCATTGAGTTAAAGCTAGGTGATGGTTGAAAAAAAATTTCCGAAAAATGATTATTAATTGTACCCCTCGGAACTATTTTTGTTCGTTTTTGATTTTTTCAAAAACGGTTCAACCGATTTTGATAATTTTTTATGCTAATGGTCCCCCAAAGTTTGAGTAATATTATGTACTTTAATTTTGAATTTAAAAAAAAATTAATTTTTTTTTTCAAAGCTCAATCTTCGAAAAACCGAAGCTCGATTTTTGTAAACTTAACAGATAAAAGTCTCTTAATACAACCTACAAGATGTACGAAAAAAAATTACTATACCTAAAAATAACGGTACCCACCATACAAAAGTTAAAAAAATGTTTTTCGAAAATCGTAATTTTCTCGATTCATAAAATTGATAAATTTTTTTCTTTCAGTTAATTTTTAGTATCTATTATTCAATACAAAAATTTAAGATCAAGATATAACTGACTCTACCTACCATAGAACCGAAACAATTTTTTCACATTTAGAATTTCTCATTATCGGGTTAACGGATTTTAATGAAATTTTTCACAGAGAAGCTTCTAAATAGTTTGAAAAACATTGCATTTCAATACTAAAAAAAAAATATTTTCTGAATTTAAAAAAAAAAAGAAATCATTTTTCTTTTTGGGAAATTCCATATTTCAAAAACGGGTCCATATTGAATCACAAATGTTTTTTTAGTTATTTAAAAAATATTATTTTTTGCTTATGAACAGTTTTCTTCTAATAACAATCATTTTTGATATTCTTAGACTTTTACAAAAGAGTAAGTTCGTGCAACCCAGCCGTGCATTTTGTTTTTTATTTAATTCGTCCCAAAATATTAAATTTTAATTTTGTTTCCAACTCGGTGTCATGAAAATACATTATTTCTAGGAGTTCAAATATACTAGAGGTAGTCGTCTGCTACACGCTAACTCCTCATCAGTGTTATGAATTCAAACCAAGCAATCTATTCCCTTTAATGGAGATAGTACAACAGGAAGCTCGATAACTTGCAATGAACTTACTTGTATGTATGTATGTGCACTCGGAAACGGAATGTAGGGCATGTATAGGGAAATGCATCATAATGGAAAGTACACCCCAGATTGTATGATTTTATATAATTATTCTGTACAAACATGTTTTGGTTAGCTCTCTTATAAGCAATCTTTTCCAAGGTTTATTAGATACAAACATTTGTTGCTTAGGGTTGACTTTGGATGTTCTTCAAAGCCTTAAATATCACATAGCAAATTTGCATATCCCCCGACGAGCGCAGCACAAACTGACAGGAGCAAAAAATAAACCATTTTTTATACAAAAATGACAGATGAAATTTTATTTGCTTAAAGGAAAGACTGAGTTGAAACTATTTAAAAAGCTAAGCTTATTGTCTATAATTATTACGACATTGATTAAACGATAAGACGAGATTTTGGTGATTTTGAGTAATGGAAATCTTTATTTGGACTTTTACATTTTTGTCTGTTAAGCTGAAAAGATGATATCCTTTAAGTAGATGCTGTCAGTGTTGATTCACATTTAGGCCCCTTATATTGCATTTTGCATGACTTTCTGCAAGATTTCCGGTGATACCTAAATTTTCGCATTCCTGTAGAATATTCTCCCGAAGTGCTGCGATTGTCTGAGGGTTGTTGGTATAAGCCAGCGTTTAAGAAGCCCCAAAGATAGAAGACTGGGATGGGTAAATCGGGCGATCTTGCTGACCATGCCAAATCGCCAAAACTGTAGACTACCCTACCAGGAAACGCTTCCTTCTCAAAATCTATTGTGGCTTATGCTGTGTTTGAGATTAAAGCGCCTTGTTGAAACCACATGCTCACCTAGCCCCGCTCATCCAATTCCGGCAGTAACTAGTCGTTTATTATGGCTCTGTATTTGCACAGTTGCGGCAACACTTTTAAGAAAACGACGTCGAAATTTACGCAGCGCTAACACTGCCTACCGATTTTATTGGTAAAAAAATCTACACAATTGCGAAGTATAGCGCTCCATTGCTTGTCTGTTTGTATTATGCAGCTTTCTAGTTCACAAATGTCAAACATGATTGACGTATGACGCCATTTACAATTACATATAACATCTTCCGATGGGGTGATTAATTTCGCGCCACCTTGTATATAAACTTATTTTTGAAAGAAAGTTGTATAACGTTTTACAATAATTTTTCTTCTAGCGTAAATTTATCTGTATTAACCTAAAAAAACACAGGGCATTTTGTTCGTATTTCCAACTAAAGGGTGGTTAAATTTTAATGGTCAATGTTGAATGTGAACCACACCTAAACGTCAAGTTTTTTTGGCATTTCATTTGACATTTCTCAATTTCAGACTAACGCAATTTGAACCATGGAAAGATACACAATCGAGCAATGCTTAAAGTTATTCAGGTTTATTATGAAAATGGGCGTTAAAATCAAAATGCATATCGTGCACTTTGTCATTTTTTCGGTCAATTTAAACGTCTAAAAGCGCGTACAATCGGAAAAATCGTGCAAAAATTTGAGCAAACCGGATCTGTAGGAGATGTGAAAACACCAGTGCATGCTCGTACAGCCAGAATGGTGGCAAGAAAAGGCAACAGTGGATGATCAATTTTCGAAGAAAATCATCTTCAGTGATGAGGCACATTTTCACCTCAGTGGATTCGTCAATAAGCAGAATTGCCGCATTTGGGCGAATGATAATCCAAGAGTGATTGTCGAAAAACAAATGCACCCACAGAGAGTGACTGTTTGGTGCGGTTTATGGGCTAGCGGCATCATCGGGCCGTATTTTTTCCAAAATGAGGCCGGTCAGGCAGTTACTGCGAATGGTGTTCGCTATCGTGAGATGATAACGAACTTTTTACGGCCCGAATTGGAAGATATGGATGTGGACGATATGTGGTTTCAACAGGACGGTGCCACTTACCACACAGCTAACGAAACAATGGCTCTTTTGCCCGACAAATTCAATGGCCGTGTTACGAATATCTCACGTGGTGGCGATGTCAGTTGGCCGCCAAGATCATGTGATTTGACACCGTTTGACTTCTTTCTTTGGGGTTATTTGAAAGAAAAGGTGTACGTCGATATGGCCATATGACCGATATTTTGTTTCATAATAAAAAGAAATGACAATAATTTCCTAAATAATTTGTGTTTTATTCAAAATCTACAATAGGTCCTTAAACCACCCTTTACTAAAAGAATTGTCATGTCTATCTCTCTATTGAATTAGAATTTATCTGTAGAACTTTGCTTAACAAAAATAGCTTACATTTCTGAAAGCTTCATCCGTCTACAAAATACAAACTGTCCAAAATCATTTTTTTTGGAAAACCAAAATTTTAAATTGTTTTTTTGGATTTTTTTTTCAATCCTTAGCTACTAAAACACATTTTTTGAGTTTTTTTAATAAACATCTGTTCAATAATTTTTGAGAAAAAAAAATGTTTTTTTCAATTTCAGGTACTGATTAATTCATTCTTAAAAAAACGCTTAGAAGAAATTAGAACAAAAGTCGACCAAGCCGTTAAGAATGTAGACGAACAGACAGACATGTATCTTCAAGAGTACCTACTCGTATTCTCGTATGCATATCCAGATACTGAAGAAAAAACTTAATCCAATGTTGTGCATAGTTCTGGTAGTCTGTACGAATTTTTATAAAGTTTCAAATCGGCAATTGAATGCGAATTTAAGATTAATTTATTTGTCACCAAATCCAAATAGACCTAGAATGTAATACGTAATATAAAGACAGTCAGATGGAAATTGAAACCGCAATCGCCGCTATTATTCTTGTAGACATTCTCAGGATTGTAATTGCGGACTTGGCAATAATTGAATTACTAACTTAAATACGCATTGTTTGGCTGCCTCCATTTGGTTCAACGAACAATGGGGTTAAATATTTGGATATTTCAAAAACATTTGGGTGCATCTAATGTTATTTAATTATGGAATTGAAATCCATTTATTATTAAATTCCTCATTCTTTCATTACAGAACAATATTGTGCGCATCGTAACGGTCTAGGTGACTGCTTATACATTGTTACATGTGATAAATTTAAAACAAATAGAATTGTCAGAATTTGCCATAATTTACATATGTATTTTGAAAATTCATTCATTTACATACATAGACAGTATTATAGTTTTATTGATTGGGTATCTTTGTTTTTATCAAAAAAAAAAAAAATATGTAATTAAAAATTAAAATATGTTAGCTATTAGGGTAAAAGCAAAACCATTGAATTATATGTTTATGTAGGAATTAATTTCATGGGCTTCAAACAAAATCAATTTATAAATAAATTGAGACTTATCAAATATTTATGTTGAAATTTAATTGAAATTTAATAATTGTTACGATTGTGAACTATGCTCTTATTATTTTGTAGATACTAGAGGAATCCAGCCCGGCGAACCCCACAGGCGGATCACTAGTGTGAAGCAGATACGTGGGAGAGTTATGATCCCCTCGACATCGAGATCATAACAGCGCCGAAGCAAAGGAAGAAGAAGAAGACTAGAGGAATCCAGCGAACGTTGGGTCCCTCTAAATAATAACTGTTTAAATTAATAACATGGCAAATAAAGGGTTTTTCAACAGGGACGCTACAAAAGCAGAGCGACAGGAACAGCAAACGACGCCATATTTCTTGCCGCTCTTTTAACATTTCTCTTCAGTAAGATTTACCATTTCAAGATGGAAAGATACGAGTATACGAGCCAACAACGAGTCGAAATTATTAAAATTTACTACCGAAATTCGGAGTCAGTGGTCTCAACGTTAAGAGCGCTACGTCCAATTTATGGTCTTATTGAAAAACCCTATACCTACTTTTACCTTATAACTAGAGTGGGTTAAAAGATAAGATAAATATATGATCGAAATTTAAAAAAAAATCTAGCAAGGATAAAACTCGTTCTTGAAATTATTAAAAAGTTTTTATAAGAATTTTTTTTAATTGTATTACCCACATATAGCATAGGAAAATGATTGAAGAATGGCTAAGAGCGAGAGTCTAAACCTAGCCACTTATAACTCTCAAACATTCCTGTGTGCGTCTAAGCAGGAATTGAGGGGACATACAATCTTTTGCCGATCCTGAATAGTTAATGTGATTCTCTTGGAAGATTTGTGACTTCCACTACTTGTAGCGGCTGAGAATCGAATCGAAGACATTGTAATTTTTTTTTTGTATATTTTGCGAGCAGTAAAGGGATTTTCACACAGTTCAAGCCTTTAAGGAAGGTTGGAGAAGATTTAAAAGGAGATACCGATGCACATTGTTCTTAAATATGTGAATACCGCAATGGGAAGGAAATATAGGGCCGACTAAGGCATTTAACATTCGTGTAGTACGGCTAGAGAAAGAATCTCTTAATTTAAAAGTATATCCGAAGTTAGGCTCAAATACAAACTGATGGGCATTCCCTGAAGTGGGAGTATTACGGTTAAATTGCTTAAGGGGAGGAACGCAACTAGCTATTTCACTAGAGCACTGTTTATAGAAATAATGGTAAAATAGTGAAATACAGGAAACATTGCGGTGGTGCTCGAGCGATTCAAATGTTTCTGTTATACTTCTATCACTTCATCATCACTTTAATTTTTAAGGCTCTTTTTTTGGATTTTATACTATTTCTATTTTCTATCCCACTCAAGTGGGATATTGGAAAACCTGGTCAAATATGGGAATTATACTTAAGTTTTGGATGAATATAGGCCTTATAGATTACAGCCTGATCAGAAGGGTTGAAAAATTTCTTGCATCGTCGAAGGAAACCTAATCACTTAGAAGCGTTATTTGCGATGTCGAATATATGGTCGTTCCACAAAAGGTGGTCTGTGCTGCAGAACTGCAAGTTGTTCTGCTTCCTCAATACAAGTGCCACTCATGGATAGTGGCATGGAGGGTGGGTTCCGCTTTAACAACAGGAGACAGCATTGTGTTTTTGAAGCATTAAATTCTACGCTGTTTTTGGTTCCCCATTTGACAATGCTATCGAGATCAGAATCAGAAACGAATCTGAGAAGCTGAGAGTACTGTCGTCAGCAAAACAATTTATTAGATTAGAAATTTCAGACAAAAGATCATTGATGAATATATGAGAAAGAGATTCCGAGACAAAACGGAGCCCTGTGGCACACCAGCATTTATTCAGACTTAAAACCGTCAAACACAACTTGTATTGAGCGGTTCGAAAGAGAGTTTCTAATCCAACGAAGAAGAAATTCATCAATACCCAGTGCACGCATTTTCGATAAGAGAGCTTGATGCCAAACTCTACCAAATGCCTTTGAAATATCAAGTGCAATAATTTTACTTTCTCCAAAACGATGTAAAGATTTGTGCCACTGTTCGCTGAGATAAACCATGAGATCACCAGGAGACCTATTGCTACGAAAGCCATACTTCCGGTCATTAAGAAGCTTTAGCTCTTCAATATATTTCTTGAGCTGACAATTTGTTAGCCTTGCCATGACCATCCATAGAAGGGATGTAAGTGCAATTAGACGATAGTTAAAGGGGGGAAGAAGATTTGCCTTTTATAAGGACAGGCAAGACAAATGCTGTTTTACATCCACTCGGAAAGAGACCAGTAGACTATTACAGATAGAAAAGCTTACGCAATTGGTCTTGCCAGGGTTGAAAAACACCTTTTCAGAAAAATTGGGGAGATGTTATCCGGGCCAGCGGATTTGTGTATATCGAGATCTTTCAATACTCTTGCAACTGTACGAGTGCGAAAGAAGATTTGTTCCATAAAATCGTTTACGCTCTCAAGTACAAAAGGAGTCATGACACTTTCGACGAAATTTATAGCAAACTGTGCTGCAAGCAAATTGGTTTTCTTGTGAGCTGACATAAGAAGTGTCACTGAAAACACGCGTTGGAATCGAAGACGAAGTAATATTTGGTACGTTTTTGACAAATGACCAAAAATTTGTACCCGGACAGTTCAACGCACTTTAGCATAAAAATTTTATAAAAATCGTTATGATCATTTACGTGATATTTAAGTTTCTGCTTGCCACATATACATATGTAGGAACTATACGGCTAGGCATGCATTTGTAAAAAAAATCGAACTCGAGATATTGATAAGACTTGACATTACGATGAAAGGGAAGACGACAAGTTTGGGTCTCAGAATTTTGTCTGTCTGCCTTTTCAGGCTAAAATTCGGCCGATTCTCTTTTTCAAATTTCCCCTAATATGTCTAAAAGACAGAATTGCGAGACTTTTTTCTTGTTATCCAGCATCCAAATGTCAACTTTGGTCAAAGTCTCTAGTTCGATATTTTTATGAATATGAATAATTTGCCCTATAGGGGTAATTTTTTTGCTATTTACTTTTTGGCAACACTAGTTCTGACAGCTCACGCACGTTTCGTGTTTTGTGTCGCTGCCAAACATCTTCAGTTTGGTCTATAATTCAATCATGAATCGTCTTACAAACGAACAACGCTTGCAAATTATTGAATATTATTATCAAAACGCGTGAGTTATATTCATAACATACCCTATGAATTTCCCTAAGTTTTCTTTTATGTTGTTTTGTTTATGATATAAGTGACTTATTCTTAAGTTGATCTTATCTCTTAAGGCTTATCAACATAAGAGCTTTTTTGGTAAATACTATTTTGTACAGATCGGTCAAAGGCAGTCCGATAGCAGAAAGCAAATAATAAAGATCGCTTTAAACTTAAGACTTGTGTTTTTAATTGCTCCCGCTGAAAATAAGTAGGCAAAGCTAACTCGTGCACTGTTAAGAAAATTCATGGCGTGCTTCTTTCATTTTATTTTCAGTTTAATCGACCTGCTGAGGCGGCTATTTGGCCATTCGGGCCATTGTGACTAAATTTCGCACCAAATTTATACTGTTGGACATTAAACCACGAACACCCTTACGTAGAATGTAAACTGAGGAAAATATCGCAGCTGTATCGGTCAGTGTTAGCGAAGGCCATGAATTATCGATTCGGCGCCATTCGCAGCAATTGGGCCTCCGTTACTCCACTACGTGGAAAATTTTGCAAAAGGATTTAGGTATGAAGCCTTTCAAAAAACAGCAGTAGCTGGAGCAGATCCACTTTTTTATCGAAAAATTGTGTTCAGCGACGAAGCTCATTTCTGGTTGAATGGCTACGTGAACAAGCAAAACTGCCGTATTTGGAGTGAAGAGCAGCCAGAAGCGTTGTAAGAGCTACCAATGCATCGAAAAAAAAATTCACTGTTTGGTGCGAATTATGGACTGGCGGAATCATTGGGCTGTATTTCTTCAAAGATGAAGCGAATCGCAACGTTACTGTGAATAGTTAGCGCTACCGTGCGATGATAACAACCTTTTTTTTGCGCAAAATGGAAGAGCTTGATTTGCATGACATATGGTTTCAACGAGACGGTGCCACATGCCACACAGCACGCGTAACAATGGACTAATTGAGAGGCGAGTCATGTGAGCAGTTTATTCCACGTTTGGGGCCGGTCAATTGGCCACCTAGATCGTGCGATATAACGACTCTAGACTATTTTTTGTAGGGCTATGTTAAGGCTCATGTCTATAGCGACAAACCCGTTTCGATTGACGCACGGGAAGCCAACAGTGAAGCATTTATTCGTGAGATACCGCAATTTGAATACACAATACTATTCAAACCTTTTACGATCATCAACTACCTTAAGCTAAATGGGTCGAGACAAGTTGTTACGTTTTTGAGACAGCCGGATCATTTTTCTTAAGCTTTGACTTTCGAGATATGTTTTTAGGAGAACTACCTTTACATAATGTGTTCGTAAAAAAAAACGCATAGTTTAGGGGATTAAGTCTTGCCTATCAAACAGTTAGTCATATTTTCTTTGAGCTTTGTGGAGAGCATGTTTCTCCCGACAATTTTTTTTTTTTTCTTTTTTAACCAAGAATAGTGATACACCTACCATACGTGTTTTTTTAATAAAGAAATATCAATTTTTTTTTTAAACTGTTCCAATGATTTTTAGAAAGAATTCAAAAAGTTTCAATTGATAAAATCTGAATAATTGTTGAAAAAAATACCAACAAATTGCTATTAATTGTACTCCCACAAAATTAGTTTTTTTGGTTTTCCTGATTTTGATAAATTTTTGTATGCTCATAAGGAGCTGGACCATAACAAATTTATCAAAAAGTTTGGATAAAACACTTGATGGTGAATTTAAAATCTCGATCGTCAAGGTCAAAAATAAAGTAACAACTTTAAAGCAAATTACTATTCCTTGCTTGGAACGAAATGGAGTTCTCTTTCTTTAAAAGTTGCTTTCAAAGTGCTCCATACCTTATTGCTGTTGTCTTTCACTACTTACTGCTGGCTACACTCAAATCATCACCAATTTTTAGCATGGAAAACTTAATTAGTACGCGGATAACTGGATATTCAAAATTCAAGACTTGATGTATATTGACAGCTGGAGGTACGAGTATATGCCCTCAATAAAGTAATCTGCCTGATTTATCATCCCGTGGAATACCTCTACTTCTTAGATAGAGATGTGCCATTATTGGAGTCTTAATCAACAAGGCTACAGAAGGATGCATGGGAATGGCCAAAAAATGAGGCTCCATTGAAAGGCCTTAGGTAAGAATATAGACAACTAGGTGAAGTTGTCACACATAAGACAAGAAAAACAATTTTAAATATCAACTCATAAGAAATGTTTTTCAAATTTATACATACATATTCGAATTAATATCTCCAAGACCCAACCAGAATAAACTAAGCTGCACATATGCGTCTACATATTATGGAATTTTAACCTTTTCATAGTTTTTTTGTCTTCAAGTTTTAGCATAAATCAACTACTTGAATAGAACCCTGTTCTAATATATTCACGAAAATTAGCTTCAATTTATTTCTTTTTGTTTTGAATTGTTTTTCATTTGCCTAGCTCAATACTAAGTTGGAATTATATAAGGTTCGACCCAAAACTTTAAAATATTACCGGATACCAGAGAGTGGCATGAATATTTAATATTATTTCAAAACGAAGGCTGTCATGGCGATTTATGGATCTGAATTTTAAGTTTCACTTAGAAAAACCATTTTTATTTTATCCTTTAATGTTGCAGAAACTTTTTGGACAAATTAAAAAAAAAAAACACTTACTCCCACACGCAAATAGAAAACGGATCTAAAAAACCAATGTTGTTTGGAAAATTTATTCAGTTCAGAGGTGATATGCGAGTGGAGAGAACCGATATTTTATATGAATTATATTGACATCAATGAAAGTCCTTAAGACCTATTTAATGTCATCAATAAAAATAAAAATTCAGTGTTAAACTTTTAATGGCGAAATAAGTGGGTGTGATGTGTCCAATGAATTGGGAAACCTACGCATAAAATATACCTCCATAGATAGTAGATAGATAGCACATTTATATTTAGAGCAAGGAGTTTAATCAATCATTATTAGTGAGCCATAGGAGAATGCTCTTGTCGCCATTAAAATATAAAGTTATTCATGGCTTATAGTCTTTTGACTCGTAATTCATTCTTCTAAAGGACAAACATCTAGTTATCGGATAATATGTGGAGCAGGACCTCGATGGTTATTTTATTTCATTTTCAACATGAGGCACTCCTAACTTTCAAGAGCTCTAGATTCAATTAAAGTGCTGTCCAACATAAAGTCAATAATCCGTAAATTTAAAACATTTATTTTTCTAAAAATCCACCGCGCCGTCTGCACTGTAAACAAATATCGAGTAACTTAAATTATAAGTGCTAATGATTCTAAAATCTGTCTTCAATTCATAGCATTTAACAGAGACCCAACAGCCACTTGAAATATTTTTGAATCGTAAAATTAAAAAAAAATCTCTTCAATCTTAAGAGCATCCTTAGAAGCCTACTGGTTTTTGTGAATATGATAATAATAAAATCTCGTAATACTGTGATAAGCAGCAATAAGCCCGAAAGGGACTTACCAAATCAACCATCTTCTAATCGATGTAAGGCACGTTTCTGAAAGTGTGAATTCTGAAAATGTCCCAGTTGTACAAAATCTAGAGCTCGAGACCAGAATAATACGCCTTAGTTTGAATGCCTAAGCTCACCTGGAGTTGGCAGAGTCTACACAGAGCGAAAAAGTTCTCTGTTGGGCATTCATATAACACATTCGACGATGTCATCAAAGAAGAGATTTCGTAAAGTAATTTAAGCAACTGGCTGCTGCTTTTAAGACCGAAACGCAGGCTCTTCGAAACAATAATCAGCGAAGGTAATTAGTCTCTTAAACAAAGGGAATAGTAAATGTTTTAAAGCAGCTACCAAATGGACATAAAACAAACCACTTCCAATCATTGAAGAACAAGTTCTACAGCCCAGTATAGAAGAGGGGGCTTAGTTATAAATAAATCTTCACAGGAAGATTACTTACTTACTTACTTTTAGAACTCTTCTACTACGGAGGTTATGTTTTGGTATAGGATTAGGATGTATGCATCAAATCATTAACCAAATATGGGTCGAAGGAAGTCTGATTTTTTTTTTTTTTTTTTTTTTTATAATCTACACGCGCTCAAGGGATTATGATTACCATTTAATTGTTTGACCACAGCGCGGGCGTGAAGTCAAGGAAGAGAGAGAAGGATAGGAAAGATGTGTGGCACGATGTTCTGAGACTGAAGGTTGTTGTCTCAGATATTTTATCTCCAGGGATGGCGGCCGAACTAAAGCGGAGAATGCAGTGTCTTATTTCTATGTCGCTTATAATTCACATTATTTTATTCGTGTTCATCCTTGTTGGACATACTAGTTTAACTCAATTACATGTTGTTAGTGTTATGCCTGAACAACATGTAATGAGTAAACCAGCAACCCATTGATGACAATTTTTAAAAACGACATAGACGACGGCAGGGATCGAACCTGTGACTGGACACCATCAGCCTCATATGACTTGTCTATAAAAAAGGCTAACCTTTCTCTCACAACTCACAAGAACTATCGAGGCATATCTCTACTAAACGTGGCATATAAGATCCTACTGAACAAGCTGTCTTAAACCGTTCTGCAAAACTATAGTTCGTACGCACCAGTGCGGCTCTCTGCTCGGCAGATCGACCATAGACCAAATCATTACATTGTTAGAAATCCTGGAAAAGATCAACGAACTTCAAGCACTCAGTCTTACACGTGAGGAGTTTTGAACTCATTTTTTTCCACAAAACAATATAGGAACTGTTTCCTAGAGTAAATCTTCATTGGATCTTCACTGAAAGGACCTCAATCGAATTAATTTAAACTCTAAGGTATATGAATTCCCTAACTACCTACTTCAAAGTTTTTCCTGTCAATATAGTGAGGTTATGATCTAATTAGTGGACAGATGCTTGTCATGTACATGTTCTTATTCTCATTTAGTTCTTCAAACGCTTTGAAGAACTATATTACAGATCATTACGACGATGATGTCGATATCGTTTGCATATCCCGATAGTTGGACAGATTTGTTAAACAAGAAACCTGCTGCGTAAGCTTACCACACGCACCATCTGCTCCAGGAAGACATCACATCCGTGATGTTTCCCTTACGGAACATAGGGCCTCCACTACTCCCACGGGCCATCGTCTGCGATTTCTGGAAACGTATTTCAGCTCTCTTCAACTCTTCCCCAGTTGTGCTGATTCCTGCTCGACCGTTCTCCGTCAAGTACATGTAGGCTGGCCCAATTGTCTGCCTTCTTGTGTGAGTGGGTTCCAAGGCATCGCTTGGCCCGCAAAGCACCCATCGCCTTTTCGAAGCGTATGGCCAATCCACTGTCATTTTCGTCTTCGTATAATAGATTCTATGAATTCCTTTAGTACCTCTTGGCACTAACACTAACTATGCGTTGGACTGTCATGCGGAAGGTCTCGAGTTCGATTCTCAGCCTCTGCAAGAAAGTTTTTTTCAGGGCTGCACTGCCTTTTGCGAGGAATTGACAAATCCTCCAAGAGTATCTCTTGTCATGGAAAGTGCTGCTTATTAGCCGTTCGGAATCGGCAGAAAATTGTAGGTCTCCTCCACGCACACAGGAGTCACTAGGTCCTGGTTCACTTCGAGCTGTTGCACCACCAATTTTATTTTTATATGAATTCCTGACCTGTTCTCGCATGAAGTTCAGCATTATAGATACGGTTGGGCCAGAAAATCCTCAAGTTGTTTCGAAAACAACTATTAACGAACGTTGGGAGCTTTATTGTGACAGTGTCTGTGGCCTTCCAAGTGCTGCACACATAAAGCAGCACGGATTCAACAATGGAGCGGAACAGTCAATAGTTTGGTCTTTAAGCTAAAAGAGTTGTTTCTCCATATTTTGGGCAGCATTCCGATAGTTTACGTCCAGTTCAGTTCCACTACCCGAAGAGACAATACTCCCAAGATATTGGAAATCATCTACCATCTCTACCTATTGTCCAGAAAGATCTATTTGGATTGATAAAGGATTTCCAAGGCTGATCCTTTTAGTTTTTGCCGAGTTGATCTTTAGCCCCAAAATTTCTGCTTCTCTCTCCACCCTTGTTGCCATTTGATGGAGATCCTTGGTCCTATGAGACAGCAAGCATACGTCGTCCGCGTAGTCCAGATGTTTGAGGTGAGATTACATAGTCCACTGAATTCCTCCATTTCCATTTGACAATGCTGCGTGCAGTACGTCACTTATCACCAACAGGAATAGTATTGGTGACAATATACAGCCTTGCATAACCCCACTTTGTATTTCAAACTCTTCTGACAACCTTCCTTTATGCAAGACGTGACATTTGGAGCCATCATTATGTAGCCTTGATAATAGTAATCATTAATCAATTCATCTGGGATGCCCCTCCTGCGCTAAGCAAACCAGATAAATTCTCTATTGACACTGTCGAACGCTTTTTCGAAATCGATGAACAGCAAGTGATGTGGTGATCGATATTCAACGCACTGTTCGATGATGATCCGCAATATGTTGATGTGATTTACACAAGAATATCCAGCTTGTTCAGCGTTAAGTGTGCCTTCGAGGTGGTCTTTTATTTGCACCAATACTATTCTTACTATTATCTTGGCTACTGCAGGCAGAACGCACATTCTTTAACAGTTTTCGCACTGCGGAGCTTGACAATCATTCCTTTTTTCCACTCTTCAGGAAAGCTCTCTACTAATAAGTGGGTGTAGTATAGCTCGCACGATGTTGTTGGGGCTGCTCGTAAGAGCTCTGCAGGAATACCGTCCAGTCCAACCGCTTTGTTGTTCTTCAGTGCTTTGATGGCGGTAATGACTTCTTCTTTACTGGGGGGTTAGGTAAGGTTAGGTTGTTGGGCTGACAATTTATGTCGTTATCGTCACACTTAGATTAATGTAGATCCATTGTGCTACGGAGAGTAATCACTCTTTTCTGATAAAAACCTATATGTATTATGTGAATCAGTCAAGCCATTTTGAGGCATTGACGAAGTTCAATATGTGAATTCCTGAAATATTGGAAAGATCTTCTAGATTGTCAAAGAAGTAACTACCAAGCCATTTCTTTCTCTGGTGGCATAGTGAAGCGCAATGACAGGAAAGTGTGATGTGTCTTCTTCATCACCACATCCACTGCATAGGTCATCCGTACTGAGTTTCATTGTGAATTTTAGATGTTTCAGTACATTATGTCCTTTGTTTTTATTCTTACTAAGTTGCATAATTTTGTCGGTTCTCTGCCATACTTTCCTAGTAGTATCACAGGTGTCAAGTAGACCCCACCTTACATTGGATTTCTTTAGGATTAAATCTGAAATTTTCTGTTTAATATTGCAGAGTGGGATACTGACCAGCTCTGCTTGGCTAGCATCAAGCGCTTATCCCTGTCTTGCCAACTCATCGGCAATTTCATTACCTGGTATGCCGCTGTGTCCCGGAACCCAGCAGAGTCTAATATTGTGCTGCGTGCCAAGAAACTTAAGCTCATTGCGGCAGCAAGAAACAAGCTTCGATTTTATCACAGTGGCAGAAATCGCTTTTATTGCCGCTTGGCTATCAATGTAAGAGGTGATATCAGCCTGTGGTATCGCCATCATTGATACATGTTTAGCAGCTGTTGTCACTGCCAGGACCTGCGCTTGGAAGACACTGCTATAATCTGGGATCCTAAGTGAGTTGCTTAACTTAAGAGTTTCTGAGAAAAAGCCTGCACCAACACCCGTGTCCATTTTGGAGCCATCAGTATAGATTGCTATTGCTGATTCACTGGTGTAGTGTTGGTTCTTCAACCATTCTTCTCTGCTTGGAAAGGCAGTTTGGAAAGGTTCGGGTATTGTATAGTCTGTAATGATATACTATCACCCAATTATTTCTGAAGAATTTGAGCATGTCCTATTGTGCTGTTCTTCCAGGTATTTGTCTGGCTTAGCCTTAAGGATTCTTGTACGAAAAGATCTAGGGGTTTCAGGTTGAGTATCGCTCTAACCCTGCAATTGGAGTGGATCCCAATGCACGCAAGTCTCTGTACTTTTGTCAGAGTTTTGAGGTTTGTGCTTTTCAATTGCATTCTACCAGACCAAATTACCATAAGTTAGTATTGGTCTGATTATCGCCAAATACATCCACCTGATAATTTTTGGGTTCGGTCCCCAGGATTTTCCGAAGATTCTGTTACAGCAGTAGAATGCAATCATTAGTTTTTTAGCTCTTTCAAGAATCACACCAAGATATTTTGCCTGATCTGAAATCTTCAGCGAGGTGCCTTCAATTGAAGGTATTCTGAAGCTTGGTATTTTCCTTTTGTTTGTTAAAAGGGCTAATTCTGTTTTTGACGCGTTAACCATCGGGCCATACTTTCTAGTTCATCTACTAACCTTAGAAAGAGCATACTGGGGGGTTAGGTGCGTATTCGGGAGATTGACTTCGGATGGCTCATTGGACATTGGAATTCACTGGCGGAAACGCGATTTAAAACCGCAGAAAAGTTTTTATTCCACCTTTTGGTCCTCAACCAGAAACCAGGTGTTGGTTAGAACTCTGGACATCAGTGAGCTCTTTGGTAATTCTGTAGATGGTTCTACTGTCACACCTAGTAGCGGCTTCTTCTGCTTCTGTAGCCAATACATTTATGTAGTTACGCTTATCACGCGCGCCGTGCGTCGCACGCTGCGATACGTAGACTCTAGTTCGTTTCTCCCTGTTGCTGGGGTGGCTGCGATGCGAGCTTTGAGGCGGTTTCTTTCTTCGACCAATTTAAATGTTCCTGGAATCCTGAGAACAAACATCGTCATTTAGAGCTCTTGACGATAAATGCTGTCATATTCGCCTTTAAATTTGAAGAAAGTGAAAGTTGACATTTAATTGTAAAATCGCCTTCATTCTTTGCCGTTTGGGTAACAATCTCGTGTAAAAATTTCTTTGTTATTTGTTTTTACCAAGACCGGGCACCTTTTCCCATTTAACAATCGTATTTTTGTCTTTGTGCAGACTAGGGCCGGGCACTCAATCTAAACCGGGCTTGTGCCTTAGTTTCAACCAGCTCACACTTAGGCCGAGGACACTATACCATATTATGTGAAATAACGAATCGGCTTTTTATTGAATCAATGTATAAAGTATAGTTATGTAATACCATGGCATATTGATTTTAGTTAAAATATTGTAAAGCAATTAAATCGAATACAACATTTTAGGGCTCTGAATTCTTAAAACCGAATTTTCTTCGATCCATCCCTGGTACTGATAAACTACCTCCAGCTATAGACGACAAAAAAGGCATCACTATCAATTTGACTTTGCCAAAGGTTAAACATTCGTTATTTTCCGAAAATAAATTACCCTTACAAAATATCTTATCAATTTTATATTAATCCTTTTCCTCTTAATTTGACGATGTATCGGCAGCTGTCACTTCAATATTTCCTGCAATCATTTATATCTTCACAAAACATAATCAATCAAACTATTCCTTGTTGAGCTGAAGGTTTTTTTTAAATTAAGGAAATAGGCCTCTGTCAGGATAAACATAATTAAGCAAAGCACTTTCACATTGATAGCAATCAATTTTAATTTTGTACGCAACAAACCTGTTGTTTTAATATTAATAATGTAGTAGAACGTCTCAGTTTCTTACTTTACAAGCAAAAATGATAATAAATAATTGACGGAAAATTTAAGCAAGTCAAATTTATGAATAATGATTGCAGACTCCGCTTATCTGAGCCCACATTTCTCTAAAAAATGTCAGCTTAGCTGAGGGAGTAATTTATAAATAACATCCATGAAGGGTCCTTGTCCGAGACGTGGGTTCGATCGATCTCGAGAACGCTACTTCCAGACATCTAGGTCAAGCGCTATTGCATCTGCTTGACCTCCTACTTGCCGCCTAGAACCAGAGGACTGGGATAAGAAGACTCTCTTCGCTGGAGTTATATTGTAAACAATCAATCGGCGCAGCGGGACCGTATTTTGACTTGCTGGACGACAACCGGGGGAATGGTTATTCGACCTTTTAATTATTATTTTTATTAAAAAATATTTTTCTTATTATTATTTATCATGAGTAATCCGTAAATGCGACACGAAACTTATCACTGATTTGACAGATACGTTAAGCCACTTTTCGTAGACGAAAGGGAAGTCAACAACATAAAAAGTGCAAACAGCAACCACTAATACTCAGCTGGGAACGAATTAATAATAAATTGATTGATGATTGAAGAAATCAATTTATCGAAATAAGAGAAATGATTTATTGGAAGTACAGTGGGACTCTGTAATAAAAAGTAGGAACCGAGAATAATTGTTTCTAAGAATTAGGAAAATTCAACAATAATATTAAAATTTTAAAATGAATTATAGAATAGAACGAAAATGAAATAAAATGCACGACTGGATCGCACGAACTTGCTCTTAGGTAAAAGAACTTTATGTTCAAATGTATGAAATTGCCGTCTGATTTCCAGAAAAGTAAGAATTTATGCAAACAAAGTTTAAAAATCATTTTATTATTAAATTAATTTTGTATATAAGAAATTTCCAAAATAAATAAGTATAAATTAATATAGATTTTAGGAAATAATTTCAAGAAAGTAATCGTTTACACATTTTGAATATATTGATTTTTGACATTTCTTCCCAAAATTTGTGTAGTCCATGTCCATAATAGCACACCTATTTTTTTTTTTAATCAAAATCATTAGAGCCGTTTTTGAGATAAACAAGATTTTGCATTACGGGTGTATGCAGGGTACCGTTAGTTTTGGAGATTAAAAAAAATTTTAATTTCTCCTCTAGGGAATTACGGAAGACCCTTAAGTACCAAGTTTTAAGAAAATAGCTCAAGTGGCTTAGGCTGCAGAGCAAGGTACAGACACACACAGACGTACAAACATACACAGTCATACCGACATACAGACGGAATTGTCGGACCCACTTTTTTCGTCTTCGCTATCATCGTAATGTCAACTTTAATCAAAATCTCGAGTTCGATTTTTTTTCCAAATGCAGAACTTGCCCTATAGTACCTACATATCTTCGCTGTAGATCGAATACCTCGTAACCCAGAAAAACCCGATTTTTAAGTAATGATGCAATTATATTGTGAAAAAAACTCCGGATCTAATGAAAAATATCCTGTGAACCTAAAAACTATAATTGCAGAGCCACGCGCATAATTAACAACACGTCTCTCATTGCCTCTCATTGATTTGATAATAAGTTTTTTGTCTCTCCTGAAAAATCGACTTTTCTGGGTTACGAGGTATTCGACCTACAGCGACGATATGTATATGTACATATACCGCAAGTAAAAAGAAGTTTTCATATCCACAAAGCGATCTTAAATTACTTTATGGGGGAAATTTTGGGAAAAAATCCAATAATAAACACCCAAAATTTGTTCAAAACTGCAATTAGGTCTTGAAAGTTTTATAAATCAAGTGTAAATAAATAAACGCAAATAAAAAAATCGACAAGAATATTAAAACCTCGAAATATTAATAAAACTTGGAGAATGTCCTTATCTTTTTTCTCGATTTTTTCTCCATTAATTCCTCTATTTTTACTATTTCTCCTAATTTTCTTGCTTTTCAATTTTTTTTATGTATTGTTAAAACTTTCACCAATGTCCGGTTCGCTCACCTCTTTTCTCCAGAGTGAACCACCCCCATTTCAACCTTTATCTATTACAATCACTTTCACACATGTACTAATTCAGCCATTCATTTTCATCATCATCGGTTACACGCAGCGTTGCCGTAGGCCATTATGAAAGTGTAACAATATGTTTTAGTTTTAATTATAACAAAATTAGACAAATTAAAACAAATTCAATAAAATTCGCGTGCAGCACCGTATGATAGAAGTTTAGAAAACAAGAATGCCGACAAATCTATTTCTGTCAACGTTTATATGCCGAATCGAGAGATCGAGTTGGAGTTTGAAGAGATACATGCATGTATATAAAAAAAATATATTTACTATCCCGTTTTTAAGATATCGAATTTTCAAAACAAAATTGATTTTTTTTTTTCAAAGCCTTAAAAAATATTTTTTTTTAAGTTTAAAAATCCAATGTTTTCAAACTTTTTAGAAGCTTCTCTATTAAACATTTCATCAAAATCCAGTACGCCGATAATGAGAAATTCAGAATTGGAAAAAATGGTTCTATGGTATATACTACAGTCAGAAATATTTAAATTTGTTTTAATAAATTATAGATCGTAAGAACTAAAACAAATTTAATCAAAATTCTAGGTACCGTTTTCGAAAAATCAAGCATAGGTGTTTCGAAATATTAAGTTTTGAAAACAAAATTTTGATTTTTTTTTTTTTTTTGAATACACAATACTATCCAGAGTGTGTGTACTGACGTATGCGTGCTAGAAATAAAACTTTTTTTCCCTCAAGCAAATCCTCTGTAATATTCTAACCTATAAACGTATAATGAATTTATAAATTGGTTATACATATAATCAAAATAAAGTTGACGATGTTCTGTTATTCAGCCGAATACTTTTCGAATCGTTAAAAAATGAATCAACAATTCATTCCTCACTTATCGTGTGTTCCTGTCTTCCCCTTTTGACGATATAATAATCTACTTTTTGTTGGTTTTGACATTACCTTTCAGTGCTATTCGAAAACATAAAAAAAATTCAATTAAAAAGTAATTTAAGAAGTCTTGCAAATTGAAAGATGTCAAAATCACTTCTAAGCGAGATTTTTTGAAATATTTGTCCGCATTGAAAATGGATTTCAGAATGAGGTTAATAAGCTTAAATTTGAACTCAAAACTGTTTCAATTATACAAATATGTAATAGTTTTGGAAAACAGCTTGGTCTATCTGGCACTTTCTTCGATTTATTGAGAAAATCAAGATTGTCATGTATAACTTGTTTTTACCAAGGTTGGCACTCTTTTTGACGCACATATGACGCTCTTTATGACGCACATGATTACGAAGCTGGGTGCACATCATAAATCGTGAAAATCCAAATGAAAGCTATAGACAAAAGTTTTTATAATTATGCCCGATTCATAATGCGATAAAAACAAGAATCGAGAGCGAGACATGATTCATTGTCACCTTTTTTACTTGCGATATAGGTACTATAGGGCAAGTTCTGCATTTGGAAAAAAAATCGAAGTCGAGATTTTGATCAAATTTGACATTACGATGATAACGAAGACGAATAAAGTGGGTCCCGCAATTCCGTCTGTCTGTCTGTCTGTCTGTCTGTCTGTCTGTCTGTCTGTATGTCTGTACCTCGATCTAGAGCCTAAGCCACTGGACCTATTTTCTTCAAACTCGGTAGTTATGGGTCTTCGGTGATTCCCTAGAGGGGAAATTGAAATTTTTTTTTTAGCTCTAAAACTAACGGTACCCATACACCCGCAATACAAAATCTTATTTATCTCGAAAACGGCTCTAACGATTTTGATAAAAAAAATTAATTGTGAATTTGTGTAATTATGGACATGGACTACATTTTGGTCAAAAAAAATTTTGGGGCAAAATGTTATTAGGGGTACCTGCCATAGACCCGTTTTTTTTGATTTTCGACTTTCTCATTAACGGCTCTAAGGATTTTAACCCAAAATTTTTAGCAGGAGTCCCCTTAAGTTTAAAATAATATTGTATATAAAAATATTCGAAAAAATATTTATTGTGTTTAAAAAAAAAAAAAAAATTTAAATCAATATCTTCAAAACCTATGAACGATTATTTTTTTGAAATTATTTCCTTAAACCAATATTATTAAATACTTAAAATTCGCATCCCACATTTTTTTCTTGAAAAATTTTAGAGAAATTTCTTATATAAAAATTTTATTTAATAATAAAACGATTTTTTAAAGTTTATTTGCATAAATTCGTACTTTTCCGGAAACCAGACGGCAATTTAATGCATTTGAACATTATTATCTCATTAAATCCATGTTTTATATTTATAAAATGTATCTTAAATTCCAAAGTACTAAGTAAAGTACATAAGAGCAAGTTCGTGCGATCTAGTCGTGTATTTTATTTCTTATCGCATTCATTGTGTTCCAGCCAAAGAATTTTATAATTATTGTAGACAATGCTAATTGAATTTTGACACCGAATTCCAAATTCTTTGCATATGATAATACTAGTTTATATTTGACAACAGAAAGCAGATAGTTTATGTACAGGCGTTTTGTTTTATATATCGCATTAATTATTTTGTCAATTTTAGTGCTTAGTTTTCAAGTTAAATAGTATAAAAGTATTCAGTATTGTATAGGATAAAGTGTTTAATGTTTTAAATAAATAAAACTATACAAAATATATATTTGTTTGTGTTTTTTGTACAAAGAGAATTCGCTTTCGGTCGAGAAATTGTTCGGATACATAATTTATTTAAAAAAAGCTTTTACTGTGTGTTTTGTTAATGAAATTATTTTTTTAATTGTTTTTTTGGTTAGTTGTTGTGGTTTTTTCATTAAAAGAACATTCTTTTTCGCCGATAAAAGGTATTTTTAAAGTGTTTTAAATAACCTCGAACAAAGTTCGAATAATAATTGTAAAAAACGTGTCGCTGTTTTTGACGGATAACGTGTCGTTTTGACATGTCACTGACACCTGCATAGAAAATTTTTTTACTCCCAACGCCGGAAACGAAGTTTTACTTCAAAAATAGCCAAAATTGGTGGTACCATTTTTGAGAAAATCAAATATGTAAAAATAAAATGATTCTAAGGAGGGCTACCATTAAAAACATTTTCTTAAAGCATTATCTAGCTTTTACTTAATTAATATTTGTGAATTTTTTTTGAAATCTGTCTTAAAGTTTTCGAGAAAAAAAAATATTTTATAAGATTTCATATGGCAGGTAGTTATTTTTGGTCTTAAAAAAAAAAGAAAAAACGTGGCTGGGGTATTTCTGCGGTAGTCGAACAGACAGAATAGCGAGACTCCATTTTTTCGTCTCCCCCATTATTGTAATGTCGAGTATGATCAAAATCTCGAGATTTTTTTACAAATGCATAATTTGCCAAATAGAACGTATGTATATACATGTATGGGCACGAGTACGATAACTTGGCCGCCAAGATTTGATGACGGATTTTTTTAGAGGGGTCAAAAATAAGCACTTTTTACTATGGGAGGGGGGGGTCTATCTCCCCCCGTTTAGGAGGTAGGGGCACTTTTAGAAAAAATGGTTTAAATTGAAAAAAAAAAATTAAAAAACAACGGCAATACCTACAATAAAGTGCTATACTGCGTTTGAAAACCAGAAGATTGTTCTATAATCCTGCATTTAAATTTTATTACTCATATCAATAGTTTTTGAGAAATTCGCATTTAAAGTCCAAATTTTGATAAAAAAACGTGAAAAAAAAAGTTTAGACCGGTTGTTTTCAAAATTGTGAAATGAAATTTTTTAAATTAACTTAAATGTGTTTCATGTATCTATCAGTTCTTAATTGAAAACAAAAAACCGCATGGTTCTATGTCTTCTGGTTTTTGAGAAAACCTCCGTTTAGGAGGTAGGGGCACTTTTAGAAAAAATGGTTTAAATTGAAAAAAAAAAAAAAAATATTAAAAAAATATTAAAAAAGAACGGCAATACTTACAATAAAGTGCTATACTGCGTTTGAAATCCAGAAGATTGTTCTATAATCCTGCATTTAAATTAAATTACTCATGTCAATGGTTTTTGAGAAATTCGCATCTAAAGTCCAAATTTTGATAAAAAACGTGAAAAAAAAGTTTAGACCAATTGTTTTCAAAATTGTGAAATGAAATTGTAAATTAGCTTACATGTGTTTCATGTATCTATTAGTTCTTAATCGAACACAAAAAACCGCATGTTTCTATGTCTTCTGGTTTTTGAGAAAATCGAAAATAACTAAAACTACTTTTCTACAAAATGTTTGATATTTTTTGCTTCCTTACATAAATAAATCAGTGCTAGCTTCCAACATTACAATATATAAACAGTAAAGTATGTATGGGGGGGCATGCTGCCCCCCTGCAACCCCCCTGCTTGGGCACACTATAGGATTTGGGGTAGGTGCGAGGTTGGGTGCATGCAAAGTTTCTTTTGCATTCACAGAATCTGTAAGTATTTAAAAAAATTCAAATTTATTCTATTTATCCAATGTCCACTAAATACATATAAAATACAATAAACGATCTTGAAAACCAAAACAAACTTCTGACCATGTTCACCAATACATGGCACTATTTTTCTATCGAAAATATTGCCTAGAAAGGAAATATAAGGACGACTGGGCTTCGCAAATAATAGAGTTTTTATCAGATGTAAAAAAAGTTTACCCTTGTTATACCGATGGTGATATATGTGAGGGTTTACAGTTAAAAGACATCGATCCTCCCAGCCTTCAGAGCGAAAATTTAGAAAGTGTTTTACCGCCAAAACATCCTCGGCTTCCCACGATAAAAGAGTAACTCAACGAACTCGACTGTTATAGTACGGACGATGGCTTTATTGACGAGACTTACACACCTTTTTAATACATTTTGACCATTTTTAACTAACTATGACTGACTAACTCCTGACTAACTGACAAAATAACTGACCCAGATGCAATTCTACCTCCTCATGGTGCATTCTGGGTAACGCTAAATGAATTGCGGTACTGAACTAACAAAGATTCATTATGTTTATTAACATTAATCCTTAAAATGGAAACACCGTCACCACCAAAAATCAAAAAAAGTAGTTTTGGTAATTTTCGATTTTCTCAAAAACTAGAAGACATAGAACCATGCGGTTTTTTGTGTTCGATTAAGAACTGATAGATACATGGATCACATATAAGTTAATTTACAATTTCATTTCAAAATTTTGAAAACAATCGGTCTAAACTTTTTTTTCCACGTTATTTTATCAAAATTTGGAATTTAAATGCGAATTTCTCAAAAACCATTGACATGAGTAATTTAATTTAAATGCAGGATTATAGAACAATCTTCTGGCTTTCAAACGCAGTATAGCACTTTATTGTAAGTGTTGCCGTTGTTTTTTAATATTTTTTTTTCAATTTAAACCATTTTTTTCTAAAAGTGCCCCTACCTCCTAAACGGAGGTTTTCTCAAAAACCAAAAGACATAGAACCATGCGGTTTTTTGTGTTCGATTAAGAACTGATAGGTACATGAAACACATATCAGCTAATTTACAATTTCATTTCACAATTTTGAAAACAACCGGTCTAAACATTTTTTTTCACGTTATTTTATCAAAATTTGGACTTTAAATGCGAATTTCTCAAAAACTATTGATATGAGTAATAAAATTTAAATGCAGGATTATAGAACAATCTTCTGGTTTTCAAACGCAGTATAGCACTTTATTGTAGGTATTGCCGTTGTTTTTTAATATATTTTTTTTCAATTTAAACCATTTTTTCTAAAAGTGCCCCTACCTCCTAAACGGGGGGAGATAGACCCCCCCCTCCCATAGTAAAAAGTGCTTATTTTTGACCCCCCTACAAAAACCCGTTATCAAATCTTGGCGGCCAAGTTATCGTACTCTCCCCCATGTATGTATGTACCTGTCGTAAGTTAAAATTAAAAGATGATAAATTGAAGACAAATATGTTATGGAAGAAAGTGTAACAAAAAACTAAAAACGAGTAACAAAGTAACAAAAAATAAAATTAAAAAAAAGAGAAAACCTTTTGTTACACGTATAACATTGTAGCAAGACTGGTCACAAGATATCAGCTTATTGGAAACCTTTTCTGTCCTAAAGAAAACCGCTTAATTGATTCAAAATAGCTTTTTTGGCCTTTAGTCCACATACAAAAGGTTCAAAGTAATTTAAAAATGGATCCTAAATCCTTTTGGAACTTTATTAACAGCAAACGAAATTCTTGTCCTTATCCGTCCGTTCTTATGCATAACAATATCTCAGACCATGACCCACGTATCATAATACAACTATTCTCAGACTTTTTTCAAAGTGCATATATCTGTGATTCTTCTAACTGTGATAACTTTTCGAACTGTGATAACCTAAACTGTGATAATCTTGACGAAAATGATCAATTATTTGGTCATTTGAAATCATATTCTCACTTGACTGATATAAATTTTCATATAACTATTGACGATATTATGAAATTCATAGCTAATTTAGAAGATAATGACGCGTCTGGTCCTGATGGGGTACCAGCTTCAGTTCTGAAAAAATGTGTCAATAACTTGTCTATGCCACTTTCTGTTCTTTTTAACTGTTCATTGTCTACTTGTAAGTTTCCTCATGTATGGAAACAATCTTTTATAATTCCTTTACATAAAAAAGGTAAAAAGGATCAAATTATTAATTACCGTCCAATAGCTAAACTGTCGGCCATTCCCAAACTTTTTGAAGCAATTGTTTGCAAAACATTAAGCTTTTACACAAAATCATTTATTGTTCATAACCAACATCGTTTCTCAAAGGGCCGTTCGACTGTCACCCTACTTATGGAGTTAACGGAGTTTCGTGTCGATTCCTTTAAAAACAAAAAACAGACGGATTGTGTTCTTGCAGATTTTAGTAAGGCATTTGACAAACTATCGCATAGAGTTTTGCTTAATAAAATGAGTAGGCTGGGGTTCAGCGTAAAATTCATTGCTTGGCTAAAATCTTATTTACTTGACAGATCCTATTCAGTGAATTTTAAGGGCTACCATTCAAATAGTTTTGTCGTAAATTCTGGTGTTCCCCAGGGTAGCCATTTGGGTCCAGTTCTTTTTATATTGTTTGTAAATGATCTTCCTTCAGTTTTAAAGTACTCTAATTGTCTTATGTATGCAGACGATGTTAACATATTTAAAAGTATTTCTAGCAATCTTGACTGTGAAAAGCTTCAAATTGATCTAAATGCTTTCTATAATTGGTGTGCACGTAATTATTTGTTGTTAAATATCGATAAGTGTAAGATTATAAATTTTACAAGAATATTGTCCGTTTTATCTTTTGACTACAGTTTCAATGGCGTAAATCTATTAAATGTAAATGATGTATCTATCCTTGGTGTATTGTTCGATAAGAAACTCGAATTCACACAGCATATCAATATGGCATGTAATAAAGCCAATTCAATATTAGGTTGGATTAAAAGGGAATCACGTCAGTTTTCTGATCCTTATGTTATCAAACAACTATTTACCACATTTGTCAGACCCATTATAGAGTATGCTTGCCAGGTATGGACCCCCTACTACAGTTGTCACAAAATAAGAATTGAACAAATTCAAAAAAGATTCCTAAAATTTGCCCTTAGAGGCTTAGGCTGGCAGAATCCATTGAATCTTCCTTCATATAGCAGCCGTTTAAGACTCATAGATTTACCGAGTCTGGAGCGCAGACGTTCTTATTTATGTTTTGTTTTTATTGTTAATCTTATTGATGGTAATATCGATGCTTTAAACCTTTTGTGTCGTGTTAATTTTAATGTTCCAAATCGAAATCTAAGAGGTTTTCGTGACCCAATTTACATAAAACACTATCGTACCAACTATGAGCAGAATTCACCATTGAATAGAATGTTTAATTTGTATAACGTCAATCATAATTTATTAATAAATTTTTGTGATGTCTCAAATAATAGTTTTAAAAAAATATTCTATAATATTGTATAATTTATAAATTCTTAATTCTAAGTAATATTTTTTTGTACGCTAGATATTAATTAGCTTGATTCAAATAAATAAATAAAATTGGCGTTTCGTCCGGGTGATCTCACATGGACTCATTAGTTGACTGTGTGGACCTTGTCAATACGCAATTTTTGTGGACTAAAGGCCAAAAAAGCTGTTTTGAATCAATAATTCAACAAGTCCATTAATAGTGCTAAGTCTTCTACTTGGCTGATTTATTTCAGTAGTATATAGAATTTGTAATTGTAAATTTATTCCGAGACGAGAAAGGAAGGCCTATGTATTTTACATTTACATCCAAGAATTTTACTCATCTTATTTTTGAGGATCTTTTCTTTTAATCGACTTCAGTCATTTGAAAAAGTAATTCTAACCTTTATGGAGCCGTTTTTCACAATTAAATGCGAGAATAGTCATCAAACATTGGATTAATGTTGTATAATATCAAATAGTCTTCATATTGTCACACGAACTTTGACGTGAGGTCTTATGAGCTTAGTGCTTTGAGTGCGGTTTGGCTGACATAATGGCAATGTTTTGGTTTCGGTAATTCCTTTCAAGATATCGATCTGCACATTTTTCTATGGCATCAAGTTCCGCCTGAAAAATGTTAGTAGATTGTCCCGTTTCTATGGAAAGTTTGTTGCTCGGCTCAAAAATTCCATCACCAGTCCCTTCTGTCATTCCCGAAACATTCTGTACCACTGAATGATATTGGCTTTGAGTTCGTAGTTTTCTCTTTCACCTACCCACTCTTTTTTTCAGCTGACTCAGCGTTATAATTTTTTACAAAATTGTATTTTGTAATCATTCTATCCCTAGGAATTTCAATAATGTTAATTTGTTACCGTTTTAAAAGGCAGTCCTCCTCACTGTGACTTAAACATTTGCCAGACCCATTCCCTTCCTTGGCAAATATCTGTCTTCCTTAGAAGCACTTCCAATTATTAAATGTAATGGGGACATATGAAGAATAACTTCCATCGCTGCTGTAAGGCAAGTTTTCATTGCTTCTAGTGCATAAACAAGCTAGCCTTGAATTTTTCTAGTGCTCTCCTAGTTGCTTGCGACTTGGTTCTTTTGTGCCATGCAATCGCACCATAGGTACTTAATGGTAGGTCTTACCATCATGGTGTACATCAAACTAAGGATACATGGCTTGCACCTGCAAGTCTTTTGCATATCATAAGGGCTTTTGTGACTTTCTCAACGGTATCTAGAATGATTTCTAGATATGTAACTTCTTTCTCTGTTACCATTTCTTCCCAAGCTTACAGAATAGGTTTCATGCACGGCACAAGTTTTTGTAGGGTTGACTTTTGTCGTCTTTGTAGGGTTGACTGATAATGGTAATAGTTGTCCTCTCTGATTGATATTACAAAATATTCTCCAAACTTTATTGGGCTGTAATAACGATATCATCAGCGAAACCGATGCAGCGTATACCTTGAGAAGTGAGATTTTCTAGCAGTTCATCTACTGCTAGACTTTAACAACAAGTGTCATAGTACCAATCCCTCTGGACAATCTCTTGTTGTGATGATTCTTTGCACATTTGGTCCTAATATTGCCTCTGCTGTTCTTGTGCCGAGTATTTTGCCAATCCATCTGGTTATGGTATTAGATATGTATTGTATACACTCCCTTAACAGGGCTTTATATACTGCGATATGAGGGCTGCTTCTATGTCTAGGAATGCACACAAAGCTGTTTCCCTTTGTGTCTATAGCTTTGTATAAGGTATAGGTGAGTTCAAACAGGGCGGTTTCTGTAGATCTACCCTGTAGGCATGTTGCCGTACATTGAGAGACCTATTTACTAAAACTCCTGATCTTATGAAGTTATCGACAATATTTTCCAAGGTTTTCAGTACAGAGGATGTTAAGCTTATCGAACTGAAAGACTTTGGATGGGTTGTATCTTTTTTCCCAATTTTGGAAATGAAGATTACCTAAACTCTTCTACATACCTTTGACCCAAGAGAAATATTACTACAGAGTATGAAGATGAGATAAGGCATAAGATTTTCTTTACCCTTTTGTAAAAGGGCTAAGAAGATACCATCTACACCTGGTACCTGACAAGTTACCTCTTCAGCTCATCCCCTTGCATCAGAATATGGTCTCCTTGGATAAAACCGACAGTCAACTATGATTGAAATCTCTAGGTCAGTATTTGCGAATGACTTCATGTTAAAGCACTTACCTGTCTTGTGATTGAAAACAAACCATGAATCTTTCATAAGATTTTTATTTGATTTTATGCTTCTTAAATCGTCAGTCAAATGATTTTAAACGATTTAAAATTACTTGTATTTAGATAAAAGAAGCAAGCTTCATGAACTCATCATCTCTTTAATTATCGAACATAAATTTCGAATTTATTCTTCTCCTTGATGATAAACAAGCTAATCAGTTTTGATTTTATGTTCTTGCTGGAGGCATCAAACTTTTTGTTTCTTGGGTGATTTAATGTTCAGCCGGAATCTATGGCACGCTCATAACTCCGAACCAAAAAAGATACAAGCTATTTATCTTCAGTGCTCGTTTTGGATAGCTGCCTTCTTCTTAAAGGAATCTGAGGTTATTACCATGAATTTTTGTTTTTCTTAGGTACGGATGGGTGAGGTTAATTAATTTATATGTTGGGATAGGTAGGTACATACCAAAGTATCAACAGTTAAAATTTGAATAATGAAATGGCGTACTTTAGTTGTAATGTCGGGGAGTTCAACCTGAAGTTAAGTATTTGTAAGCAATTTGGATTCACAAATCACAAAGTCAACACAAAATAAATAAATTATGTTTATTAGTCCAAGCTTTAAAATGAACTCAAGAGTTCAAAGCATTTTATATATAGAAAAATACGAAGGAAGTTACATACATGGTAAGGTTTGAATTTTTAAAAAATGTAGATAATCAAATTTTGGTGAAACATTAAATGAAATTATTGTTATAAGTGACGTGTATGGTGAAGTGGATTAACTTAAGGTCTTTCCACTTTATGTAGTGCTTTTGAAGTATTTTTTTTTGTAACGCTCATAATTGCCACAACAGCCTTTAGGACTTAATAAATAAAGAGAACGACTGGATAGCATGAACTTGCTCTTGTATTTTTCAATTGGCGCGAGTAGATTTTGGTGGCTTAAAGCGACGGTGTTGTTTTGGTGACATCTGTCAAATAAGTAGTGTTTATTATTCAGTTACTGATGCCAAATTACATTAGCAAGCAACACGAATGAAAAACATATCTAAATGATACAACTTTACTATCAAAACGAGTGTTAGTTAGTGCAAACGTTTATCGGAGTTACACCCATTTTATGGAAGTAGTGGTGCTGGTGATCTTCTTCTTCCTTGTTTCGGCGCTGTTATGATCTCGATGTCGAGGGGATCATAACTCTCCCACGTATCTGCTTCACACTAGTGATCCGCCTGTGGGGTTCGCCGGGTTGACCTCAGAAATCGGCGGCAAGCCTCCCGGTTTTGTATTGTTCCATTTCTGAGGCCAACTGAATGCTGGTGTTTTTGCATTTGTTTGTACCAGGAGTGTTTAGGCCTACCTTTCTTTTTACTCCGAATTGGAACGTTGTATGATATTGCGTAGTGGTGCTGGTGATACTTCACTTTAACGTTTGGTGGACAAATTTGAGACGACCGATACTATTATCAATCAGCCAAATTTCATACGTCAAAGGAATGCTAGTTTGGCCGAGAACATCGTCACGGTCCGTGAACTTATAGACGAAAGCGTGACAGTCGATTCCTCGCCGTGCACAGGAACTTAACATTTCGGAAACTTCAATTTTGTATTTTTTTTTTTTGCCTAGGACTTAAGCCTCTACCCACACAAGATCCAATTGAGCTTAGAGCTCAAAGTTCATGACCAAAGACGTTTTGTTCGCTGACTAAGCTTTATAGCGTTTGGAAGAAAACCCGCATTTTGGAGGAAAAATCATCTTTAGCGACGAGCCGCATTTTTGGATGAAACATGAAATTCAACAGATATAAGCAATTCATACTTAAAAAGATGGTGTTGAAATTCGGACAGAGGAGTCATTGGTCCGAAAACGACATTGGTGAGGTGGTCACCGTCAATGGCAAGTGCTACGATACGATGATAAACAATTTCTGATGACCCAAATCAAACCATATGAATCAAGACGACATACATGTGCTTCTAGCAGAACAGTGCTACGTACTGCACAGTGGATGCCACGATTGACATTCTGCATTAACTTTTTGAGGGCAAGATTATCTCTCGGAGAGGTCACCGAAGTCAAGCGATTTGACCCCGTTAGAATTTTTCTTGTAGAGTTTCCTGAAGTCGCAGGTCTTTGTGAATAAACTTCGATGGACGGATGCCACAGGCCATCGCTCAAATTCAGCCGGATATTTGGGAAAGAATTTTGTACCACTGGAATCTGTGCCACCATAAGAAGCCGCGGTGATGATTTGATCGATGTCATATTTTAAACATAGTGCCTTACATGCAGCGGCGACGCGTGCCTAAAAAATGTAGTCGTTCAGTTTCAAAATTCTTATTTGCAATGCCAAGAAGTCAAACAAGTCTTTTTTTATATAAAGGTACATTATAATGTTTTTATTTTTATGTCAATAATAAATAGGTATGTGTTGATTAAGTACCAGATCAGCTAGCCGTTTTCCTCATTTCCTTCATTCCACAGTAAAAAAGCTTTCCTCGTTCAAAACTGATTTGAACGAAACCGTCCCTATGAACGACGCGCGTCTCATTTCTCATATTCGAAAAAATAAAAAAATTAAATATTGAAATATGTACCTAAATAAATAAATAAACTACTTACCTACGCCCTAGCTACCCGTTTTCCTCATTTCCATCATTCTATATATTAAAAAAAAAGCTCTACTCGTTCAAAACAGATTTGCACGAAATGCTCCCTACAACGAGCGAATTGTTTTTTTTTTTCTTGTATGCTTTCTATGGGTTCATTTCGTTGTCAAATCGTATGAACGACTTGGGTAGTTACTGATCGGTTGAGTGAAAACAAAACAGTAGCAGGTAGCTAGTTCGTTTTGTTTTGTTTGGGTAGTTCAGAGAAGGAATGCACGAGTTGGAAAATGGAAAATATGTACGTATACATTAGATATAACTATAAGGAATGAACGAACAGTATGAGTATGAGGTGTGGGTTAATTACATAGATAGAAATTAAAATAATGTCGCCTGTAAGCTAGTCGTTCATGCACGACTTGAACAATATGACGCCTCGCCACTGCTTACATGGGCCTTTGAAAATTCTGTCAAAAACTCATACATACCGTGTTTTTTGTTCCTTCCATAAAGTAGATATGCAATTTTTCCAACAGATGGCGCTGTAGGAGTATAACGTTCTGTGTCGGTGTTGTGTGGTGTGCGTAACAATATGTATATATTAATCATTTTAATATAAAATTTTCTCAGCAATTTTTAATAAATATATTTTTTATGCTAATTTAAAATGTCCATCAATGTTGATTTGATATGAGATTTTTTTATTGAATGAGATGTGGGAAAGATTTAATTCTTATTTCCTTGGGCATTTTAATCACAATGGTTATGGTAATGAAACAATTAAATTAACATTGCCCTTTGAAACTTGTTCAAGCAATATTCTTTAACTATTTTCTCTTTCTTTCAAAGTGAATTCTGCGAAAGATTGAGCAAATTGTTCCACATTTCTTCGCCCACTGAGTTTCGAATGGTGTTCCTTGAAAAGGTATTACAAGTCTTGTTTAACAAGGAGCTCATTAGTGAGTGCAATTTTTTTTATACAATTTTGGGAAAGCAATCTGTACTTCTATTTTCATTAATTTTCCTTATCAACAAATGCAGTTAAATATATCACATAGAAATATACTAGTTTCCTCTTGCAGAAAAGATTGAATTTTTCAATATAAGTCGAACGCAAGGGATGACACATTTCCGTGCTCATGCATTCATTTGTGAACTATTTGGCTTTCAGGGGTCACTTTTTCATAGACTTCGAACCAAATGCCCCCCATAGGTTGCTACTTAGATGTTGCCCCATCAAAAATAGGGGGACGGGGGAGGGGGATGAGAAAGGAACTGAAAATGAACATTGGTTTTAAATTTTTTCAAATTGAAATGGCAAGGAAAGACTGTGCCGGTTAATTTATTCCATAATCGTGTTGCTCGACTCAAAAACGAATCTCTATATTTGAGGGTACAACCAAAATTAGGCTCGAGGTTGAACTGATCAGCATTTCTAGCGAAACACGTATTACGGATGAACTGATTGAGGGAAGGAACCGCCTACTTCAAGTGAGCTTTGCTTGTGAAAAAAGCGATAAAACAAGAAATACATGAAACACTCCGATGGTGTTCAAGAGATGGGAACGAATCCAACATAGCTCCGTTTCCTATCAGTTTTGACACTGTTCCGAATTCTATCCAATAAGCGGAGAAGTTTGTCCTGCACCTGTCCGAAGATGTGAGTTATACTCGAGTTTTGTAAGTACGAATGCCTTATTAATGGTAGCCAGATCAGAATGGGTGAAAAATGTTTTACATCGATATAGAAATTCTGAGCGTTTAGAACCATTTTTGGCGGTCTGGAGAAAGTGGTAATTCAAATGAAGATCATCGTTGACATACATACCGAACACTAAAAGCTTTTTGGCTTCTTCGGTGCAAGTGCCATTTTAGGACAATGACATAAGGGGGACATTTTGCTTCAACGACAAAAGAAGAGCATTGAGTTTTCGAAACATTAAATTCTACACGATTTTGTATACCCCATTTAACAGTGCTGAAAAAATTGGAGTATATTAAGCTCATCATACACCGGCACTTATTTTATAAAGATCAGACCTGAAACTCTCGAATACAACATGTATTTTACGATCCACAAGATAATTTCTAAGCCATGAAATTAAGGTTTCGTTGAAACCAAACGCACGCATTTTCGATAAGAGAGCCTGGTACCAAACTTCATCAAATGACTTAAAACTATCAAGGAAAATAATATTACTTTCTCCATAACAATGTAAGGTTCTGTTCCACTCTTCGGTGAGATATGCCATGAGATCACCAATCGAACAATTGCTGCTAAAGCCGTGTTGTCGGTTATTCAGAAGCTTTCGTTCTCGAGACATTTCTTCAGCTGATGATTGATCAGCAATTCCATGATCTTGGAAAGAAGAGTTGTAAGTGCAATCAGTAGATAGAAGGAGGGGAGTATGGGTCTCCTTTCTTAGGAACAGGCTGTTTTCCATCTTTTAAGGAAGATTCCAGAACAGTAAAATCGGTGGAAAAGTTCAAGATCTCGAAGGGCTTTTGCAACTGAACGAGTTCGTAAATATACCTGTCGCATTGAATGAGTTACATACGTTCTCAAGTATAGGAGGGGCAATGTTGCTAACAGGCAACGTAGATACAGCAGCAAAATGAGCTCCAAATATAATTTGCCTTATCTAAAAAGCTTGTTATTGGCTTGTCATTGTAAATGAACGTTGGAACCGAAGATGAAGTTGAATTTTTTACGTTCTTGACAAATGACAAGACATTTCTACCGCATTGGAGACATTGCTGGATTTTGCCTTAATTTCTGATCATGTAAGAATTTGGTTCTTTTTATAACAGCTTTGCAATGCTTTCCAATTTATTATACTTTTCGATTTTCCTCTCGATTCAGTTAACTTTGAAAAAGAGCAATATTACTTCTATCAATCTGATAGCTTCTTTACAATTTGTATCGAAGCACGACTTTTCTTTAGATTTAATACTCTTAATTTTGTTAGGAATAAAAGTACGCGTCCCATGAAAAACTACTTCTGTGATCATAATCAGCACTGGCATCAACGTTACTATCGAGAAAAAACAGTGACCAGTTACAAATTTCAAAAAAGCAGTTGGTTTTCTAATATTGTCAAAAAGTCCTAGTCCTTGGTATGCTTCCCTTTAACTCAAGGCCGTACCCAGACAATTTTTTCGTGGGGGGGGGGGAGGTGGGTTTTGTAATTTTTCGGAAAAATCAAATTCACCAATTAGTAATCAAAACTAGAGTAGCCCATTAGCCAAAATTCAATGATTTATTCATATGAATAAATCATGCTTCCGTTATAGTTCCGTTAAATAGGTACCTCAGCAGAAAAATTTACGACAATTTATATTAAAAATAATCATAGTAGGTACATAACATAAATATTAAATAGTACTCGTATTATTACATATTTTTACAACACATAATTACAATGTGTAACAAAAGCAATAATACACCAAAAAATTTTGGGGTCTAGTGTATGATTGCTATCAAATCAGAGTGTGTTTTGCTCTTTCTAATAGCGGTACCAATCTTATTCTGTTTATGCTAATGCCTTTTTATTTTGCATGGAAAGTGTGTATGTAAAGGGTGGTTAAATTTTAAGGGCCGATGTTGAATGTGAACCACACCTAAACGTCAAGTTTTTTTCTGCATTTCATTCAACTCAATTTGAACCATGGAAAGATACACAATCGAGCAACGCGTTAAAGTTATTCAGGCTTATTATGAAAATGGGCGTTCAAATCAAAGTGCATATCGTGCACTTCTTGATTTTTTCGGTCAATGGTGACCATGGCACGATGGTTGTGTGATCGTCTGTCAACCTCATTATCACAGGTTCGATCCCTGCCGTCGTCTATGTCGTCTTTAATTCCATTAAAAACCTTCTAAAAATTATCATCAGTGGGTTGCTGGTTTACTCATAACATGTTGTTTAGGCATAACACTAACAACATGTGGTTGAGTTAAACTAGTATGCCCAACAAGGATGAAAACGAATAAAATAATGCGAATTATAAGGGATATAGAAATAAGACACGGCAATTCTCTGCTTTAGTACAGCCGCCATCCCTGGAGATAACAAAATCTGAGACAACCACCTTCAGTCTCAAAACATCGTGCCACACATCTTTCCTATCCTTCCTTCTTTTCCGTAACTTCACGCCCGCGCCGTGTTGAAATATTTAAAGGGTAATCATAATCCTTTGAGCGTGAGTAGATTATAAAAAAAAATGTGATTTGACACCGTTGGACTTCTTTCTTTGGGGTTATTTGAAAGAAAAGGTGTCTGTCGATAAGCCAGCAGCAATTCAAGGGCTAAAGGATGAGATAATTCGGCACATTAACGGCATAGAACCTCAATTATGCCTCAGCGTCATCGAAAATTTGGACCATCGGATGGAGGTGTGCCGCTGAGGTCCCAGCGACCATTTGGCCGATATTTTGTTCCATACATAATTGAACCATACAATATTATCATAATAAAAAGAAATGACAATAATTTCCTAAATAATTTGTGTTTTATTCAAAATCAACATCGGCCCTTAAAATTTAACCACCCTTTAGAAGTAAAAACTAAAACAAATCAATGATGGGTTGCTTTCTTTGTAGCTTTCAGATGTTTCCAATGTTTAAATGAAGTGGAAACTAATACATACAAAGACTTCAGTTGTTGATTTCAAGCTAAAGCCTAGTACGCAGATCGAGACAAAAAAAAAATTTAATTTTAATCTCTACAAAACTTTTCCAAATCTCGCGCAAAAGTTTGAAGTTGGAGAGATGAAATCTAATTTAATTTATTTTTTAGTGTATCTCTGGAACGGGTTGCCTTACAAAAGTCGTTCATACCTTTTTGGAATCTCCTATTGATGCATCAGTACCTTTTACATACGAGTAAATTCAGTATTGACAAAAATCCCTTTCGGAAATACGGGGGCTGTCAAAATTTGTCCCGCAAAATAATGCTTGTATCATTCTTTTGCCTCACAAAATTTAGTGGAGATTTAGAGAGTACTGCGATGCACAAAAGTATGAAATCTAAGACAAAATCTGTCCCAGGACAAAAAATGTATGTGAGACAAAATTTCTCCCGATCTGCGTACTAGGCTTAAATAAACAAAAATGCCGTAATATACAATTTGATTCATGTGTCATGTCACCTGCCTATCTAGGTATACAGAGACCCATACACACGACACTTATGTGCACACTTTTGTCGGTGCATCTTAATTGTGCGGTCTGTATGGGTGTACACCGATTTCGGTGTGGCACACAGTGTAGAAAAATCAAAATATTTAGAGTTTTTATACCGGTTTCTCGATTTGTACCGTATGCGTGGTGGAATGCCACACTATGGTGTCATGTAGGGTTGCCATCCGTCCGTATTTTCCCGGACATGTACTCTTTTTTCACTGTGTGGGGGAGGTCCGGGATAGTTTTTGTTAATTGTCCGGGATTGTACTCCTTTAACCCATTGTGTAACTATTTACTTTTATGCTATTTATAATTAAATGGTTATTCAAATGAACCGAGGCCCATTAAAATTAAGTGCACGAACAGATCCAATATATAAGTAAAGAAATTATAGAACAATTGCCCAACTTATTGTTAAAGCTCTTACACAAAATAACTTATTATCAAAAGTAAGTGGATTTTGCGCTGACAATTATTGCAATACCAATTTTGGTGGAAGACAAAGGAAAGGTTCGAACAATGTTTATTCAAAGTTAAAATCTTTAGTGAACCAAAACATGATAGGTGTAGGATGTCCACCACATTAGTCAATGCGATCTACCATGGATGTGATACTTTACCAGTTGACGCCGATATCATAATTGTAAAAATATACAACTATTTCTCTATCTACACAGTCAGAACGGAAAGACTTCGAGATTTTTCTGAATTTCTTGAAAATGAATATAAGCCTTTCTTATACCATTCGAAAACCAGATGGCTTTCTCTTTATCTTGCTGTTGAACGTCTTTTGCTTATGTACGAGAATCCGCCTACAATATTGCAAACATTTTTTAAAGACGACTTAAGCGAGGCGTACTTATTTTTGGTTCATTCTCTCATGTCAACATTTAACGTCAATATTCAAAAACTTGAAAAACAAGACATTCCTATTATTGAAACCGTGGAAATTTTACAAAATATTGTCAATAATATTTACGAGCGAATCGATAACGATTTTGTTCCACTTAAAATTAAATCTACTTTGAAGAAGCTTGATGATTCCAGCTGTAAAGAAAACGTTATTAAATTCACGGGACAAAAGATAGAAACAAACTGTTACCTGAGACCGTCAAAGGAATTATTTTAACAAAGGAATTAATTTAACAAAAAAGCAACTGTGATATACTTAACAGTATTAGATGTAATGAAAAATACAACAAGCACTGTAAAGGCTATTTATTAAAAAAAAAAAACAAATGAAGTTCCTTTTTTTATACATACATCAAAGATGTTTTGTAATTTAAAAATGTGATTTTTAAACTAAATATTTGTTTTTATTTAAATGTTAATACAATTTTTTGTTTCCTCTAACAATATAAATGTGTTTATTCTGTCCTTGTTTTGTACTCTTTTTTCAATCCTCATTTGTCCGGGAAAGTCCGGGGTTTTGAAACTCCAGTACTAGTTTCATCTAAACATATCTGGCTACCCTAGTGTCATGACAACTGTGTGCACACTTGTATAATGTTCATGGGCCGCTTTAGATATACCGTATGAAGTTGAAGCAAAAGCGGTTTTATCGTTTGCGGTAGTATTTAAAACTTCTTAGGGTAGGTACGGTACGGTCATTATACAAATTATGAAGAAACCTAGATATACTCTAGATATACTTAAATCAGAAAATTTGAGTAAAATATACCTACTGAAACTAAAAAATTGATTTTATAGAAATGCAACTCCTTAAACATTTCGGGGGGGATGGCTACGGCCTTGCTTTAACTGGATGAATGGGACGCAAGAAATTGGCTGAAATTACACAATGTTACGAGTTGGTCAATGCAAGTTATGCATTCGTAAAAAATTCGAACTCGAGATTTTGGTCAAAGTTGACATTACGATGATAACATAGGCGAAAAAAGTGGGTCTCGTAATTATCTCTGGCTGTCTGTCTGTCTGTTCAACAACAGCCTACACGGATCGGCTGATTTTCTTTAAACTGGGTGAAAATTCTGTAATACTTTTTACAGATTTGTTCTTGTTTGAACGAGATTATTTTTAAATAAAAAAAGACAAGAAATTTTTGAAAAGATTGAAAGCAAATAGTAGGTATAAGAAAAACGACCGTGCGGTTTGAATATTTCGAATGGAATGCTTTATTTCTTCTTGTTCCTATTCTGCCTCTTCTTCTTCTTACATCGCTTCAAATTAAAGATGGCCAGAAGGGCGCGAAGTTTAAAAATTATACCAGTTTATAGTAGTTCACAATTGTTTCTTTAATTATTTCAACTTGATTTTATTTTTTGTTTTAAATAATGTTTGCTTTGCCAAAACACCGGCCACGTTGAATGACTGTAAGGCTTCAAATTACTCTTCTTCAGGAAGAACGGCTAGTTTGACGATTGGACGTCTCAGGACCCCGCTTTGCGTTTTGACGTCGGCAACCCTGACCTTTCCGTCCTGCCCTTCGACGACCGCCACGACTCGTCCCATTGTCCACTGCAGTGGAGGAGAGTTGTCTTCGTGGATTATGACGAGCTTGCCCACGGCGAGATTTGGTTCCTCCTGTACCCACTTGGACCGAGCTTGAAGGCCAAGCAGATACTCCCTGGACCACTTCTGCCAGAACTGCTGCTTGAGCCAGCATAGAAGCTGCCATCTTTTCAAGCAAGCTATTTGCTGTTCCGGCACTTTCTCTGGAGGGAGCGATCGTAAGCTGCTGCCGATTAGTAGATGTGCTGGGGTGAGTGCTTCGCCGTCGTTGGGGTCGGAGCTTAGAGGGGCTATTGGCCTTGAATTGAGGATTGCCTCGACCTCGATAAGAACGGTGAGCAGCTCTTCGGTTGTGAGAAGCGCGTTGCCCACGGTACGCTGTAAGAGCGTTTTCGCCGCCTTCACTGCCGCCTCCCAAAGTCCTCCGAAATGAGGGGCTCTCGGTGGTATGAAGGCGAAGCTGAACCCTTCCTCCGCTGCGTACCTCTGAACTGCTTCCTTTCCTCTTTCGAACTCCTCTTGAGCCTCTCTCAGAATCCTCTGAGCTCCCACGAAGTTCGTCCCGTTGTCGCTGTGAATCGTCTTGGGAACTCCTCGGCGACAAATAAACCTTTTAAGGGCGAGAATAAAACATTCAGAGGACAAATTAGAAGCTAGTTCAAAATGTACAGCCTTTGAAGTGAAACAAACAAAAACAACAATATACGTTTTGTTCGGTGACCGGCCACGAATTTTAAGAGTGGTATATACCGGACCACAGAAATCTACACCGCAAATTAAAAACGGTCGTTGCGCTCGCAATCGATCCGCTGGTAAATTACCCATTATTTGTGTAAGCAATTTTGGTTTGTATTTGAAACAATGTATGCATTGTCGCACAACCTTTTGACATGCTTCTTTGGCGTTGATTAGCCAAATCCTTTCTCGAAGCAATGCCACCATAGCTTGAGGTCCAGCATGGTAATTTTTTCTATGTAAGTACGTTAAGTACATTTTTACAAATGGTGAATGTTTGGTTAATAAAAGTGGAAATTTAGCATCATACTTAATTGGTGCGTTTGACAAACGACCACCTACACGAATTAGCGAGAATGAAAATTTGTCTTCATTATAATTGTGAAGAAATGGATTCAGCCTTTGAATACTGTTTTGCAACGTAACTTTCTTTTTAAGTTTTTGAATTTCATCAGGAAATTCATAATTTTGGACAATTTCAACTATTTTAAGAAATGATAAATTAAATTCTTTTGCCGTTGGTGTTTTTTCGAAAACTTCTGTTTTATTTTTTAATCTTTTAAAGAATCGCATTATATATGCGAATGTAGTCACAAGGTCAATATATGAAGTTTCGTCTTCGATATATTCTAAAAGTTTGGTTCGAGGTTTTTCTACCGCTATCATAGCCATGTTTGTTTTCCTTTTTTCTAAGGCTTCAACTTCTGGAGACAATTGAAAATGCGAATTGACCGGCCACGATGATGGCTCTTCTAATAAGAACTGTGGACCATTGAACCAAATTGACGCATTGAGTTCATCGACATTGCAGCCTCTTGACACAATGTCTGCTGGATTTTGTTTTGTTGGCACATGTTTCCATGATACTTTTTGTGTCCACTCTTGGATGTCGGACACTCTATTTGCAACAAAGGTTGCAAGTGTAGATGGATGTGTTTTTATCCAATGCAAAGTTATTTCGGAATCGGTCCAAAACACAACTTGTTCAACGTCTAGATTCAACATTGCCTCTACTCTTGTCCATAATTTAGCAAGAGTATGCGCTGCGCAAAGTTCTAATCGCGGAAGCGATTTCGTTTTCAAAGGGGCCACCTTAGACTTTGCTGTAAGTAGCGTCAACTTGATACCGATCTTGCTCTGGCTTCGGATGTAAATACAACAACCATAAGCCCTTATAGATGCATCGGCAAACCCATGAACTTGTATTTTTGCGTTCGAATGAGTTTCGACAAACCTTGGAATTTTTATCTCGCCAAGTTGAGATAAATTGGTTTTGAAGTTTTGCCAACTTGTATCAAGGCGCAATGGAATCGACTCATCCCAATCAATTTTTGCAACCCAAAGTTCTTGCAGTAAGATTTTAGCTTTGGTCACTATGGGGCATAACAAACCAAGAGGATCGAATAGACGAGCGGAAACTGAAAGTGTGTTTCGCTTGGTAGCTCGTAGATCATGGAAATTATTTTCCAAATTGAAACTAAATGTGTCTTCTTTTGGATGCCAACATATTCCAAGAGTTTTTGTTGAGTCTGAATCATTGAATTTAATTTCTTTTTCTGTATTCTCAGAATTGTAAAACTCTGAATGGTTTGAAAACCATTCAGCCAACTGAAACCCGCCTTTTTTAAGGATTTCTTGAATTTCAGATTTTATTAATTTTAGGGTTTCAAGATTATTGGCACCGGTCAATAGATCATCAACATAAAAATCTCTCCGAATTACATTTGACCCAGTGGGGTATAATTTTTCGTTATCATCGCCCAACATTTTTAAACACCGTATTGCTAAAAATGGCGCTGGAGCTGTGCCATACGTTACCGTGTTTAAACGGAAATGTTGTAATGGTTGAGACGGATGCTGCCTCCACACTATGAGCTGGTAAATCGAGTGCTCTTCAGCAATGAGAACTTGCCGGTACATTTTCGTAATATCAGCCGTAATAGCATATTTGTGTGTACGAAAACGGAGCAACGTCGAAAACAGCTCCTCTTGAATAGTTGGCCCAACCATCAAGATGTCATTCAGTGATAGTTGAGAAGACGTTCGACTTGAAGCGTCGAAAACAACTCTTAGCTTTGTACTTGTGCTTTGCGGTCGCAAAACACACTGATGTGGAATGAAATAGTGCGGGCCTTTTGGGATTTCGTTATTTGTTGGTGACATATGACCCAACGAAATGTATTCGTTCATGAAATCCATGTACATGGCTCTTAAATCGTTATTTTTGGATAGTTTTCGCTCAAGTGCGAGAAACCGACGTTTGGCAGTTTCGAATGATGATCCAAGCGAGTTTGAAGACAATTTGAATGGTAGTTTTACCTCAAAGCGACCTATCGACAAGAGTTGAGTATTTTCAATAAAGTGTTTCTCGCACAACTTTTGTTCTGGCGTTAGAAATTTTTTCGTTTCCCCAGGAATTTCTTCTAATAACCAAAATTTTTGTACAAATTTGTCTAAGTCTGGTAACTCTTCAGACTGACATACCAAATTACATTGTTTGGAATTTGAATTTGTACCGCTAGGATATTTCCCAGATACTATCCAACCAAGAAGCGTCTTTTGAATAGTTGGATATTCGGGACCTTGTTTAATTTGACCAACTGACAATAATTCAAAAAATGTTTCTGCTCCTATGAGCAAGTCAATTTTTTGCGGCTTATTAAAGTACGGATCAGCTAATTGAATATTGGAAGGTATATGCCAATTCGCAGTATTTATTGCTTGATCCGGTTGATACGACGATATTGAATTCATAACCCAATAATCAGCAGAAAACGAATGATCCTTTAACCTTGACTTTACTACTGCTTGTATTTTTTTTTTACAGTAGTACTTGCTCTTCCAATGCCAAGTAGATTCAAAGCCTTTTCTTCTTTGCGAAGTTTCAACTTCTGAGCAAGTTCTTCTGTAATGAAATTTACTTGAGAGCCAGAATCAAGTAATGCTCGAGCTAGTAGATATTCACCAGTAATGCTTTTTATTTGCACAATTGCGGTGGCAAGGATGACCTGGTCAGTCGAAACAGAGGCATGCATGGCTTGAAAGCTCGACGATGCTTGTGCTGGTGAACTATTGAAAGTTGTTTCGTATTGGTGCAGCAATGTATGGTGAGATCGATTACAAACACTGCACCGACTAAGCTTACATTTCGAAACTGTGTGTCCTTTTCGAAGGCAGTTGATGCAAACAGGTACACTTTTCGCAAACTCAAATCTTTTCATTACTGGAATCGAAGCAAACGTTTGACATGTTGTAATATAATGTTCATTTGATTTGCAATATAAGCATTTTGATTTATTTGGCTGTGGGTTAACACAAGTAAATGAAGCTCTTTTATTTCTGTTATGGCTCGTTTCATGTATTGATTTTGACTGCTTTTCCGAATTTTTAGTTTTATATGATGATGCTTCTTCAGCAGAAAGGTGCTGATATCTTTTATTGAGAGTTGCTTCACAGTCACACCATAAGGGCAGTGTACTGAAATCTAATTGTTCTTCCCACTTTGATCTCGTGATCGAATCTACTTTTGACATTACTAAATGAATTATGATCGCATTTGTTATATTCTTTTCATCACCAAGTGAAAGAAGCGAATCATAAATCGCAGAAACAGTGTCTATCATGCTGCGCAATGCAGAAGCGGACGGCTTTGCCATTTCTTTTAATTCAAAAAGTGTAGACACATTATCGAAAAATATCAAACAATTGTTGTCGTATACTTTCTTTAGACTTGCTAGTGCTTTCGGGTAGTTCTGTTCAGTAATTTGGGAAGCTTTAACTGTTCCCAAAGCTTCACCCGATAAACATGAAATTAGATGGTTGAATTTTTCTATGTCCGGAAGCATCGGATCGTTATCAACCAGATTTTCAAAAAGGCTTATAAAGTTTTTATATTCAGAGTATTTTCCACTGAATTTTGGAAGAACCATTTTTGGAAGTCGCGAATGATGAGGATTGCTGAAAGAGAGATCGATCGACTCGACTTTCGTCTTTTATTCATCAGCGAAATGAGTAGTGCCTTAGCACTTATGCAAATGTTTTCCAATTCACCGCGAGAATCATCATTTCGATCAGCTGATTCAATTTCAGACTGACAAGTCATAATTTGGTCAATGTATGAATTTAGAATGTCTAACCGACATTCTAATTCAATCGGATTAAGCGACAAGGTTTTTTCTTCGAGTCCCGTTTTGATACGAACAATATTGTTTTTAATAACTTGTCGTTGATACATTAAATGCTCTAGATCTGCGCCTTGTTTCGGTGAAGCCTGCCGTTTTTTGCCCGTCATTATTATTTAACTATTTATTGATTAATGTTTTTACAAAACTTTCGAAACCAATAAAATTGTTTTCTAGAATTAGTTTATCTAGAAACTATTAAATTTACACTTTAGTTTTTTATTTAAATTTATTGGAAAGTCGTTGAAAATTTGTTTGTTTTCATACGAAATTTCACGAAAACGAAAATTAATTTCAATAAACTAAGTGTAAATTGTCGAAAGTTGTAATTATTCAAAAATCGAAATTATTTGAAACGAAAAAGACAAACAATTGTATTTTAAATTTATTTGCTGAACACACTCTTCGTAAGAAAATTTTTCACAATTATTTTATGTCACTGAATACAACCACCATTGACGATGAAATCTTAACGAAAGTCAATTGACTCAACGATCTGCCAAATCAAGTGTCAATGTCAACTTCAAATGTAAATAAAATTGATTTACACGAGTTACGGTCGTTTTTGTTTATTAATTTATTTATTTAATACGATAAATAATCGGAAATAAAATTGATCAATTAAGAAATCGCAACTTATATACTCGTATATTTACATGAAGTTTCAGTAAAATTTTCTTACATTTATACGGTGTGTTCAAACAAATTAAATGACCATGTACGGCGGTAACGGTGACGGCGGCTGCGCGGCACGTAGGTAGATCAAGAATACCAAATTGATTAAGGGAGTTTAATTGTTAAGAATTATTAGTTTTAATTCCGTTTTTATTTCAATAAATGTTAAAATTTAATCCACGCACTTTTATTGTTTGTTTCACCAATGTTTTATATAATATATAATAAGACAAAAACTGAAAGTGTCTTGAACAATGTCAACCAAGGACAATGCCGCAATTGGTTTGGCAATAATTTTGATTAAAAATCACTTTCAATTTTTGTAGATACCTCGGTTTCTTCTTTGGAATCAACTTCCCTCTGGCACTTTGGGCAAATGCAGTGTTCGTGCATTGGGGTTTTTTCGGTAAACGTTGGTGTTCCTCTGGTGGTAGCTCTAGTGACGTTCGACGACGGCTGCTGCTGCGACGGCGTAGTCTTTTGAATTTCCTTTGGTGGTGGTTTTTATTAATGGCGCTTTTTTGGCTTCAAGTTATTTATTATTGAATTGATAAATTCACGCTCGATTTTGCGAAGAAAAATGATTCCACCGTATTTATTATTAGGTAAACTCGCGACGGTTACGTTACTGTATATATACGTATATTTAGTACATATACATAAATTTGCACTAAAAAAAATACAATTTATTTAATGATTAATTTAGGCAATTTTTAATTTGTGCTTGCTCGGGCGCCATGAAAATTCTGTAATACTTTTTACAGATTTGTTCTTGTTTGAACGAGATTATTTTTAAATAAAAAAAGACAAGAAATTTTTGAAAAGATTGAAAGCAAATAGTAGGTATAAGAAAAACGACCGTGCGGTTTGAATATTTCGAATGGAATGCTTTATTTCTTCTTGTTCCTATTCCGCCTCTTCTTCTTCTTACATCGCTTCAAATTAAAGATGGCCAGAAGGGCGCGAAGTTTAAAAATTATACCAGTTTATAGTAGTTCACAATTGTTTCTTTAATTATTTCAACTTGATTTTATTTTTTGTTTTAAATAATGTTTGCTTTGCCAAAACACTGGGTACATAGCATTTTTAAATCTACCCTCACACGCTTTTTTCCTTTTTTTAAGCCAAAATTAACGGTACCTGCCATATGATTTTTACTTGCGACTTATAGGTACTATAAGGCAAGTTATGCATTCGGAAAAAAAAAATACAACTCGAGATTTTGATCAAAGTTGACATTACGATGATAGCGAAGACTAAAAAAGTGGGTCTCGCAATTCTGTCTGTCTGTCTGTCTGTCCGTTCGATTGCAGCTAAACGGATCGTCCGATTTTCGTCAAACTTGGTAGATATGGGTTTTAATTTTTTCCCCCCGGATGTTTTTTGATTTGATTTTTTAAGACCAAAAATAACGGTACCTGCCATACGAATTTTTTTCGAAATTTTATAAACATATTTTTCTCAAAAACTGTTTGACAGATTTTAAAAATAAAAACACAAAAAAATTTCATTTAATTAAAGCTAGGTACTTGTTGAAAAAAATTTTCAGAAAAATGGTTATTGAGGGTACCGCCCATTGAACCATTTTTTTTGTTTTTGATTTTCTCAAAAACGGTACCACCGATTTTGATCATTTTTTTTTTGCTAAGGCTCCCCGAAAATCTAAATAGAATTCTTTACTCAAATTTTCAAAAAAAAATGTTCTGGATTTTTAAACAAAACTTCAAATTTTTTTTTTCAAAACTCAATATTTCGAAAACCCCTTGCTTGAGTTTTTTTAAACTTGATACATAAAAGTTTCTCAATATAATCTGCAAGATGTGAGAAAAAAATTTTAGTTTACATAAAAATAAAGGTACCTACCACACAAATGATAAAAAATTAAAAAAAAATGGTTTTCAAAAATCGTATTTTTCTCGAAAACGGCGCCTAGAATTTTGATAACATTTTTTTTCTTTCGATTAATTTTTACAATCTTTAATTTAATAAAAAAAATTTGAAATTAAGATATTACAGCTTGTACCTACCATAGAACCAATTTTTTCGAATTTTGAACTTCTCATTATCCACATAACGGATCTTAATGAAAATTTTTATAGAGAAGCTTCTAAAAAGTTTAAAACGCATTGCATTTCAAAACTTTAAAATAAATATTTTTTGAATTTTTGAAAAAAAATCTATTTTTCTTTTTTTTTTTGAAAATTCGATATCTCAGAAACGGCTCAATATTTTTGTTTTGTTTTATTTTTATTCGAACAATAATAAAAACTTTAAATTGGCGTACCAACATTTTTTCTTAAAAAGCTTTTAAAAAATTTGTACATAAAAGCTTTTTTTTAAGAAACCACTACAACGACTTATAATTTTTGTTCTAGCATAAATTCATATTTTGGATAGCATTCTGTTTTTGTCTCTTACTATTAAAAGAATTTAAAAATCAATTTTATCCTTATGAACAGTTTTCTCTAATAACATTCGATTTTAAAATTCCTAGTCTGTTACATAAGAGCAAGTTCGTGCGACCCAGTCGTGCATTTTTTCTTCGAAATTAATAGTTCGAAATAAATAGTTTGTTTTTTCAAAAACAGAGGCCAAATTACCGCTTCAGGAACCGAGGGAGTAAGTCACGTCAGTGATCGAATGAAAAATGTCAAATTAGGGTAATCGATTGCTCAATGACGTAAGCGGTAATGCCAAACTCAAATAATTCAGTCACGTATTACTCGAAAACTGATGCATGAATTTGGCTCCAGATTTTTGTATTAATAATTCAAAAAAAAAAATTTTTTGTACGAAAAATGGTTATTAATGGTACTCCTCCCGATCCGCAGAAACCTTTTTTTTATTTTTTCATATATGGTACAACCGATCTTGATCATTTTTTATGCTAAAGCTCCCCAAAATTTTGAACTGTATTGTTTATTAAATTTTCAATTTTTTTTGGAGTTTTAAAAATGTATTTCAAATTTTTGTTTTGAAAGCTCAATATTTCGAAAGCCCCATTCCAGATTTTGCTAAGCCATGACAGTTCAAAGTTTTTTTTTTTAATAGAATCTACAAAATTTGAGAAAAAAGTTTATTTTAAAATATTGGTACCCACCATACAAATGTTAAAAAATGGTTTTCGAAAATCGTATTTTTCTCATAAACAGCTCCTAGAATGTTGCTATATTTTCTTTCCAACTGACTGTACCTATCATAGAGCCATTTTTTTTACTTGCGACTTATAGGTATGTACTATAAGGCAAGTTATGCATTCGTAAAAAAAATCGAACTCGAGATTTTGATCAAAGTTGACATTACGATGATAGCGAAAACCAAAAAAGTGGGTCTCGCAATTCTGTCTGTCTGTCTGTCTGTCTGTCTGTCTTTCTGTCTGTCTGTCTGTCTGTCTGTCTGTCGGTTCGGGTTTTTGATTTTTCGCCCCCGGACGTTTTTTTTTGTTTTTTTTTTTTTTTTTTTTAACCAAAGATAACGGTACCTGCCATACGATTTTTTTCGAAATCTTATAAATATTTTTTTTTCTCAAAAACTGTCCCACAGAATTTTTTAAAAAAAATTTGAAAAATTTCATTTGGTTAAAACTAGCTAATGAATGAAAAAAATTTTACAAAAAATTGTTATTTTTGGTAGCCCCCTGGGACCATTTTTTTTGTTTTTTATTTTCTCGAAAACGGTACAGCCGATTGAAATCATTTTTTTTATGCTAAAGCTCCTCCAAAGGTTGAATATTATTACATATTCAAATTTTCAATTTTTAATTTTTTGGATTTAAAAAAGAGCAAAATTTTTTTTTGGAAACTCAATACTTCGAAAACCCCTAGCTCGATTTTTTTCAAACTTGACAAAAAAATTTTTTACTATAATCTACAAGATTTGAGAAAAAAAAATTTGTTTCATCTAAAACTAACGGTACCTTCCATACAAATTTTAAAAAATGGTTTTCGAAAATCGTATTTTTCTCGAAAATAAAAAAAATTTTAAATCTAGATACATATTACTGACTGTACCTACCATAGAACGATTTTTTCGAATTTTGAATTTCTCATTATCGACATAACGGATTTTAATGAATTTTTTTATAAATAAGCTCCAAAAAAGTTTAAAAAAAATTGCATTTAAAAACTTAAGAAAAAATATTTTTTCAATTTTTAGAAAAAAAAGTCGTTTTTTTTTTGAAAAATTCGATATCTCCAGAACGGCTTAGTATTTGTTTTTTGGAAATTAGAATTTTATTCGTAAAAAATAATAAAGAGTTAAGGTTGGTGTACCGAAATTTTTTCTTAAAAATGTTTTAAAAATTTTGTACATAAAAGCTTATTTTTTTAAGGAACCACTACAACGACTTATAATTTTTGTTCTTGAATAAATTCATATTTGCATAGTATTCTGTTTTTATCTCTTACTACTAAAAGAATTTAAAAAATTAATTTTATCCTTATGAACAGTTTTCTCTAATAACATTCGTTTTTAAAATTCCTAGTCTATTACATAGGAGCAAGTTCGTGCAACCCAGTCGTGCATTTTTTTTTTTTTTAATTTTGAATTTCTCATTATCGGCATAACAGATTTTAATAAATTTTTTTAAGGAAACGCTTTTCCAAAGTTCAAAAACATTGCATTACAAAACTACATTTTTTGAATTTTGAAAAAAATCATTTTTTTTTAAATTCTAAGTATATATCAAAAATGGTTCTATATTTATTTTTTAATTTAGTTTTTATTTATACAATAAGAAAAAAAACTTAAAGTTGGCGTACCATTTTCTTAAAAATGCCTTAAGAATGTTGTATAGCTACAAGTTCATTTTTTAAAAAACCACCACAACGACTAAAAATGTTTGTTTTTGCATACATTTATATTTGCTTGAGAAATCACATGACAGAAGAGTTAAAAAAAAATTAATTTAATGCTTATGAACAGTTTTCTCTAATAACATTAATATTTAAAATGCTTACAGGCGAATCTATAAACAAATCTTAAAGGTTACTTAACTTTAAAATACCTCTAAGCAGCTCTTAAGTATGAAATCGGTATCTATAATCAATTTTCACATTTAATTAACGTTACTTAAAGGCCTCTTAACTTAAACGCCATCAACCGCGTTTAAGGGTCACTTAAAGGCATTTTAAAATGTATTTTGACATATCGATTGTCATCTTTGAAATTTTGAAGTTTCAAATTGTGAGTTTGTAGGTATTGTTTGTTGTGATATTATATTAGAACTATAAAGTGCAACGATTTAAGAAACATAAAATTTGTATTGATTAAAGTATGTGTACGCGCAAAGAAATTTCGTCCACGCTTCCCTCTTAGCCTTTGAAGTGTTTGTATCGACACTTTCTTCCTCGTTGTTGGAAGAGAATAGGCGTTTTCCTAAATGCAGTGTTGCAGGGCATCGTGGATTTTGATGCCCTTGCAAAGTTTTTCTTCACTCTGAAATTTACTTTTATAATTCATTAAAAAAAACTCTAAAAATTTAGAATCCGTATTTAATAACGTTATTTTATTGAAGCAAGTGAATAAAAAAAAGCATCAAAATTCATGATGCGCTGCAACACTGCATTTAGGAAAACGCCCAATCTGTGCATAAAATAATTCTGTTTTGTAGTGTATTATTGCAAATTCTAAAATAAAAAAATTTCCTTGTAGGAGGCATCCCAATTTTCAGATCTTTTTCTTTTATTTGTAGCGGCGGGTGTGGGTGTGTGTTCGATAGCCATATTTTTTTTTGATTTCACAAATAAAAAAATGTGTCTTCCAATTATTTACTGAAAGAAGTTGTCACAAAACAGCTGTGTTGCATAAAATGAATCAGCATTTGTTTTTTTTTTCTGTACTAGATTTTCACATTCTTTTACGTTACGTGACACAACCATTGTTTAGTTAAGTACCAATGAAAAATGGATTATAGATACGAATTGAAGTTTCGTTATTTAAAGCCAAATTAAATATTTAAGTATGCTTAACTAAATAACCTCTAAGGTGCAGTTTAAGAAAATCTTATAGATACGGCTGTTAGTCTTTTACATAAGAGCAAGCAAGCCCAGTCGTGCATTTTATTTGATTTCGTCGCTTTGTAAATTACGATTTATTCTAATTCTGTGAGTTCAATGTTATTTTTCGGTTTTCTATTTTCATTTTATAAATAGAATTTGATTAATTAAATCGCTGAACCCGATCCCATCGCTGAGCTACACTAATTGCTGTCTGCTGTGAATTTATCAAGCGCCCTCATTTCGTTTGACATTAGTAGGTATAAGTTTATTATTAATTAAGTTGTTGTATGTTGTCGCGATGCGACGTACTTCGGTTTCCTGCCCTTAAAATTCGTCTCTTTGTGTCTTGTTTTAATTATATTTACTTAACTCAGTTCGAGGATTTCAATTCCGCCATCATAAATTTAAAACATAAATCATAAAATTAAATATTATCGCTTTTGATAATTTTGCAATAGAATCAAGATTTGATATGGAGCAAAACTTTGTTTAAATATTTTTGACTAAAACGCAAAGATCCTTGAATGCACTATGAAATAATTCCGTTAGAAGATTTAGAACGATTTTTGTTTTCCGGTTTTCAACATATCAACATATCTAGCAGTTACCCGGCGGTTTCATTTATTTTAATAAACCTAGTTTCAAACATTCTACAAAAACAAGGACGTACGACCCAATAAAATTGCTTTCAATCTTGTTTTAAATAATTTTAAGGACCTGTCGTAAAATGTAACTAAGAAATAAATCACTTTGTGTTAGCTTTGTTATGAGAAACAAGACCACAACCACCGAGAAATGTTCCTTTCTAGTTGTATCGTTACCCCCATCTGTCCATAAGAGACATGCTTTTCGGTCACGTCCATGTCCTTAAATCAACACGGTTACAGAAAACAATTATTATTTGTTTGAAAATCTCATACAAAATCAAATATTTCTCTATAGTTATGCTTGCTGAGCTTGGGGAACCAACACAAAAAAAAAGAAACAAAATTGAGATTTTCCTAGAATTCGGAATCATAACCAAGTTCTAAGTAAAGCGAAGCCCCAAACGATGCGATCCAAACAATTGAATGGAAATTTCCCTTGAGGCCTTGGCTTTAATTTTATATAATATTTTGACACGAAATTCTGTGTTGCTGGAGTGCTTCTGCCATTCAGTTCAGCAAAAAAATAATTGAATTGCTGAATGGATAAAATTTTAGAAGTCCATCTATATGCTTCCAGTTATAGTCCATTTGATTAGAATTTCTGTGATGACAATCATTTCAAGTTTCATACCAAATTACAAGCCATTAGAATGCTGGCCCGCTGCTGGCCGGTAGAGGGCGATTTTCATATTACATTCATGGAAAACTGATTTTAATTATAACTATTGTTTTAATGAAATTCGTGTGCTGTCCTATAATGCGTGGAATCAAAGGACTTTTGTCTAGACAATTTAATTAAAATATTTAAAGCAGGTTGAGCTATTTCGGGAACAGGCATGAATATTATTGAGGATAATGGATTGGACAGATGGAGAAGAGTAAGTTGGGATTTGTTTGAAATTCGGTTGGATATAATGTAATACAATAATGTTGTAATGTTACTTTCCTACCAAATTAATTTTGAACGTGTAGGGGAAAGAGGGAGACTTGGGCCGCTTTTTGTTGAATTGTTGATTATGAACTTGGTTGGTAATTTTAGCACATTAGATACATTTTTGAAAAATTATGTAAATTCATCTATTTTAAGATTTGTTTTTATAGGCTTCATTTAAAAGATTTATGCGTAGAGGCAAATTTTGTGAAAAGTGAATTTCGGGTCGATTTCCCCACAAGCTTCCTTGGGAAACTTAAATATGCCAATAACTCCCAAGTTACTCGTAGGCTAAAAAATAATGATAATTACCATATAAGATTTTCAAGAAAAAATAACTTGAACTTCAGGGCGAGCAATGATTTAATGTTATGATGTTGAAACAGCCCACCCTCTGTCCATTAGTGCTTCCAAGTCTGTTTGTCTGGTGTGCGCTACAAAAGTTTTTTTAAATAAAACAAAAACGGTTTTAGATAACAAGAAAATTTTTTATTCCTGTGAAAGTACGTTCGATGCCATTATGTATGGAACTCGATTTCTTTTGCATGGCCACCACGGGCACGCTTGCAGAAGTCCAGACGCTAAACCCAATTTTCGACGGTTTTCAAGCATAAATCGTCCGATACTGCTGCAATTTCACGTTCGATATTTGTACGAAGTTCATCAATCGTCACTGGCTTGTTGGCATAGACCATAGACTTGACGTAGCCCTACAGGAAATAGTCTAACGGCGTCAAATCGCACAACCGAGGTGGCCAAGCGACTGGACCATTTCGTGAGATAACACGTTCTCCAAACTTGGTTTCCAATAAATTGATTGTGACATTCGCTGTGTGGCTTGAGGCGCCGTCCTGTTGGAACCACATGTCCTCCAAGTCCATATTATCCAATTGGGGCCAAAAAAAAGTAACGTGCCGGTCTTGATCATCACGGAAGAAGTACGGCCCAATGACGCCGCCGCGCCGCCGGCCCATAAACCACACCAAACCGTAATTTTTTAGGGATGCAATGATGACTTATGGAGTACGTGTGGATTTCTGCCTGACCAATACTGCATATTTTGTTTATTGACGAAGCCATTCAGCCAGAAATGAGCCTCATCGCTGAAGATGATTTTTCGATAAAAATCCGAATCATTTTCAAGTTGTTGTTCAGCCCAATTGACGAACATACGACGACGCTTCTGGTGGTCAAGCGGCTTCAGTTCTTGCGTCAATTTAATCTTGTAAGGATGTAGGCCGCCACAACGACGTCACAGAGATGCCCAACGCTTGAGAACGACGTGTGAGAGACACATTTGGGCTTTCTGCAACTGAAGCCTCAGCGGCAGCAATATTCTCGACCCTACGGGCACTTCTTTGTCTCACTGGCACGGAAACATTTTGTACTGTGCCTGTGGATTCAAAATTTTCCACTAGACGCTCAATTGTTGATCTGCTAGGACGATTATGACGACCATAAATTGGACGTAGCGCTCTTAACGTTGAGGCCACTGACTCCGAATTTCGGTAGTAAATTTTAATAATTTCGACTCGTTGTTGGCTCGTATATCTTTTCATCATGAAATGGCAAACCTTACTGAAGAGAAATGTCAAAAGAGCGGCAAGAAATATGGCGTCGTTTGCTGTCCCTGTCGCTCTACTTTTGTAGCGTCCCTGTTGAAAAACCATTTATTACCATCTGCTTGCTTGTGCCAAGCCCAACCTAGTACAAATTTTAGATTAACGAGTAAAATTTGTCATTTGAAGAACGCAGCATCAAAGTAAAAAGAAAGAAAGTTCAGAATATGATCTTCACCAAATCTCCTCAAAAAATAGCACTTCCTTATGAAAGGAGCCTAAAACCTTCAGTAAAAAAGAATGCACCAACCTTAGTAAGAATTGAAATTGAACCAATTATCTCTCCTGAAAGAGCTATAGGCATTATAATAGACTCAAAATTAAGTTACCAACAAAACAAAATTATAAGACGAAATGCTAAAGATGCTGGAAGTGACTTATACCCACCCTACTTTCAGGTAAAAAAAGCTAATGCTACAATGCGAACCCTCCAAAAGAAAGTATTTCAATCACAGAAACTTCTAAGTACTCGTAAGTCTTAAGTTAATTTGCAAGCCCTAATCGACTTAACAGGTAAGAGAATTTTGTGAAGCTCAATTGCATGTTTTTGAATTTGGTAAGTTCGAGCAGTTACGGTTGATCTATAAATGGGGATATGACACAAGTTCTGCACAAAGTCGGCTTAGGCAAGTTTGAGCTAAAGACTTTAGCGATGAGTATTTGTTTTTCGTTTATTTGGTGCCTATAAGGTTGGTGTGTGTGAAACAACAAAAATAACCTTATTTGGCAGAATCATAGACCGGATTCCACAAACTTTTGTAGACCCGTCCGTTTTGCCGTGAAAAACAAAAGATGTCATAAAATATAAAGACCTTATTTTCAGTTTCATTCCGATCAAAAACTTGAATGTCAAAATAAGCCACATTTTTGTTATGGTCATGGTGGATGGTAAAGTCTGTAGTGCCTTATCGTAGTACAACACATCACAAAGATGCTACATTATGTAGACTTTCAAGGACCGTGGCGATGTTCTCGACCAATTTCCACGTCTACCGTAAAATTGATTTTGATAATTAACCTTCCGATGGTAAGCGGGGTTATACCCAGCACCCTACTACTTGAGAAAAATCCTAATATATTTTGTTTCTGTTACTGTCTCTTTCTCTTGATTATTACTCGTATGTACTTAGATTTAAAAAAAAATAAAAAAAAGACTTCTCAGTTTCCTTTTAATGTAAACATTCGATCTCATAATAAATAAGAATTATTTTTCAGTTCAAATATTTTTTTATCTAAAATAAAAGTTGGTGGGGTGATGAACAACCCTAGTTGTTGTTCACATTGGAAAAACAGCCTTACCTTCGGAAGGTTAAGTTTTGTCGTTAGAACTGAATAATAAACAACAGATTCGACAGATGTCACCAAAGCACCATGGCCGCGCCATCAGGAGATAATTGAAAAACCCTTTATTAAATGACTTGTTTCAGCCATTTAATATAAATAAAATAAACTTAAACTTAAACTTAAACTTAAACTTAAACTTAAACTTAAACTTAAACTTAAACTTAAACTTAAACTTAAACTTAAACTTAAACTTAAACTTAAACTTAAACTTAAACTTAAACTTAAACTTAAACTTAAACTTAAACTTAAACTTAAACTTAAACTTAAACTTAAACTTAAACTTAAACTTAAACTTAAACTTAAACTTAAACTTAAACTTAAACTTAAACTTAAACTTAAACTTAAACTTAAACTTAAACTTAAACTTAAACTTAAACTTAAACTTAAACTTAAACTTAAACTTAAACTTAAACTTAAACTTAAACTTAAACTTAAACTTAAACTTAAACTTAAACTTAAACTTAAACTTAAACTTAAACTTAAACTTAAACTTAAACTTAAACTTAAACTTAAACTTAAACTTAAACTTAAACTTAAACTTAAACTTAAACTTAAACTTAAACTTAAACTTAAACTTAAACTTAAACTTAAACTTAAACTTAAACTTAAACTTAAACTTAAACTTAAACTTAAACTTAAACTTAAACTTAAACTTAAACTTAAACTTAAACTTAAACTTAAACTTAAACTTAAACTTAAACTTAAACTTAAACTTAAACTTAAACTTAAACTTAAACTTAAACTTAAACTTAAACTTAAACTTAAACTTAAACTTAAACTTAAACTTAAACTTAAACTTAAACTTAAACTTAAACTTAAACTTAAACTTAAACTTAAACTTAAACTTAAACTTAAACTTAAACTTAAACTTAAACTTAAACTTAAACTTAAACTTAAACTTAAACTTAAACTTAAACTTAAACTTAAACTTAAACTTAAACTTAAACTTAAACTTAAACTTAAACTTAAACTTAAACTTAAACTTAAACTTAAACTTAAACTTAAACTTAAACTTAAACTTAAACTTAAACTTAAACTTAAACTTAAACTTAAACTTAAACTTAAACTTAAACTTAAACTTATATAAATACATACACACTGGTTGTACGTGTCTGGCGGCGCACCGGCCGCACAGTGGCGCATATTGACTTTTTTGGTTGCAAAAATCATAGCTCGTAAACAAATAAAGATATCGTGATAATTTTTTTTTCAGCTTAAAGGAAATTTCCAAGGCTATAAATTTTGTAAATTTTAAGAAAATATGTTCAGGGTGTTTCAGAATTTTCTGCTGAAATACGACTTTAGGAAATGGACTTAACCGCCGCACAGTGGTTCCGTTTGTATGAGAGAGGTGGTCAAAACTCTATATAATGTAAAGTACTGAGCAGATTTGAATGAAATTTGGTACAAGTGTTAAAATTGGCTTTTTACATATTTGACAAAATATCTGGATTTTGATATTTGAAGTTTTTTTAATGAAATCTGAATTATTGAACGGATTTTGATTAGATTTGGCGCACAAATTTAGATTGGTCTTATACATATTAATTAAGAATTAGGTTAAGAAAAATATTATTGACATTCTTTCATAGTTTTTAAGGAATTGAAGGATAATGTAGATTTTTTATTTTAAGATTTCTTTCGTTAGAAAGCAGCGGATCTGATGTTATTAAATTAATCGGTTTTTGTTAAGACTCGAGATGTTTTTCGTGTATTGTGTGATCTGAAAAATTTGCCTCTGCTGCCTCTGCTGCCTCTTCTTGGCAAAGCATGGAAAAATATCAACTTAAGTCTTTTGGTTTGACAAGTTCCGGATAACTTAATACTAATGTTTTGACAGTTTTTCCTCAACCAAAAGTTTCAAAGCATCATTGGAATCAACCTGTTTTACTTGGAGATTTTTTTCAATTTTCAATTTTGGTAAGGCCCCTTAAGAATTGTTCATGTCTTATTAATTTTGCCAACACTGTCACCTTTCTTCGCCGTATTCTAATATTAAAAATGTCAATACGCTTGATCATATTGCTACAATCTAAAACAAAAAGTGGAATACAGTGTTTCACTTCGGGTCAAAATTTTACGATTTGCGCAAGTTTACGCAAAAAATCATATATGTCCTTAAAGAGGATAGGTATTTCTAAATTATTCTATATAAATTATTGTGGGATTTTATGGGAATTTGATGTTTTGGCTCTACAGAAAAACACGAAATATGAAAACAACACAAACTATGAACTATGTATTTTCAATACAGGTCAAAATAAAAAATATTTATATTTTGGTTTAGAAAATTATTTAAAATCTATTGTTATATATATTATGTTATTAATCACATCACCTTTTTTCCAAAATTAGATTTAAACAACAGACTAAAAATGGTGAAACCACTATGTCGTATTTTCAGACTAACGTTTTTAATAAAACTTCGAAAAAAACTTCACTTTGTGAGGCGACTGACTGCCAACAACTTATTATAGAAGAGAAACCTTACTGTCATTTTATTGTCCCAATATCATAGATAATTACTGCATAATATTGAAATTTTGACTTTTGGCCTATGGGAGCAACCACTGTGCGCCGCCGCACAGTGGAACGTCTAGTACAAAATTCCGGAAATTGGGTGATTTTTTATTTTCATTATTCGAAATATTTTTTGTTTGATATGCATAGAAAATTGTCGCCTCTTTTACATATAAAACAGTTTTTTTATGTACACTCTTTAATTTTCAAATAATAGGGACTCAAAGATGCAGTATTTTTAAAACCAAAAAAAAATGTGTTTTATTTTCGAAAAAAAATTTTGTAGGTATGAAATTGGTTCATTTAAGCTTATCATTTAAAAAAATCTTTAAAACAAAGTTGTTTTAACTATAAAAAAAACTCTTTTTGTGAGTATTTTTAAAAAATCCTAATTTCATGTTTGAAGATGTTTTTAAAAAAATGCTCGAAAATGCTCGGACTTTGGGTAGTCTTAAATGATTTTTGAACTTATTTCATATCTTAAAAAAATTGGATCCGACCGCGTCCGACCCCGCTCCCTGGAGGGTTTTTAAAAATCTCCCTCAGAGCTGAGAAAGCTTAAATAAAATAAGTTTGTTGACTGGAGAAGGGGGTAGGGGCATCTTTGAATTATAAATAATAATAATAACTGACATAAAGAAATCTAAATGTTTAAACAGTGACATATATGAAAGAAAGAGGGAGGGGAGGGGGAGATTCTCCTTTTTCAATTATATCTTATTTGCTCTCGTTAAAGAGATTTTTTCTTTACGGTATCATTATTTGTTATAGACTAAAATGGCAAAACAAAGTATGGCTCTCATGCTAACGGTTACTTTTTCTCTCTTAATAAAAAAAAAAGTAACCATATGACATTTTTGTTTAATTACGATCCTCTAGTGCACAAATAACTTTGAAGCCTTCTACAAGTGAAAATGGTTGTGTTAACTTATGAAGATTTTTTCAACGTTTTGAAGGCTAACGGGCGTGATTTAAATGACTATAAGTACTTAATAAAATATTGTTATCCAAACAGCGACACTAAATTCACGGGAAAAAAATTGGACATATTTGAATTTTTTCGCAAGTTTTGTTTGAAGCTGAAAAATAGATTTGTAGAATGTAGTTACAATAAAATGCGAATTTTAAAACGGTATAAATCTTGGTTTGAAACGGAATTCAATACATTAACTTTTATAAAAGAACCACCCTCATTAACCAACCCCTGACAATACGAGTGAACAGTTTGAAAACTTCAGTGAGCGAAAAAAAAGACGTAAAACCCAAGCTGTATGTCAAAGCACAGGTAGCACTGCGCTTCTTTTTGCCGCAAAAATGAAGCTTAAAGGTGAAGGTAAGCTCGATGCTTCAAAAGTGATAGATTTTTAAATAAAATACCCTGAAAAAGCAAAAGACGTTTATAAATTTTTGGTTGACGAAAACAAACAATCAGTTTTTATGATTTCAAATGAAAAAGCCTTAGCTCTGCATTCAACGTTAGGTCTGAGTAAAGCCCAGTATAGAGAGATAAAAAAATTAGTAATGGAACATGGGGTTGATTTATTTCCTTCATATTTCCAGATTCAAAAAACTAAAAAAGAATATTTGCCTCCAAAGCCAAGCATTTTTATTGACGAAACAAGTGCTTTGATAGATCTCCAGGCTTTATTGAACCAGACAACAAAAAGCATATTAAAATGTCTTGACAATTCGAAGATAAAATACAATAATCTCTGTTTAATATCTAAATGGGGTTTTGATGGAGCATCGAGTCAAAGTTGCTATAAACAAAAATTTTCTTCGGAAAACTCAGATGACTCATCAGTGTTTGTTACTAGTTTGGTTCCCATGAAATTGTATAACGAAGCAGACAAAATCACTCTATGGGAAAATCCAAAACCATCTTCAACTCGTTACTGTCGACCTATAAGGTTCAGATTTGCAAAAGAAAGTGACAGTTTAATAAAAAAAGAGTATGATGAAATGCAACACTTGATTGAGAATCTACTTCCAACTAACATTGACACTTTGAAAATAAAACATGTTATGTTACTCACCATGATTAATGGAAAAACTTGCAATAGTATTGCTAATAATTAGGCTTCGGATTCTCATGCACTTAAAATCTGAAAATATGCGCTTAAAAATGCAAAATATGCACTTAAAACCGATTCAACTTAATTTCTATTCAATATAAAAACACATTTTCTTCATCTTTAAAAATAAGTTAATTTTTTTTTTTTTTTTTTTAAATAAAATAATATGTTAAAACGAAGTCTTATATTCATTTTTCTATAAGAGCGGATTCCAAACATATGATTTTGCGGGATTTTGAAAAAGGTGGAGTAGATTTTATTTTGTGGTATAAGATTTATATTTTGGGATAAGTTCAGTTGATCTACTGCAATTGCAGGAAAGTGGCACCGCTGCGAGAAACGTCAATTCGTGGCTTCAAGAAACAACGGCTCAACGAAGTACCTACCTATATTCGTATATGAGCATGAGTGCATCAGTCAACATTTTTCAGATTATATGTAGTGGTTTATGTGTAGTCGCAACCGAAAACAGTTGGCTGTTGTACATGAAACGTGTTAAGATTTATGCGTGAAACAGATTAAACCAGCAACAGAACCAGCGCTGTCAACAGCAAACAGCACGCTGGCCAGCAAATACTTTTCAAACACATTAAACCAGCATCGTGTTTTGACATTTATACGTCTTATTGTTGTTGCATTTTTTGTTATTGTAACCAGCAACAGCAAATTTTGGATTTTGACCAAACGACGCTGTTGACGTTGCTGGTGCTGGTCTATTTTGTGTTGAACGATTAAAATACATTTGTTCTAAAACAATGGCTTCCGCTGTTGCTGGTGCTGGTTCAATCTGTTTCGCACTTTAAGCTTTACCACATTATACCCACATACTTTCGTTTTTGATAGATGATCGTTTAAATTTTGATCTTATTTATACAGTTTCAAACACACAGACTTAATTTTTTTTTCATTTCAACAATCTAATCAAGTTCATATATGTATATGCACCTTTGTTTATAAATATAATGCTTTATATTGTGGTGTTTGAATATGGTTCAAGATTGTGAAATGAATAAAAAAAATAGATAAAAGTCTTAAAGTTCGTTTGCACTGACATAAAATTTACATTTTTTCTACTGCCTAGTTTAGTTTTTGAACAATATAGGTAGGTACTTTAAAAATATAAATTTATTATTAAAAATATGCAAAATTATGCAAAATATGCATTTATAGTAAAATATGCACAAAAAAATGCAAAATATGCATTTATAGTAAAATATGCAAAAATATGCACTAACGGTTAAATGCCATTTTAAAGGAAATTTCTTGATTCGTACACATAATTAGTTGCCTTGATTCCAAGGTGTTCCTAAAAAAATATGCATTTGCATGGAAATCCGAACCCTACTAATAATCCATCATCTATGCGTTGTTATATTTGTAAAGCTAAGTTAAGTGAAATGAATGACTTGAAAATTGCATGTAACAAAACATATAATGAAGAATTTTATACCTTTGTAATTTCGCCCTTACATGCATGGATAAGGTGCATGGAATGGCTTTTGCATGTGTCATATAACTTAGATTTTAAAAAATGGAGCGCTAAAAGTGATGAGCATAAAGCTTTGAAAGCTAAACGAAATAAAAACATACAAGAACAGTTAAGATCAAAACTTGGGTTACTAATAGATGTTGTCTTATTTATTTATTTATTTGAATCAAGCTAATTAATATCTAGCGTACAAAAAATATTACTTAGAATTAAGAATTTATGAATTATACAATATTATAGAATATTTTTTTAAAACTATTATTTGAGACATCACAAAAATTTATTAATAAATTATGATTGACGTTATACAAATTAAACATTGTATTCAATGGTGAATTCTGCTCATAGTTGGTACGATAGTGTTTTATGTAAATTGGGTCACGAAAACCTCTTAGATTTCGATTTGGAACATTAAAATTAACACGACACAAAAGGTTTAAAGCATCGATATTACCATCAATAAGATTAACAATAAAAACAAAACATAAATAAGAACGTCTGCGCTCCAGACTGGGTAAATCTATGAGTCTTAAACGGCTGCTATATGAAGGAAGATTCAATGGATTCTGCCAGCCTAAGCCTCTAAGGGCAAATTTTAGGAATCTTTTTTGAATTTGTTCAATTCTTATTTTGTGACAACTGTAGTAGGGGGTCCATACCTGGCAAGCATACTCTATAATGGGTCTGACAAATGTGGTAAATAGTTGTTTGATAACATAAGGATCAGAAAACTGACGTGATTCGCTTTTTATCCAACCTAATATTGAATTGGCTTTATTACATGCCATATTGATATGCTGTGTGAATTCGAGTTTCTTATCGAACAATACACCAAGGATAGATACATCATTTACATTTAATAGATTTACGCCATTGAAACTATAGTCAAAAGATAAAACGGACAATTTTCTTGTAAAATTTATAATCTTACACTTATCGATATTTAACAACAAATAATTACGTGCACACCAATTATAGAAAGCATTTAGATCAATTTGAAGCTTTTCACAGTCAAGATTGCTAGAAATAGTTTTAAATATGTTAACATCGTCTGCATACATAAGACAAACAAGGAAGAGGTACAACAAATGACGGAAACACCGCGAGAAAATTTTTCTCTAACGCTGAGATAGTTTCAGAAGTCACTGGCTTAGATCTAAACCTTATTAAGAGAATAAATATTTTATTAATAACTATGGCTTCAGGTGAAGAAATAGATGCAGATGAATTTCAAAGCTACGCATACGAGACAGCTCAAATTTATGTTTCCACTTATCCTTGGTATTTTATGCCTCCCACGATTCATAAGATACTAGTGCATGGGGCTGATATTATAAGAAATGCTTTAATACCGATCGGAAAGCTTTCTGAAGAAGCTTCAGAAGCAAGGCATAAAGAGTTTCGAAAAATTCGTGAAAGTTCCACCAGAAAAATGAACAGAATTGTAACAAATGAAGACGTGTTAAACAATTTAATAATATTTTCTGATCCCCACCTTACAGTTTTATCACCTTCATTGGTAAAATACAAAAAACATAACATTCATGAAGAAGCTTTGAAATTAATTAAATTACCGAAAGAATCATCAAGCGAAGAATCAATTTCGAATGAAAACAATGCAGAATGAAGATGTCGATACTTACTTTTAATTATTATTATTTTAATATGAATTCTTTTTTTAATTGTTGAAAAATATATTTTATTTCGTTATATATTTAAAAAAAAAGTGCAAAAATGCACATCAAACTTGTAAAATTAATAAAGAGCAATAAAGATTAATTGTTTTTCCTCCATAAAATTAATTTTATTTGCTTAAAGCTGTTAATTTCTTTTTTTTTTGGAAAATTGCTTAGTTTTTCAAATTTTTTGTCATAAAGTATGAATCTATAATTTTTCAAGTACAAAATAGTGAAAACCGTTTCAAAATCCATCCATTATTTCAAAAGTTACAGCAAGATGACCACTTTTTCATGTTTTCGTTCCACTGTGCGCCGTTGCAGAGTAGTATTCATTTGTGCAGTTGAATTTGAGATTAACTATTATTTATGTGATTAGAGCATGGTATAGAATTCTTGAATATACTCCGATTAGGTATAAGTATCAGTCATTGAGTTTCATTTCTTCACAAAAGTAAACTCATTATCTGCCTCAACTAAGGAAGTCTTTTTTTTAAATTTGACAGCCCAAATCACATATTCGGGATTCTAAGCCATCTACGACATCTTAGCCATTTAGATCATCTTGACCACTTATAATATCTACATATCTATTAAATTATTAACCCATCTACCCTATCTAGAGTAGACCATCTACACGTACTGTCTAAGAAATTAAATTAATACAACAAATACCACATGGAATTCCTAGTCAAATACAGTCAAGGCATACTCGTATAGCAGAACTTCAATGCTTTAAAACACAAATAAAAAATAATCCAAGTATATATGTAAATAAAACCTTCAAGCTTGATAATCAGATGCCTTGGACACAATTTACATAACTGGAGAATCAATTGGAAATTTGATTGACTAGACTCTGCCTTAGCAAAAATAAACCTCAAAGTAAAACTAACTGCAAACTGAGAGGAAATCTCAGGATAAATTTCTCGTTAATTGTAATATAAATTTGGAAAAATATTTCTGACAATTCGCCCAATTAAACTGGATTCCGAGGTTAAGACCCAATTCGACCATGAAGTTCGACATTATTTTTCCTTAATCGGTGGACTTCAAACCAACCACGGACTATGTCATGAAATCGTGTTATTGTCCACCAAAATTAGCCACACTCCAATTCCTCATAAAGCCAAAGCATATTAAATTCAGCCTTAGCCATATATTAATTCAATGTCACCTGAAAACTGTGTCATCTGGAATCCCAAAATCGCTTGTTACCCTCAATTAATATTGAGCATTGACACCGTAAGGCAAAGAAGATAACAAACAGGAGTTCTACAGGAAGGAATTATTAACCAAGCCTTCGCATCTTGATATGATAATTGTCCATTCACTCGCCTTGAATTAACATCACAAAATTATGCTGACCTCATCTGCAACAACTGTCCAAAGATTTGGCTCTTAAGGCAACGAAACACAAACATAAAAGCAACCAGCATCAGACAAGACAGATAGACAGTCAACCAGATACGACAGACAGAAAGACATGAGTCTTTTGATTTATTCCAATCTCTGATGCAGTACCCAAGAACGAATGATGCTTAAGATCTACCTACACCCCACATGGGCATGGGGAATTCATTGTAATTGCATATTACCTGCGTTGTAAATGTTTTAGTATGTGTACTGAGATTTCGGCTAAAGACCACTTAAGGTCCCTTAAGTGGACTTACTGTCTGATCACTATCGGTTTTTTTGTTGGTTTTCTTACAATTTGTCCAGCTACTTGATGAGCCAGGGTGCGGTCTTGGCCATGTTGGGATGGAGGCACACAAAATCAGAAGAACATCATGCAGTCAGGTCTTGACCTTCACGGCTGATTTAATGACAGAAAATCGATCCGTTTTATGCCCAATAAACACAAAATAAATCACCAAGTTATCTTTGAGACGAAGAAGATGTGTGTGTGATGGTGGTGACTTGGGAAATATATTTTTCTTTTTGCTGCTGGTAGTTGGGAGCGGGGTTTTTTGTCTGTGGGACCATAAAAAGGAACACCATCTCATAGTGAAGTTCGAGCTGGCAGAAGCAGCATGCGAATGGCATTTCAGTCTTGACAATATTGTACATGTGCTTTTCTACAGCTTACATTCGGAATTCCTCTCGTTGGACAGGGTGTATCTCGGCGGAGAACCATCAATCAATTTCAATTTGTCAACGATCTGTCAACGAAGATTATCTGAATTAAACAGATTTTTTTCTTTTGTGAATATGATTACTCTTCGCACTGTGTTATCTGAGAAATCCATTCCAACAAGAAAAAAGGTAGAGAAGACGAATATGAATATAAAAAGGTCCCTTGACGCAAGTCTCATTTTAATTTGAGTATGAGTTGGTATAAATTTTAACAAGGAGACGAATTTTAAGACAGATTCTTTGGACGATGGTTAGTACCTTAGGATTCACTTTAAATTGAAAAAAGTTGCATAAAGATTCATTGGCCAATAATAATAGGTCTGCAGTAATTTGAGAAAATCTAGTCCAGCAGTTTTGAGTTTAAGACAAAGTATGGCTGATTCTCATTTTTAAAATTTTTTTCGTCGGTGGAAATCTTTAAGACACTTGGTAATATTCGGTAACTAGTAGTGTGGGATCAGAACCAATCTATAAAAGATCGACAAATGAGTTTTCTTTTTTATTTTTTAATCACTTTGGGGAAAGTTTATACTTTTAATACTTTCCTATAGCTTTTAGACCATCAGCTCATGAGGCTGGGTTTTCTAGGTCTCCGATTATTGTCTTCTACATTAAAGATGGTTTCCATCTCGGAGTTGATATGACTTTAATTCGCTGATTGGTGATACAGCATGTATTTTTAAAAACTTCTGTGCCCATTTTAATTTGAAGGTCACGATGTCGATTGCTATTTCTTATATACTAAGGGACATCAAAGGGCACGGTAGTGCCCAGCCAAGTTCTGGCACTACACCCTTTTTACAGGAACAAACTCAGGCGATTTTTGACCCCTCCCAATCTTCAGTACCAATGAAGTCAGAACCTTAAAATTTCGAATATTTGCTAAGCTAGTCAGGCACAGGCGTCTCACCAAATTTCAATTTTCTAGCATAAGCAGTTCCTGAGATATAAGGCCTCAAAAATCACAAAAACCGTAACTGACTGTCTGACTGACAGATCATTAAAATTATGGAGCACTTCCCGACATCCTAGAATCTTGTAATTTTGCACAACGGTAGGTCTTGTCATGCAAGCAGAGAAAAAATTTGAAGCTTTCCATTCAGGGGGCGTGGTATCCGCCCACTTTTGGAGCTACAATGTAATAGAGAAATTTTATTATTTAATGATTACTGACTAAAATTTGATGGGCTTACTTGGCAAGTTTTTTGTTATGCCCAATTCGAAAGGTTTTAAAAACTTGACCAGTGAACCCATCAAATTTTATTCAGTAATCATTAAATAATAAAATTTCTCTATTACATTGTAGCTGTTTCAATATTATTCTACTTTAAATATTCGGTATTAAACCTTCATGAAGTAAGAACTTTAATTTTAAATATATTAAGCGAAAGAGCAAGTTTGTGCAATTTATTTTTGATTTTAAAACTTAATCCGAGATAAGATATTGATAAATTGTTTAGAAATCGAAAATGATGAACGGACAACCCTCAACTATGCCAACCAGAGGAAATCGCCGAAATCATCGTGATTTCCAAGCCAAAGAAGTCAACAGGACCGGATGGAGTCTCCAACTACGTCATCAAAACGGAAAACGGCAAAAATCGTGGCAATCTCGAAGAAAGGCGCTAAGAACCTGGTTTGCAACTATAGGCCTATATCCCTCCTCAGCAATATCAGCAAAATACTGGAAGAAGTCATAATAAGGAGGCTTAAGATGTACTGCAATGAAAACATCATCATCCCAGAAATGCAGTTTGGCTTTCGGGAACGGCATTCAACACTGCATCCATTAATAAAGTTCCAGTCTGACGTCTCCTCAGCACTCAACAGCTATAGTGCCACCATAGGATGCTTTCTGGATGTCGAAAGAGCATTCGACAGCGTATGGATAGAAGCCGTTATACATAAGCTTCGAGTACTTGGATTACCTTAGCCACTAATAAAAATATTATTTTCTTTTCTCTCTTTCAGGAAATTCTTCGTTCAACTAGACAGCTGCAAGTGTTCAATCAAATCCGTCAAAGCTGGAGTCGCCCAAGGATCGAAGCTGGGTCCCTTCCTACATAGCCTGATGACGCCTGATATACCCGTGCCAACTGATTGCGAGACTGCTTTTTGCTGACGACTCACTGACCTACGATTCATTGATAGCGCGAATTGCAGTTCGGAGAGGGGAAGCCCATGTCTCCAGACTATGAGTATTACAAAAGTGGGGTATCCGAATCAACATTGCCAAATCCGAGTTTGTGTGTTTCAGGAGACCCACCAACAATGGCAACCGCTGACGTTCTGCAGCTACTTGCAGAAATTTGACCCTGAACTCCCCGATGGGTCAACGATAGCAGCCAAAAGAAATTTGAAATACCTCGGAGTCCATTTCAACGAGCTGGCCACATTCAACTCTCACTCAAGGCAGGTACTAAGGAAGGCCAACATCGCGTTTCACCGCTTGCACCCATTGCTAGGCAGAAGAAGATAAACCAAGCCATAATTTTAATTTCAGATAACTAGTCATATTCATTATACATAATTGTTATAATTTTAGAAACAATTTCATAGCATAAGTTAGGCCCCCTATGTGCCTACAAATTTTTATATTCATATTATCCTTAAGTTTAAGTTTTCCAATTATATGTATATATTTAAATTTCAATAAAAAACCTTGAATGATGAAGGGCTTTGACAAAACAACAGGACGTGATAACTACGGATGCCGGATGAATTTCCCCAGTATGATATATGGGCCATTAGTTGGTGGCTTTCGAGCGGGCTTTCTCTCTTCTTAACCCATGGGTGTTAAGAAGGTAGTTCTAATGTTCTGTATGCATGAAGAAGAGAACTTTTAATCACCGTCTAGACCTAACAACACCAAGGAACTCTGCGTCTAATTATTCGAGCTACTTCGTACCACTGCAAGCATGCCTAGCATTTGTGGTCCGGACACCCTAACTCCTTGCTACCAGGACTGGCGTATTATGGCTTTTACCATTACTTCATAGTGGAGGGCTTATGAGGAGTTAAATTATTAGCAAATTTGAAAATTGATGTTGAATTTTTCATACTACGAGTAGAAAATAATTTTTGTAAGATTCAGTATTTAATCTGGCAGCTTAAGCTTAAAACTAACTAAATTGGAAGTCCCCTATACAAATTGACATCTTAATAGTTCCATAACAACAGTCCATAGAACTTCGTCATCTCAATCCACCTCCCAATCCGTTCTACAATCCGAGGTTTTTTCTTGGTTTAAAGTAAGAAGAATAAGGTTCTGTGTTAAGTCAGATTAGGAACTAATTTGTATATTATGTTCTTATAAATGGGGCTTTTGTCCTCACCAAAACAAAGAGTATATTCAACTTCAAAAATTGGAATAGATGAACATCAGATATCGCAATACTAGCATAGCTCTACTCAATAAGATGGATCGTTAAAAATACTGCAGTAACGTAAAAAGAAACTATTTTCCGAAGCCTGTTGACGAAATTTTGATCAATTTCTTGGTTACGAAGGCTACAGAAAAACAGCAAATTTTAGTCGATAAAGTTAGAGATTGGACGCAACGATGGCATATCAAATTAAACGAAACAAAATCGGCGCATATAAACTTTACAAACAAAAACATAAATAACAATGTTCCAATATTTACAAACAATACAGAAATACCTTACTCCAATACCGCCAAACACCTTGAAATGACTTTGGATTCAAAGTTTAAGTGGAAAAAGCACATGAAAAAGAAAGAGAAGTACTGAACTTAAAGTACAGACAAAAGTACTGGTTATTAAGACAGAACTCTGACCTATCTATCCAGAACAAAATAATGTTATACAAGCAAGTGCTGAAACACTTTTGGACGTATATCCAGCCTTGGAGCTGAACAAAAAAAAATGCTGAACGCATCCAAAACTTTCGAAACAAAGTCTTTCGCGGAATAATAAATCAGACTAAAAACATTAATGTTAAAAAAAGACCCAAGTTCTTCGATACAAAAACCTTTGTGTAACAAGTCATCCGTCGAACCGACAGACAGACAGACAGAATTGCGAGACCCACTTTTTTAGTCTTCGCTATCATAGTAATGTCAACTTTGATCAAAATCTCGAGTTTGATTTTTTTTACGAATGCATAACTTGCCTTATAGTGCCTATAAGTCGCAAGTAAAAATAAGATATCTCAGAAACGGGTCAGTAATTTTTTTTTTTGAAATTTAATTTTTTTTTTACAGTAAAAAAACTTGAAATTTGTGTGCCAAAATTTTTAATTAAAAGTTTTTTTAAAATTTTATAAAATTAATAATTTTTGTTCTTCGTTAAATTTATGTTTGCTTAAGAACTCACATGGCATTCTGTATTAGACTCCAACTATAGTTAAGCTAGCCAATTAAAAAATGAATTCCACGTTTATGGATAATTTTTTCTAATAACCTTTAATATTAAAATTGTAAATTCTAATTGCATTTATTTATAAAAAAAATTCGTCACTCCAAACTTATCTTATCTTATAATTATTGACTTTGTCTTGGTGGTTTCAAGATTTCGAAAATGAAAAGACTGAGCAGTATTTTCATAGGCTCCTTCGACGAGTTCGTCTTAAAATAATGAGTTCAACATTTTTTTCATTTTCAGTGGTCAAAATCAAAAGTTAAAAGATAATTTTTCATTCACGATATACATTCAAATCTGTAGACTAATATTGGTACCTTGCTTTGCGGAATGATCAAGATCTGTGAATCCCTCTCTTAAATGAACTCTCCATTTTCTTATGTCAAAATGTTGTTCAAAATCTGAAATTTTATGAGCTACTTTATCATTTTCTTACAGTAGTTTAATTCAGATTTAATTCGAAAATACGAGTAGCATTAAAAAAAATATACCCAAAACTCTTAAAAATAGTACGCATACGCCATAGAACACCCAAAGAAAATTTGTAATTCTATGGTAGCCGGCGCTGGCATTGGCACAGAGTGAAGTGGATATGAATTGGAAAATAGGTTCTACCGAACAAACTTTCGTAAGAGATTGCTTTCGAACATGCTTAACTGGTGCTAAGGTTGGAGTTCGCATTACCCTCCCCAAAATACAAGATAAAGGTTCGTTGAAGCCATATAAAGTGTGCTTAGTAGGCAGTATTGTTAGTAGGCAGTGTTGAAATTTATAAATATTTGTGCAGTCAACATAATCTGAAAGAGGTCGACAAATGAATTAAATATGATGGTCTTTTTTTTATTTTTCCAGGGGAGCGTGAGAGTTTTTTGGAGCAGCGTTTACAAAATCCAAGGGCTGAGTTGGCTTTGAGAAGTGTAGCTTTAATGTGTGCCAGGAAGTAGAGCTGTTGTTCACATTACTTGGAAGGGTATCAAATCGACACCACGATGGATATTGGAGAAAAAAGAAACATGGCGGGGACTTGATGTATTTTCTAGCCCCAAGTGCCTGCCTTGCAGGGGGAGGGAGGTAGCTAAGAAGGAATTTTAGAAGTTAAATCTGAAATGAACTTTGTAATATCAGTTTTTCAATATAATCCTCTTTTCCGTTCTGTACAAACTCATAAATGTAAATGAAAAGTGTATTCCCAAAGTATCATTAAAATTGAGACAACAGTAATATTCAATAAATTTTCCAAAAGGAACCAATGTAAGCCCATTTTGTAACTGTTTTAGTACATAAATAAAATTAAAACAACCTAGAAAAAATCAAAATAATTGTATTCTTAATGTTTGAACCTTTAAGCAATTAAATCCTCATTTTCTGGAGCAGGTTTCCCCATGTATCATAAAATGTATGGGTTTCCTTACCAACAAAAAAAATCCAAAAATCCATTTTAAATCCATTATAATTCCGTTACTTCCCATTGCAAGCAAATAATTCCCCCAAGGCCAACGCGGTTTCAGTAAGGAGCAGATCAACAACAAAGAACTTAGTCAAACGCTGCAAGCCTAAGGTATTTTAGGAAGTTAATGGAATGTATGTATTTGCTTTTTACCTTAGTCAAACCATTTAACAAAGCTTTCCGGTCTTTGATCCACTTTAAACTTAACGCTGTTAACAGCTTAAACTACTTTTAATTTCATAAGTTAAATCATAATTGAAAGAACACTTTTATACAACCATCTGACCTTTCAAAGCAATCTCTGGAGTTCCACAAGGCAGCCATCTCAGCCCTCTTATTTTCATTTTGGAAATCAATGACGTCGAGTGTGTTATTAGGCACTCATTGCTTTTGATAATAATCAAAACAAGCTATTAACTCATATTCTCCTCTCAAGACCTTGAACTACTCCAATACTCATCATATTTTGTACCTGGTGCTAAGACGATTTCATTGAATTCAACACCAAAAAGTGCCAAGCTAAGACCTTTTCCAATAAACACATCCCTCGTCTTTCTAAAACATATCTTGTCTACGATAAACTAAGTGTAATCGTTCGCTTCACTTTTTCCGCAACCTGACTTCTTGTAATGATAAGAACAATCTTGCTCTCTGCTTAAATCCTTAAATGCAATCCCTCCAATTAACTTATACTATACAAAATCTTTTTGATTCCACCAGCTTATGCTGTAAATAAAAAGTTAAAAGAACACTTTATGAATTTCTTAATATTTCTTTGCTAAGACATGATCTTCCTTAGTACTTTAACTGCCCTACACTTTAGCTGTTGTTCTTTTTTTGAACAACAAAAATGGCTTATACACTCGACTATACATCATCATAACCATAAAATATTTCAAACTATCCCATAAATCCTTACAAAGCTTCTACTTATTAAGGACCAACAACAATGCTTGAGTCCGCATTTCAAAGCCTTGTCTGAATTCATCTGAAACTTGCCTTTAATGCAATTTGTTTCACTGCATGATTCCTTTAACCTTTTACAAGAATAAATGATTAAAGAAGTTTTCCATAACTCTTCGCTGCATAAATTATTCATGGAAGAATTAATTAACTTTAGCATTTAAAGAATCAATAAGAAAGCCAGCTTAAATACAACAACAATAATTTATTAAATCTAAAATCTTTCGTTCATTAAATCATCTCTTGAGAGGTTCGTCATCTCTCCGCCCGTGCGTGCGTCGTCGGTCGGAGCAATCCATCTGACAATGATTGAATGGCAAGGTCATAAATTCCATTCAACTACCCATAAAAACTTCCGAATACAAAAATGTTTTGACAACACAGCCACTTACTACATCCACCATAATCACGAGAGTTCAACAAAAAAAAAAAATCTTAAAACTAGTTCATCAACCTGGGAGATACATCGAGTTTTTTTTTGACAATTTGTTTCCAACCAACGTCCCTCTGAACGCACAAAAATCCATCTCCAGAGATGTTGGCACTTTATTCCGTGATAAACAAGCCACACAAAACACAATTGTCCCCAACCAAAGGTGCTTTAAGTCACCATTTTTTGTTAAAGGGGATTGCCCCATACCCATTCTTTGAAATAAAAAATAACCCGCAACCAACTGCCAAAAAAGTGTTAACATTAAATTTTTAAATGAAAACACCACATTTCAGATTTAGGGATCCGTTGCGGAGCAGCAGCGATGACAATCTCTGGAAAGCCAACAAAAAACCAAGGTGGGACAAGTTGAGGGGAGTCGCGCGGTTATGAAAGTGTGTCTTTGCCATTGCGCGGGGTATAAATTATGCTTGGTTTTTAGGTCGGGCGTGCCGCATTGAAGTATACCCTAGTTCGTACCTGTTCATTGAACCAAACCAACAGCGGACCTAGAATTTATGGAAAGGTAAGAAGTTCAGGGGGCGACGTGATGAGGAGTAGTCAGTTTAGATAGAATTCTCCATTTGTTGTCTAATCAAAATGGAAATGGAGGAAGAATATTGGCCAGGAAAGAACACTGTGTTAAGCTTTTGAGTGTTGTGTTATACATCAGTCTATTTCTCCTCGTTTGGCACTTAAAATGGGAAATTATTATTCAAAAAATATACTCGTATATTGTGCACGGATAAATCTTATCTATTTTTATGAATCAAGTTATTTCAATGGGTAATATTTGTGAGCATGTCTTTTAAGTCTGTGACTCAAGACATTCCAACAGAGGGACAGTGTGACAAAATGAAATTTCACTCAACTACACCGTCGCATTGAAAAAGAGAGGCACATTAATACAACCGCACTTAAAACCAAATAATTTTTACTTGCGATATAGGTTAGGTACTATAAGGCTAGTTTTGTATTTGTCTGTATGACTATACCTCGACCTAAAGCCTAAGGTACTGAAGATATTTTATTAACTTCCCATAAGGAGTTATTGTAATCGGTCCGATTTGTCAAATTTTAATTTTTGACATTTCTCGACGTTTCAAGGTCCCTAGAGGCTATATCAATCATTTTTAGAGAGATGTCTGTGTGTGTGTGTGTCCGTACGTTCGTACGTTCGTACGTTCGTACGTTCGTACGTTCGTACCTGCGTACGTTCGTACGTCCGTACGTTCTGGTACCATTTTTCGTCATCGATATCTCAAGAACGAGTAAAGATATCGACTTCAAATAAATTTTGTTTAATAGATAATAACTTCGAAAGAGGCTGAAAGGGCGTTTATTAAAATTCAGTGAGTAGTTTTTTCACTATAAAGCCCAGTACTCACCTAGCGTAAAATGAAAAATAAATACGTTCCAAATTACACGCGAAGAATAAAAATGAAAATAGAATAAACTTTTCCACGTGAATTTTTGATACTCACTTTGAATGAAAAAAAAAAGACAATCATTTTTAAACTGATTCGTCCTTTCTGTTTATAAATTTTCAATTTTTTGTTTTGAAACAAAATATTAAAATCAACTGACAAATGTCACAGTTTTCCACGTTGCCTTAAACTTTTTCCTTATAGTTGTACATTGAGAAATGAAAATCATAGCGTGGAAAAAGTTGTGGAACATATTTGTTTTTCCAATCCACATTTTAGTACTCACCTCTTGTTGCGGATTTCATGCCAGTGAACCAGCAGTCACTTTTATATCAAATTTTCATTTTCACTTGAACTGAGTACTAGGCTTAACGGTTTAAAAAAAAAGTAAAAATTTTGGTTAGTTTCAAATATCTCACGAAAAAATAAAGCTATGGATTTCAAATAAAATTTAATGTACTCATTATAAGGTCATACAGATTTGGTATGAATTTGGAAAAAATGAACATACCGTTATTTTTTTAAATAAAAAAAAACTGAAAAAAAAATTTCAAAACCCAGATATTCTAAGAACGGAAAACAATTTGAAACTCAAAATAATTTTAATTTACGAAAAGTAATGTGTTTGACAACTGGTGAAAATTTCAAAAAAAACTAGTTTACAGTTTTTTTACAAAAAATAAAAAACTATATAAAATTTTATTGAAAATTGGTAAAAATTGTTTTTCGACTCAAATTTCTCGAGAACTAGTAGTGATATTGACTTCTAATTTAGTTTATCTTATACATAGTATAATTTTGTACAGTTGGTAAAATGTTGACAAATATTGAATTAATAGTTTTTTTTTTAAATAAAAAAAACTATTAAAAATTCTAGTGAAACTAGTTAAAATTGTATTTCAAGTCGAATTTCTTGGGAATGAACACCGATAGTGCCTTCTAAAGTATGTTGTTTTATACATCGATACCTTCCCGTAAGAATGTATACTAAGCGACATTTCTAAAATTGTTTAGGAAACGAAAAAAACGAAGAAAGTTCTAGTTGAATCATAGTGTGCTAAGAGACAATTTTGGTTAAACTAAGTGACATCTGTGACGTTAACAATCAAACAGAGGCTAAAAAAAAATGAACATGAAACCGAGCAAAAGGGCGGAAAACTATAATTCCTAAAATATTTAAGATAATTCAATGCAGTAAATTTTGTTAAATTTGTAGAAGTCTTTTTTATTAGATTGATCAATAAAAATACTAAAGGGACCTTTTATTTTCGTCCTTTAGTGAAATGTTTTTTTTTTTTAGGCAGTTTTGTTTGTTAAAAATATATTTAGCGCGTTTTGAAAATAAGTTTCTTAAATTTTGATTTTCAAATGCCTGTAAAATTAAGAAAGAAGAGAACATTTAAGTAAGGAAAAGTTCTTTTATTGGAATTCCTTAAAACATATTTAACAATGATAACAAAGAATACGATAGGTAAACTAAAGATCCTTTTATAAGTGTCAACAATTTTAGCGCCCAAAATTATTTAGCTCCTTTTGAAAAACAATCCTATCTATTTGATTTCATTTAGAGAAAAATAGAGCTGTTTTGAAAATTACAAGTATTGTATGAAAAATAGCACCCATTTGATTGTAAAAACATTAAAATAGTAATTACTTCTAAACCAGCCCGTTTTGAAATACAATTTTGCCACCATTCTATAGCTCTTTTTAATACGCAAATTTTGGTATACCACACTCCATATTTTGAAAAAAGTGCGTTTAGCACCACCATTTTGATTGTTAACGTCACATCTAACAAAATTTCTTGTTGCTCACGACAATGAGATCTTTATTAATGTCGCTTAACATAATTTTTTTGGTGGATAATACAAATTTCAGGGGGCAACGTTATTTTAATGAGAAAACATGGCAGTTGATAAATTTTTTTATTTGTACTCTAGTTTCCTTTTCATGCATAATAGGTTGGCGAAACCCAGGCCCTTAACATATAGTATATTTCCTCATCAAAAAGTCATTTTCGAAAAAAGTGTCGCTTAGCAGTGGCGTAGATAGGGGGGGATCAGGGGGATATATCCCCCCCCATTGGGATCGATAATTGTTCAACATAACCAATCATGAACCAAATAAGTTAAAGAAACGCAATCTGAAATTTTTTTTACGTCTCTCAGCAATTGATGATAGGTAAACGTGCAAGAAAAAGAGCTTCCATCCAGCTATATACGAGTATATTTTATTAAAGATATTAGCTACACTGCTGGTTTTAACGTCAACTCCCGAAAGAACTTTCTCCAGTCAATAAAGAGAATAAAAACAATACAAAGAAGCATGACCAACGAAGTGAGATTATTAAAAATATGTCTATTTTAATAACAGTGTGATAAGCTTTGGATGTTTACTTATTTGCATCAGGATCGTTTGAATGGTTTGGCTGCTCTAGCTATTCATCGCGAAATACCTATACTAGCAGAATAGATTATAAGTGTTTTATCTAAAAAGAACAGAGAAGTGGATTTTATTTTGTGATTTATTTTTTAAATTAATATTATTTTACTTACTACAGTGCCTTACATAAGTAAAAGCGCACCTGTAAAAATGCGTTTTGTAGAAAAATAAAATGGGAATGACACCCTACTATTTTTTATTGAATGGCATCACATTAAGTAAATTGAGAAGAAAAAAAAGTTCCGTTAGTTTCTCTTCTGGTGGTTAAAAATTAAAACAGATTTTTTTTTGTATTGCAAAAGTATAACCGCTTTTTTATTTTGATCTGTTTTTTTTATTTTAAGTAAATTTTTTCGGCTAAATTAGTAAAGGACATTGCTGCCCCTATTTTCGACCAATCTAAAAATTGTTTCTGACATACTGTTGACAAGGTTATTTAATATGGAATCGTCTATACAGTTCCATTCTTCCACAATCGCCTCTCGCAGCTCAGCAACACTGTATAATTGCCTATTATGGGCATAAATTTTGCGGGTCAAAATTCCCCAAAGATTTTCAATAGGGTTACAATCTGGAGAACGTGCCGGGAACACCATAAAATGTATGTTATTCGAATCGTACCATCCCAAACTTTGACGACTAACGTGAATTGGGGCATTTTCATGCTGGAAGACATGCCAAACTCGACGAAATCGTCTTAAGTAGGGTACCACATTATCCTGAAGGCTGAAGCACCTGGGTGCAAGCTGAACTGTTCATCTTTGCAGAGGTGAGGCAAGTGCAACCTTACCACGGTCGCAGAAGGCCCCCAAACCTTACAACTGCCACAGCCAAAGTTCCTCTTGAAAGCAAACTTTTTTCCTTTCTCAGATCATGCCAATATCCGTTAAAACCACCTGACCCATCAAGATTAAACTTTTTTTGCCACTGAAAATAATCTAAGATAATCTAAAAAAACATTCATTGAATTATGCAATTTGGAATAAAAAGAGTTAAGTGTAAATTAATGGAATGTTACTTATGTTTTTCCAATTCCATTTCATGTTTTGCTGGGCAAATTCTTACTTTTTTTTGTAGACTGTTGTCAAATTTGGAGCTGGCATCATTTTGCACCGAACAATCACTTTACTGCTTTTTAAGGCACGAAAAACCGTTGAAACCGAAATTCCTAAGCCCAATTCGTCACGAACGTCTGGCAAAGAATGCGCCGAATTGGATGCAGCATTTATTAAACGCCCCTTATCTCGACGTGTCAGCTTCTGCAGATGCCCGGGTCTTATTTTCGTCTCATAAGATTCTGGACCTTGTAAGAAATTTCGGACGACACGATCGGATCTTTAAATTTTCCTACCAATAGCGCTTAAGCTTAGGCCAGTTAACCGAAAAGCTTGAATTTTGACTTTTTCCGTATGGCTTATATGTTTACCACGCGGCATTGTTTCTTGTCATTTCAAAGCACATAACTGAATGAAGCTTCAGAGAGGTTTGCATTGTGCGGTTATACTTTTGCAATATATAAAAATCCGTTTTTAATTTTTAAACACCAGAAGAGAAATTAACGGAACTTTTTTTCTTCTCAATTTACTTGATTATTGATGCCATTCAATAAAAATAATAGTAAAGTGTCATTCCCATTTTAATTTTCTACAAAACGCATTTTTACAGGTGCGGTTATACTTATGCACGGTTATACTTAGGCACTGTATATCAATATTTATTCTAGTTCATATTCAAATTAATGCGTATAACATATTATCTTTAAAAAAATATAATTTTTTTATGGCATACATAATGAATTCAATGAAGTCTTGTTATTTGGTTTTTTGTTTTTTAATTATTAAAACTTTAAAAAAAAATTAGCGAACTAGATGTATCCCCCCCCATAGCGAAAAGCTATCTACGCCACTGTCGCTTAGTACATTCTTACGGGAAGGTATCGACATAATACAATTATTAACATATGGTTAAATTTTGATAAGTATCGTATTGACGGTTTTAGCAAAAGTATAAAAAAAATCTACTAAAAAGTGGTAATATTTGTTTTTCGACTAGAATATCTTGAGAACGAGCAATGATATTGATTTGCCATTACTTAATTTTATACATAATACAATTTCTAACAAATGGTTTATATTTGACATTATATCTAGTTTTAGAAGAAAAATTCAAATAGTTTTATAGGCTCTAACGATTTTGATAATGTGGACATGATCTACAATTAACATTACGTAAATTGGAACTTTTTTTTTTATGTTCGATTTTCTCATTAACGAGTTCAACCGATTTCGATCAAAATTTTTGTTCAGGAGCCTCTTCGAATTTGAAATAATATTGCATATAAAAATTTTTGAAAAAAATATTTCTTTTAGATATAATCAAAAAATATATTAAATTTTTTTTAGAAAGTTCAATATTTTGAAAACACTTCAATGGTTTTTTTAAATGTTTATTATTAAATACTTAAAATTCGTGTACCAAAAGCTGCATCAAAAAATGTAGAATTAAGATGAATATTAATTTTGATTACCTTAGACACTGGAGTTATACATATAGCTACTATGTACATAATGTAGGTACATTCAAGTGCATTTGCGCTTTCTAAAAGGATTATGACTAGAATTAAAATGTTAGGGCACATTTTCCAAAATTAGGAAAATTGGAGAAGATTTGAAATTCATGCACATTGCATTTGGATCTTTGGTCTCAAAGCGTGTTTGGTGAGTTCCTAAGCTTGTTGGAAATATTCGCTTTTTCTTGTGGTGTCTTGAAATTGTTTGGCGACTGGACATCCCCTATAGCATGTTGGTTGCTTTGACAATTAACACATTTCGTATTATGTTATCTGCCCTTAGGCCAGTTTTTTAACACAAGTAAACTTTCGGGTGCAGTAATTTTGTGTGTGATGTCTAAAGGCTTGACAGCTCTTACACTATGGAACAATTTTTGTCTTTGGCAGTGGTTCAATTTTTGCAACTATACCCAGAATTGATTTAATACTATGTATTTTTTCGAGAAAGTGTCGTTAATATCCTAGTAGAATCTAAGAATGAATGCTACTTCACTTTATGTTACTTTTGTATTACTACCGAGAATCGTACTTTACCAAATTCGTTTCACACGCAACATGGACACATGACATCACAGGAAAATCAACCACGTTAATATTTTTCGTTCACCACTTACATAGTTCACATTCAGTCCTTACTGAAAAAGCATGATAGGACCTATTAGGATAAACGAAGGGTACCCTTTCGATCATACACACAGTCAGGCGACATAGTAAAAATTGGTTGTATCAATCATTTTAAATCCAGTCCGCCAGTCGTAGACAAGTGCAGACGATTTGGTCATTTTAGCTTTCCTTGCTTTCGCGGAGCTTCCCTCCACCAGTGGTAAGGGGTCTTAGTTCGAAGTTTAACGTCCTAACTGCCACCAGGGGCTTCGTACCTGTTGATCTACAGATCAGGGATGGAAAATTCGGTACAATTTTACCGAATTCGATACAATTGAGTTTGTAGAAGTACAAAAGTACAATTTGTCTCAATTCAGTACAATTTCAAAACGGAAGCTTTGTGCAGTGTGCATGCTATGGCATTTGTCAGCTGTATTGAGACTAGCATCAACCAGCATCCAAAAACGTCTTTTTTGACTTCTCTGAACAAATTATCGATAACATATAGATAATATTATTTTACACCACAGTTTTTATCAGGACTTACGTTAAGTCTCAAAAATTATCTGGACTTAGCTGAGTCCGTATAGACTTAAGTAGATGTTGTATTTACATGTAAAGCGCTTAGCCCCGATGTCGTTTTTTTTCACAATTCCTTATGGAAAATACACGCCTACTAAACTGTAAGCTTGTGGATGTGATTTGTGATTGCGGGTTTTTGTCTGAGCATTATTTAAGATATTTAATTTGTGAATTTTAGTTTTATATTTCTATTTTTTGTATAAGCTAGTGCCGCGAAAATGGACAAGTTAAATATTTAGTTTCGTCATTACAATACTTTTAAAATGAAGATAGTATCTTTTTTTCTGCGGAGCTATTTATATTTATTTATATTTTTATCAGAAGACAAACTGATTATTTCTGCATTGATTTTTTTTAATAAAATACTTTGGGAAACTTTTAAATAGTTGAATTATTAATTTTTTTTCATACAAAATTCGTTTTCGGTAAAATTAACATCATTTCAGTACAATTTTATTCCAGATTTCAGTACAATTGAAAAATTATATTTTCCATCCCTGCTACAGAGCGTTTAGCCTGCTATTTATTGCCACAAGGGGCGTTGTACCTGCTGAAGCTGATGTACCAGAGCGTTTTACTTGTTGTTTAGTGCCCCCAGGGGCGTGTAGTACCTGCCGATGTACCAAAGTGCTGTTTTAAACGCCACTAGGGGCGTTGTACCACCCGATCCCCTCATAAGCCCGATGTCAGAATATTATTACCAGTTTTAAAGCCGAACTACCAGAAGCTAGATTACCCGAATTATCAGCAACCAGTACAACCGATAGAACACAGCAAGACTAGAATCCAGAACAGTTGATTCCCGTAAATCATTCAATTGCCAGAATTAATTAAAACACTACATAGTAGCAGAATTTTGTATGTTATAGGATATAAGAGCTATTTTCAAAAAAATAATTTGTAATAAGGTTTAAATACCTTTTAGTCAAAAGTTTCGAGTTTTCTTCAGGACGACCCTGGCGAGACCGGCTAGCAGAACCTCGGCTGGAAAGCAAAAAGCACATCAAAAGATTGTTTGCATCAAGAACTTGAAAGCCTTTTTGTACAAAGCCATCGACAAATTCTTTGGCAACACATGAGGTGTAAAGACCTTTTGCTACTACATACTTTTATAGATCTTGTATTTTCGTACGAATACCACTGAGTTCTTCAGTGGCAGATCTACGAGTATACGCATCTCGGCGTCTTCAACTGCGACTTTCCAGGTGTCTTTATTGAATGATGTTTATTTGCAAACCTTATTCGTACATTTCTTTACTAAGCTCTACAAACATTGCTTGTCCCGAAATCATGATACTTCTTTTGGGGTACATCTTTTGTGATTTTATTTGATAGTGTCAATATTGAAATACTATGAGTATCTGCTTTTGAAGCTGTCTGTTTACTTATTATGAAGGTCTGGTCTGGGGGCTACCCTCAGCTTTTCGTTTTTTGGATTTTCTTTTATTGGTTGTTCTTTCCGTTTCAAGCACCAACTCGTCCTTATCTGTATGAAACTCAGTTGCAATTTTGTGTGGGTTTTTAAATTCAGCCGCCGCTATGGGATTAGAAGCTTACCAATAAGCCCTCCACAATTTATTAAATTAGTTCTTTGTATAAGAAAAAATAAAATACACGACTGGGTCAAGTGAACTTGCTCTTATGTAAAAGACTAAGAATTTCAAAAATGAATGTTATTAGCGAAATACTGGTCATCTCATAAGCATGAAATATATTTTTTAAATGACTAAATTAACTTCTTAAGTACTCGTAGTTGGAGCTCAAAACAAGATGCCATGTGATTTAAGCAAATACTAGTTTGTGCAAGAACAAAAATTATAAAACGTTATAGTGGTTTCTAAAGAAAATAAGTTTTCAACGTAGATTATGATGAAATAAAAAAAAATTTATTTCAATTTTAAGCGGAGTGATTGAATTAAATTCAATTGAAAGTTTTTTGCGACCTCAACTCCATAGTGCGTTTCGCCCAGGTACGACAGTGGGCTCATCAGTTAGATGCTGCCGTACCCTTCTAAGACGCAATTATTATTTGTCGATGTTTAGCGACGCTTATAAATTTCACAGCAGTAATGTACTGTGAATTTTATTTTTCTAGGGGAATTTGAATAAATTCTGACACCTAGAATGTTAATGTCCGTGGTCAGACTATTTATCAACGTAGATTATGATGAAATAAAAAAAAAAATTTATATCAATTTTAAGCGGAGTGATTGAATTAAATTCAATTGAAAGTTTTTTGCGACCTCAACTCCATAGTGCGTTTCGCCCAGACATTAACACGGACATTAACATTCTAGGTGTCAGAATTTATTCAAATTCCCCTAGAAAAATAAAATTCACAGTACATTACTGCTGTGAAATTTATAAGCGTCGCTAAACATCGACAAATAATAATTGCGTCTTAGAAGGGTACGGCAGCATCTAACTGATGAGCCCACTGTCGTACCTGGGCGAAACGCACTATGGAGTTGAGGTCGCAAAAAACTTTCAATTGAATTTAATTCAATCACTCCGCTTAAAATTGAAATAAATTTTTTTTTTATTTCATCATAATCTACGTTGATAAATAGTCTGACCACGGACATTAACATTCTAGGTGTCAGAATTTATTCAAATTCCCCTAGAAAAATAAAATTCACAGTACATTACTGCTGTGAAATTTATAAGCGTCGCTAAACATCGACAAATAATAATTGCGTCTTAGAAGGGTACGGCAGCATCTAACTGATGAGCCCACTGTCGTACCTGGGCGAAACGCACTATGGAGTTGAGGTCGCAAAAAACTTTCAATTGAATTTAATTCAATCACTCCGCTTAAAATTGAAATAAATTTTTTTTTTATTTCATCATAATCTACGTTGATAAATAGTCTGACCACGGACATTAACATTCTAGGTGTCAGAATTTATTCAAATTCCCCTAGAAAAATAAAATTCACAGTACATTACTGCTGTGAAATTTATAAGCGTCGCTAAACATCGACAAATAATAATTGCGTCTTAGAAGGGTACGGCAGCATCTAACTGATGAGCCCACTGTCGTACCTGGGCGAAACGCACTATGGAGTTGAGGTCGCAAAAAACTTTCAATTGAATTTAATTCAATCACTCCGCTTAAAATTGAAATAAATTTTTTTTTATTTCATCATAATCTACGTTGATAAATAGTCTGACCACGGACATTAACATTCTAGGTGTCAGAATTTATTCAAATTCCCCTAGAAAAATAAAATTCACAGTACATTACTGCTGTGAAATTTATAAGCGTCGCTAAACATCGACAAATAATAATTGCGTCTTAGAAGGGTACGGCAGCATCTAACTGATGAGCCCACTGTCGTACCTGGGCGAAACGCACTATGGAGTTGAGGTCGCAAAAAACTTTCAATTGAATTTAATTCAATCACTCCGCTTAAAATTGAAATAAATTTTTTTTTTATTTCATCATAATCTACGTTGATAAATAGTCTGACCACGGACATTAACATTCTAGGTGTCAGAATTTATTCAAATTCCCCTAGAAAAATAAAATTCACAGTACATTACTGCTGTGAAATTTATAAGCGTCGCTAAACATCGACAAATAATAATTGCGTCTTAGAAGGGTACGGCAGCATCTAACTGATGAGCCCACTGTCGTACCTGGGCGAAACGCACTATGGGTATGGAGTTGAGGTCGCAAAAAACTTTCAATTGAATTTAATTCAATCACTCCGCTTAAAATTGAAATAAATTTTTTTTTTATTTCATCATAATCTACGTTGATAAATAGTCTGACCACGGACATTAACATTCTAGGTGTCAGAATTTATTCAAATTCCCCTAGAAAAATAAAATTCACAGTACATTACTGCTGTGAAATTTATAAGCGTCGCTAAACATCGACAAATAATAATTGCGTCTTAGAAGGGTACGGCAGCATCTAACTGATGAGCCCACTGTCGTACCTGGGCGAAACGCACTATGGAGTTGAGGTCGCAAAAAACTTTCAATTGAAAATAAGTTTTTATATACAAAAATTTTTAAAAATGTTGGTACTCCAACTTATGGCTTTTATTACTGTACGAATAGAAAATCTATTTCCAAAAAAAATATTGGACCGTTTTTGAGGTATCGAATTTTCAAACAAAATGGATTTTTTTAAATTCAAAAAATATTTTCTTACAGTATTGAAATGCAATATTTTTCTAAAAATATTAGAAGCTTCTCTATAAAAAAATTCATAAAAACCCGCTATGCCGATAGTGAAAAATTCCAAATTCGAAAAATTGGTTCTATGGTAGATACAGTCTGCAATATCTTAATTTCAAATGTTTTATTAAATTATGGATCGTAAAATTTAACAGAAAGAAAAAAAAATTATAAAAATAATTAGAGCCGTTTTCGAGAAAAATACGATTTTCGAAAACCATTTTTTAAAATTTGTATGGTGGGTACCGCTATTTTTAGGTAAATTAATTTTTTTTCTTACCTCTTGTAGATTATATTGAGAAACTTTTATATATCAAGTTTAAAAAAAAAAATTTAAATGCAATTTTTTTGAAAATCCAAAAAAACAAATGAAAATTTGAATACGCAATAATATTCAAACTTTGGAGAAGCTTGAGCATAAAAAAAATACTAAAATCGGTTGTACCGTTTTCGAGAAAATCAGAAACAAAAAAAAATGGTTCGAAAAGGACTACCAAAAACAACCATTTTTTGGAAAAAAATTTTTCAATTTTTTTTAATTTTGTTTTTAAATTCTGTTGGACTGTTTTTGAGAAAAAAAAGTATTTATAAGATTTCGAATAAAATTCGTATAACAGGTAGCGTTATTTTTTATCTTAAAAAAAACGTGTGGTGGGGAAAACTAAGAAACGAAATCAAGAAAATCGGCCGAGCCATTTAGAGTGGAGTCGAACAGACAGTCAGACAGAATTTCGGGATCCACTTTTTTAGTCTTCGATATCATCGTTATGTCAACTTTGTTCATTTTTTTTACGATTGCATAACTTGCCTTATACGAGTAGTACCTATAAGTCGCAAGTAAAAATGGGATTTCAATTTCAAGAATCTAGTGATATACATTTTAGGAAACAATTTCAAAAACTAATTACTCACTCGTTTTCAAGATATTGATTTTTCAAAAATTCAAAATATATTTTTTTGAAAATTTTTATAAATCTTCAATATGATTTCAAATTCAAAGGTGCACCTCAAAATTTAAAATTACCAGTTTTATGACAAAATCTATTAACCCATTAACTCCCAAGCGTATTGAAAATTGGAAAAATCATATTTTTATGGTATTTTCTCTTTATTGAGGTTAGGTTAGGTTAGGTTAAAGTGGCTGCTGACCGGAAAAGGACAGCACACTTAGACCAATATTTGGTCCGTTGTGATACCACAAGGATTTCAAAAATCCCCCTTACTCGTTAAACCATTTTGAGCTAATAATGAAGCGTTTGAGACAGTGAATGTCGGAATTATTTAGATCACTAGGATCGTTATAGTAGTTTTCTCCCAAGTGGAGTCTACGTCTTTGCGCTAGGGCAGGACAAGAGCATAGAAGGTGGGGAATTGACTCCTCTTCTTCTTCATCCATGCAGCTTCTGCAAAAGTCATTTGCAGGAACTCCAAGACGAGAAGCATGTCTTCCTATTAGGCAGTGCCCAGTAAGGACACCTATAATGGAGCTAATATGCAATCTACCAATAGAAATTAGTTGTTTTGAGCGTTTGGCATCAAACAATGGCCAAATCAGTTTAGTAGACCGGCAAGTTGGGGTGCTGGTCCACCTGTGGTTGGCTTTCTTTATGGTATCTTGCTTTAGCATAAGTTTACAAGTAGCTAGGGGTATACCGATGTTAGATTTGCTATCCAACAAAGGTAATATTGTTCCGTTTTTTGCAAGTTCGTCAGCTTTACAATTTCCTGGAATGTCTCTATGCCCCGGCACCCATGTAAGGTGAATGTTAAACTGTTTTGACATCTCCACCAGAGATGATCGACAATTTTGGGCTGTTTGTGAGTTAATGGAGACAGAGTCCAGTGACTTTAAGGCAGCTTGACTGTCTGAGAAGATACGTATATCGGTTGTCGATATAACGTTTTCTTTTAGCCAAGAGAGGACTTCTTTTATTGCTAAAAGCTCTGCCTGGAACACGCTACAGTGATTGGGAAGACGAAAAGATAGACAAAGATTTAATTTTTCGGAGTATACGCCTCCACCGACCCCGTCATCGGTTTTAGATCCATCTGTATAGAAATGAATTGCTTCGTCTATCAAAAACGACTCATTTTCCCATGAAGACCTGGAAGGGATGGATACTTGAAAATTTTTATCAAATTTTGGATGAGGGGTGGTGTAATCGACGTTACTAGGTAGACTACTGAACGAGTTCAGTATAGTAGAGTGACCAATATCATTATTGATCCACTGCGAGGAGGCTTTAAGTCGAATGGCTATGTTAGCGGCCGATTGTTTGCTAAAAATATCTAGCGGTATGAGATGAAAAAGAACATCAAGTGCAGCAGAAGGAGTTGAGCGGAGAGTTCCACCCATGATTAAACAGGCTGTTCGTTGGACTTTGCTGAGCTTATCGCGGTTAGTTGCTGTTTCCAGCGCAGTCCACCATACTGTCACTCCATATGTAAGTATCGGTCTAATGACTGAGATGTATAGCCAGTGTGTTATATGAGTTTGTAGACCCCATTTATTACCTACGGCTTTTTTGCAAGAGAAAAGAGCTATGTTGGCTTTGTTGACTCTCTCTTGGATATTGGGCTTCCAGCTTAATTTCTTGTCCAAAATAAGACCCAGATATTTTGCTTTGTCTGAGAATTTAAGCGGTATACCTTTGATGAGGGGAGGGTCTATGTGTGGGATTTTATATTTCCTGGTAAATAGGACAAGTTCAGTTTTGTGGGGGTTGACACCGAGTCCACATTGATCTGCCCAGTTAGTAAGCTTGTTTAGAGCATTTTGTAGGAGTTCCTTCAGAGTATTAGGATGCTTACCAGATATCGCTATCGCAACATCGTCCGCATAGGCAATCACCCTGTGCCCCTCCCCTTCAAGAATCACTAGTAGTTCATTTACGACTAGGTTCCAAAGGAGAGGAGAGAGGACGCCGCCTTGCGGCGTACCCCTACTGACAGTCCTTCGAGTAGTAAAATCGCCCAGTTTTGAATTAATAATCCTGCTTATCAGCATATGATTTATCAAATTACTGATTGACTTATCCACCTTTAGAGATGACAGCGCAGATGTGATTGCGGATGCGTCGACATTGTTAAAAGCTCCTTCTATATCCAGGAAAGCAACTAAGGTGAACTCCTTATGATGAAGGGAGTGTTCGATAGTACGAACCAGCGTATGTAGAGCGGTTTCTACAGATTTCCCTTTGTTATAAGCATGTTGAGCATTGGATAGTAAGGACTTATCAATGTTTGCCCTCAAATGGATTTCAATCAGACGTTCAAATGTTTTAAGTAGGAATGATGAAAGGCTAATAGGTCTTAGATCTTTAGGATTAACATGGCTAGGTTTGCCAGCTTTGGGGATGAAAATAACATTTACTTCTCTCCATGACAAAGGAATGTGAGCCAGAGCGATACAACCATTTAAGATGTTTACCAGAATGGGTATCAGAATATCGGAATTTTCCTGTAATTCCGCTGGAATTATTCCATCTGGAGATTTGTATGGATTGAAGCTGTTTATTGCCCATTTTAATTTTTCCTCTGTAATCAGACCTTGTGGAGGAGTTATGCTACTGAGTATGTTGTTAGGATCAGGATCAGTGCTATTAACGTAAGGAGAGCTGTCTGGAAAATGTACATCCAGGAGCAGATTGAGCGATTCTTCGCTTGAGTTTGTCCAGGAACCGTCATTGTTTTTTAGGCAACTTGGCATTACTGGATTTTTGGAGAGGATTTTTCTTAACCTTGATGCCTCTGAGTTGCCTTCTATATTGTTACAGAAAGTTCTCCAGGACAAACGCTTGGTTTTCCTCAGTTCTTTTTTTTATATAACTTGAGGGAGTCTTTATATGAATCCCAATCAGAAGCTTCTCTGGAGGTTTTCGCTCTATTAAAGAGTTTCCTGCATTCTTTTCTTAGTGGATCCAGCCCCGAGTACCACCAGTGTGGTTTCTTTTTACCTCTTATTTGTATAAGAGGGCAGGCAGTTTCCAGAGATTTGTTGAGGGCTGCTGTGAGGTCATTGACTTTAATATCAAGATCCTCAGTGTTGTAGGGTATGCTATATAACTCAGGCCTGATTGACCTTAATAGAGTTGCCCTATATAGAAGCCAATCTGTTTTCCGATGGTTACGGAAGGAAGGTTGGCTAGGAGGTTCGTCCATTATTTCGAATTGTATGTATCTATGATCAGAGAAAGAATGATCATTTGATACTTTCCAATTCGAGATAGTATGATAAATTTTATCTGAGACAAGAGTTATGTCAAGTACTTCCTGTCTGTTTTTAGTAACAAATGTGGGTTCATTTCCAACGTTACATATTGTTAGGTTAGTGTTCAAAATATAATCGAAAAGAGACTCACATCTGTCGTTTATATTCGTGCTACCCCACACTGTATGATGGGCGTTAGCATCACTTCCAATAATGAGGTCAGTCTTCTGCCTATCTGCATCAGTGATAAGCCTCCTCAGAGTGTCTCCTGGGAGAGGGCCAAGGTGGTCATGGCCTAGATATGCCGACGCCAGCCAGAAAGTTCCTTTGGCTGTTTCCAGTCTTGCGACGGTTACATCTCGATCACTGAAATTAGGTAGTAAAAATACATTTAGGCTACTTTTAACTAGTATGCAAGATCTGGGTTCACCTTTATCTAATGCATACAGCGAGTAGTAGTTTGGAGTCCTTAGTCCCCGAACGATGGATTTCACAATCCAGGGTTCTTGGATTAGGACGATGTCTTCTCCGCTGCTGGATAGAGTTTAAAATAAGAACATTTATACGAAAAAAGTTTCTGAAAAAAAATTATGTTGTTGGTAATGAAGGTGTACTTTATATAGTACATTGGGGTCATACATATCATTTTAATTTGAGTTTACATGGATGTTTTTAAAACAGTTTTTATTTATACACAATGTTACATTGCACATTTCACAGCACCATTTTGATCGTAGATGGTACTGTCGACATCTGAATTGATTTGGTAATTTTTTTGGGGAAGTGGTATCCTGGACTCTCAGCAATGCTTCGCTTGACAGTTAGTTTAGGTTGTCCTTGTCCTACATTCAGAGTGTGGAACCTATGGTAGTGAAGAGTTATTGCTCTGGTGAGTTCGAGTAGATCACCTTTATAATTATTCGTCAGATTGTGGAGCCTCCAGGCATTGGAAACAGTGGACGAAAACATGGAAGTGAAAATGTTCCACCACCAATTCTTGCCTCGAATTTCATTGGAACAACAGTAAGATTCCAATTAAAATTTTCAAATCCTCGTCATTGAATGAAAAGTTGTGTTGGTGTTTTTGCCCTCCATACAACAGAGTTTGATTTACAATAAGTTGTCATACCTCGGGATCAAACAAATTTTCAAAAATGTCTATTTCGTTCAGGCCGAATAAATCTGAAATGCAGTTTTGGGTTCTACGCAAGGAATGTTCGGTTCGTTGGAACTCGGCTGAGGAAATTGATTTTCTCCATACCGGTGGAGCAATCGACTTCTTCAACTCTGACAATGGGATGTCATCATCGCTGTCGAATACGTCGTCGTCAGCCACTAAATAAGCTTCCACAAATAAGCTTCCACAAAAACCTCCACCTCACCAGCAACATCTAGTAGTAATTCGGTTGTTATCATATTGTCTTCATCTAAATCCTCTTCGTCCGTCACGTAGTCCACCGGTGGAGGAATCATGACGATATCAGCGTTGACGATATGTGCATTATTATGCAGATCTTCCAGAGCAGAGTGAAGATTTTGAAAACGTTTACCATAAAAGTGTTTGACAGGGATAGTTTGAAAATCCATTCTAATCCCTAGAAAAATTCCATTCTTGAAAGTGATCAGACGTCTTTTTGTAAGGCTCCTCTTTTTTTCCTATTTCCCAGTAAAACAAGTCAAAAAAGTGATTTTTTTATTTTCCTTGCATAAAAGTTTTCCAAACAATTTATCCGTTTAAATATATTTTGTATAAAAATAAGATAAACAAAAAACTAGTTCGGGATGGTTCGCTGCGGTAACTGTGAAGAAGATCTTCCATCTGAAGGGGAATACGTCAAATGTAAGTTTTGCTCCCGTAAACTTCATTTCGAGTGTACTACAATCACTGCAAGGACCTTCAAAGGAATGTCTGCCATCCAGAAAGAGTCTTGGAAGTGCCAATATTGTAGAAAACCCACAAAAGATGCTCAAGTGCCAAAGGATGGCCAACTTCCCAAAGACAATCAAGGACAAACGGACAATCTAGCGGCTAACGGAGATGATACCGGACGAAGTACCAGTAAAACAAGAGGACGTGCCACCTCTACTTCAACCGGTGAAATGGGAAACTGTGAGCTGGAAAATGATGTAAAAGAAATTAAAAAAATGCTGAAAGAATATTCATCAAGTGTAGATTTTATATCTAAAAACTACGACAGCTTTAACACAACTCTAGAGACAAATAACAAACTCCTTAAACACTTAACAGAGGAAATTACAGACTTGAAACATCAACTTGAAACAAAAGACTCCATAATAAAAAACATGGAAAAGAAAATTAATTTCCTTGAGCAACAGGTAATTGATAATAATATTGAAATTAAAAATATTCCAATTAATCCACAAGAAAATACAATTTCACTTGTCAAAAGTTTGGCCGAAGTAGTTGACTTCACAATGCAAGACACAGATATAAATAACATATACCGTACAAATACTATACACAAGCAGCAAGATTCTAAAATAATAGTTTCATTTACGAGTAAATTCCGCAAAAACGATTTTCTACAAAGGTTACATAGACATGGACCAATTAGCTTAAATGATTTAAGTAAAAAATTACCCGGCTCGTGTTCATATAATCAAAATTCTTTTTGTTAATAATCAACTCACGGCCAATACTAAACAAATCATGTGGCTGTCAAAAAATAAGGCAAAAGAAAATGGATGGAAATTTGTTTGGTCGCGGGACGGGAAGATTCTTGCGAGAAAAAACGAGACAAGCAGTGTAATACGCATTGACACTGTGAATGACGTCTCAAAAATTGCCTAAATTACTTTCGTTAAATTTTCTTTAAAAAATAATGTCCATTCAAATGAACGAAAACAATGAAAATGTAGTAGATCAACTATTTAATATGGAGCACAGGGTGATACATAGTATGAATGAATTGAATAATTATGAATTATCAAAAAACTTGAAATTTTCGTGTCTCTATCTTAATATAAGATCATTAAGAAAAAATTGGAACATTTTCTACATACTTACAAGAGCTGCAAAAAGTACAAAATCGCTCTGTTAAAATTTTGATCAGATCAAAACATGGAATAAACTTTCAATATGACTCAAACCACCAGAGAACATACAAAGAACTAGGACTATTAAACATAAAACAGCTATTTGAGCTGAATATCCTCGAAGAATACTACAACGATCAGCACTATAAACGACAAATCGATCACCAATTCAACACGAGAAGAAGAGCACAAGGCTACCTGCAAACACCAAGGTACAAGAACTCTTACGGCAGGCAACAACTATCGGTTATTATTCCGGAAACATTCAACCAGATACCCAGAGAGCTCCTCAACATATCCTCAGAGGGGTTAAGAAAGAAACTATTAAGGAATCACTTATTAAATTATTAATTAACACTATCAGAAAAAAAAAAATTTGTTTGTATTTAATATTGTAATTTATTGCTTTCAAGAATACTTAATTATATAAACAATCAATGTATTTAACCTTCTGCAGAAAAGCCTATCCAGGCTTCGCAGATTTCTTTTTGTAAACAAAATGTATAAAATGAAATAAAAAATTGAAATTGAAAAATTGAAATTGAAAAATAATGCATGCATGATCCCATTGTACTTTTAAAAGTACATCAAACTTTGGCATTGCTTATCTCCGTATATATATAAAAAAATATGAAGGGCCTTGTATACTCGTAAGCTTTATGTTTGTTTCAAATAAAAATCAAAGAATAATTTTTAGTATTTTGTCAATTGAAGTTTATATGACCACAAATGTTTTTGAAGGACACAAAACGAGAAATATTTCAGAATGCTTTCTACGAAAAGACAATTGGACAATAACCTATTGTGATCAAAAAATAAAAAAGTATCTGAAAAATTCAAATAATATTGGCTTTTGAGAAAACAAAATCAAAAAGATGATTTTTATTTCATGGCATATTGTTAAATGGCCATTTGTAAAATTCATTTTACTGTACTTTAAAAAGTACAATGGGAGAGAATGGGTTAAGATCGTTAGAGCCCTTTTTGAGATAAATAAGATTTTTCATAACGGCTGTATGGCAGGTACTAGGAATAACAGAAAAACATTAAATGTCAAGTTTGAAGAAAATCGCTTCAGCGGCTTAGCACGTAGGTCAAGGTAAGGACATATAGACATACGGAAAGGACGGACAGACTGACCCACTTTTTAGTTTTCCTGGATCAAAAAATCGAGTTCGATTTATTTCCAAATGCAAAACTTGCCCTAAATATATTACATACATACTGAATTCAAATCGTTTATGCCAATAATAAGAAAGTCAAAAATCCAAAAAATGGTTGTTCGTACAATTAAGAACCATTATTATAAGATTCTTTTTCAACCATAAACTAGCTTTTGTTAAAAGAAATTTGCTGAACATTTTTATTACTGTCGAACGGTTTTGAGAAAAAATATTTTCTTAAAATTCAAGAATGTTTTGGTTTTAAACCAAATTATCGGGAAGAATGTATTAAAAAAAAATTCTACCGAACTTAAGGAAAATCCATTCGGTAAGGCTGACAAACAGACAGAATTGCGGTACTTACTTTTTCGTCTTCACTATCATAATAATGTCCAGTTTGATGAAAATATTGAGTTAAGTTGGCATGGATAACTTGTAATTCTAAACCTTAATTTTTTATAGTAGTTTTTTTTATTAATTTTGTTCCAATCTGTTAAATTTTTTTTGTTTCGAAAAATTACTTTTCTGTCTTTGTCATATTTTTGAAAGCTGGTCTTATTTTTATCTGCATTGAAAAGAAAAAAGATACTCGTAGAACGACCAACGTAAATATGCCACTGTATCTCCTTCGCCAGTAGTATACCTTGGCATAATGGTTAGTGCGTTGGACAGTCATGAGTCATACGGAAGGTCTCGAGTTCGATTCTCAGCCGCTGCAAGAAAGTTTTTTGTTCAGGGGTGTACTGCCTGTTGCGAGGAATTGACAAATGCCTCTTCGTCATACTGTCCTTCAATCTGTACACCTAAGAGCATATTATGTTTGTACTTCCATTGTGCATCAAGCTTGAGCCAAAACGGCTGGACCGATTTTCGTCAAATTTTTGTGTGATTCGATTCGAATTGAGTCCTTGTTTCAGCTTAAACCATATAACGATTTTATTTTTCAAATTTTCTCGAAATAAACGATTTTGATTAAACTTATTATTGCTGTCATTAATAATAATTGTATTCAAAGTTTTAACAATTTTCTTAATTGTCATATTTTTAAAGCTATTCCGGTATATATATTTAAGGGGTCAACAAATTCCAGTTAACCGCCCGAAACCAATATGCAAACAGGGATTGCTGAGAGCTCTAAGTCATTAAGACCTAGTTCTCCACAAGCTATCGTACGACCAAATTTATTTATTTTTTTAATTAAGCATTTTCATCATTTAAAGGTATCTTTTCTCTACATTCGAAATATACGGGACTTGGCAGTTATGTGCAGTTTTCGGGAAAAACACAAAAATATTTGTATTAAAGATACTCAGGACTCATCATACTTATACTTAGTTTAGTCAAAATCCTTAAAGCCATTTTCTATAATATTTGGAAACACCAAGAATAGTATATGACATTACCAAGTCAACAATAAATGCGAGTTCCTCCTTAATGGAATTACGAAAAATAGTCTGTATCAACTTGAAGTTAAGGCTCTAGCTCAATGTACGGTGACAATACAGCCGCATAAGCACACATAGGAGTACGTTTAGTCCCAGAGAAGCCCGGGTGCACAGACGAATGGTTGGTTTGCCAAAATCCTATTATTTGAAATCCTCAAATTTTTAAGATTTGAAATTCTTAAGTTAGAACGAAACCAACTCAAGGCCGATAGAACGATTAAAAATTGTAGCAAACGGTGCAATGCAAAAGACGATAATGTCAAAATCATTACTGCACTCCCTGTGATTCAAAGGTAATAGCTTGCGTATTTTCCCAGGGGCGACGAATTTGAAAATCCACCCCAGAACTTATGTACACATGCTAAAAAAATTTTGAATGATTGGAGGTAGAGTGTAGTTACGGAGGTGATTTGAAGAATATTCCCAAGCCATCTGTGTAACGACCGGTTTTTGTGGCCAATTTCGGGCTGCGTGCTGCAGACATGCATCAAAAGTGACATTTGAACTCTTCGTGGTGATTTTTAATTAAGTAAAAGCGTTGAATTTCACACTTTAAATTTTAAAGGTCGCCTGATTTTATATCTTATCCTAACCAAGCCGCCGCCATCGCCACCTAGTCTTGTTACCTGTTTTTTGCGTTTAATTATATTTATTGCCGCGAATGGTGAATCAATTATGTTGCTAAAAACAAGAGTGCACTGATTTTGGATTTGTTAACGATGTCGTCAGTTTTATTGGTTCGCGCTAAGCAGATGTTCTTGAGAATTCATTGATGATGATTGATCTTGATCAAAACCCTTTTTGTCCTGGCGTGATTTTTGAGCACGAAAATCGCTTAACTGGTTCGTAATTATTTGGGTCAGTTTTAAAGATGACAAGATAAATTGCAATTTACATTTTGTTTCAATATAATTACAAAGCTTCATTATTCATATTTTGGATGACTTGATTCAAAGATAATTAAAGGCGTATAATGCTCAAGGAGAGTTCTGTCCATTGTACATTATATCAGCAGGCTTAAATAATATTTTGAGTGAGAATGAATTTAAATTTTCACTTTCAAAACACAATTAAAATAAAATGCACGAACAGATCGCGCGTACGTGGTCTTATGATTCAAGGCTATAAGAGGTCTCATGATTAATGGTCAGATGCAGAATTTTTGATCGAACAAGAGCAATGACTGTTGACCGCAACTGCTCCGATTTTAATTTGAAATTTTTGTTCACATTTTTCATTTTTCACACAGAACACAAATTTTGGTACGCCAACTTTAAGTTTTAATTACTGTTCAAATAAAAATTAAATTTGAAACAGAAAAATTGGCCCGTAGTCGATTTATCTAGCGAAATTTTGAGTTTTTGTTTTTTCTTCTAATACTTCCTCAGAACGATCTGTTAAATACCAGCCCTTACAAAAAATTATCACCATCGCGACTTAGTCAGTGATGGTGCTATCCGGTCACGAATTAATAAAAAAACTTCGCCGATTGGCTGAAAGTTTTTTTTTCCTTGTTGGATCCTATCAACTATTTGATTTCAAAATCCCCACTGAAAAGAATCATTCACAGTGGTGTTTATTCGAATGAACGAATTCCGTTCGCATCCGTCAAAATTCACTATTATAAGAGGTAAACGAAAAATCAAATTTGCACGTGCAAAGTTACAGTGCAGTTCACATGAATAGACGCACCATTGTTCTCTCAATAAATTGCAGTTTTCATTTTGTTTTTCTTCATGAACTACGAAAGAATTGCATTCATTTGAAAGGTTATTCAATTCTCTGGGAAAAAAACCTAAACTCAAGATTAGTGAGAGATACTTAACGGTTGTTTTGATCTCTTTCTTCGCATTAGTGCTAAAAAAGCTCAAATAAATCGGTTCAGTTAGTTTCTTAATGCTGGGTAAAACAAATTAAATTTGGTTAATGAGTGTACGTTATTAAAGCTTTGCCGAGTGTTTAAAGTGAAAATGGGTAAAAAGAAAATGTTAACGGGGACGGAAATAGCAAAAATTGAGGCCTACCACTCAGAAGGGTATTCTATGCCGAAAATTGCAAAGAAAATAGGACGAAATGATAAAGCTTTTCGAAATGTTTTATCAAATGCTGCCACCTACGGAAACAAAATAAAGGAAGGACAAAACAACCCTTTACACCACACGAGAAGCGAAAAATTATAAGAATTGCCTCAAATTTAACTAACTCCATGATGAAAATCAAACAATTAGCGGAGGTAAGTGCAAGCAAATCAACTGTTCTTCGAACTTTTTTAGGTATTCAACACTTGAAATTCAAAAAGCTAACAAAAAAAAAAAAAAAAACTTAACGCTGCCAGAACAGCGGTTGGAGTTCGCGCGTCATCACATGACATGGTATACGCAGGTTGGAAGTGTTTTAAATTGAAGAAATGTGGTGTTTTCTGATAAGAAAAAGTTCAACCTCGATGGTCCTGATGGGTATAAGTTTTATTTCTATGACATCCGAATGCTTTTTGAACCGAAATCATTCCAAGAAAGGAGAAGTATGGGTTTGGAGTGGCATTTCGTACTACCGCGCCTTTGAGTTGGTTTTGTGTCTCACAAAATGACAGAAATTTCTTATAAAGCTCTTATGCAAACAGCTTTTCCAGCCATAAGAGAGCTTTTTGGACCTATCCAGTAGATCTGACAACTAGACAATACTCCGATCCACAACGCGCACGTTGTAAAAGCATTTATCCCCAGTGAAAATGTGGAATTTTTGCAGTGGCCACCATACTCACTTGATCTAAACATCATTGAAAACCTTTCGGGATGGCTGACCCATCAAATTTATGAAAAAGGTAAGCAGTATGAAAGCTGTGAGGAGATTATTGCCGCAATTAAAGAAGCCTTGTCTAAGATTTCAGTAGATTATTAAGAAAATTGTATGAATCTCTTAGAAGTAGAATTTTTGATGTAATTTCAAATCGTAGAGGTTGTACAAAGTATTGAAACTGTGAAAAATAACTTCAATAACAATAAAAAAGTAAATAGAAAATGTTAAAAATTGATCAACCTCTCTTTTTTTTAACTTTTAACAGGTGCGTCTAATCAAGTGAATCGATTTATTTGAGCTTTTTTTGCACTACTGCGAAGAAAGAGATCAAAACAACCGTTAAGTGTCTCTCACTAATCTTGAATTTAGGTTTTTTTCCCAGAGAATTGAATAACCTTTTAAATAAATGCAATTCTTTCGTAGTTCATGAAGAAAAACAAAAAGAAAACTGCAATTTATTGAGAGAACAATGGTGCGTCTATTCATGTGAACCGCACTGTACCAACTTATCCGACCCAGACAGCGATAGAGAGAAACTTCCACCTTTTCACTAGTCTTAAATGGTGAGGAAGATTTAGTTCAAAACGCGAAGTTACAAATACGTTAAAACCGTAGGCCTTCGTGCAGATTTTGAAATCACCTAAAAAAGTCATCTTCTTTTTCTTGTAACGACACTCTGGGGTGGGCTCTGGGCTGTTTATAATGCTTCCAGTCCCTTTATTTGATTCAAACGTTGTGCTGACTATATACCTGTCGCATATTTCGTTGGACCCTGACGTCCTGTTAATGTTTTATGTGAACCGCCTGTCACACATATGTCTCGAAATTTGTTTCTTTTTCACACAAATGCTAATGGCACAGGTTTGCACTAAACTCTGCCAATATTTTGGAGTTGCAACTAAAAAGGATGGGTTATTGGAAAAGAAAAGGAGTGAATGTGCGAGTGAAACTTGTTGTGGTAAAATGTACCGGAATAACCTTTAGCCTATACAAAAGGGCCCATACGAGATTTTGTTTTTAATCAAATACATAAAAATGGTTCCATAGAAGGTTTATAATCTATAACAATTTTTCTGTCAAGATATTAAATTTAAGAAAAAAAATTATATTTTGTTTACAACTTCTCCCTTCTTTGTTATAAAGGTCTGAAAAAAATCTTATATAAAAGCTTCTGGAATTCCGTACCAATATAACTCATGGTAATACCATTTCTTATTTGTATTTCTTCCTGGAAACTCTTATACTCGTCAGTCACTTCTCTTCGGTTTCTTTAACTTGATAAACCACTTACCTTTTTCGCTGTCAAATAAAATCCTAAAATATTTCTCAAATCGGTCTTTTATTTCAACAGGTTATGGGCCATAAAAATTATTTAAAAATGCTGTTCTTTTTTTTTTTTTTTTGTTGAGATACATATTATGTCGGTTAATAGTGATTTTTCTTTTTCCTTGCGATATAGGTACTATAGGCAAGTTCTGCATTTGGAAAAAAAATCGAACTCGAGATTTTAATCAAAGTTGACATTACGATGATAGCGAAGACGAATAAAGTCGGTCCGGCAATTCCGTCTGTCTGTCTGTCTGTATGTCTGTACCTCGATCTAGAGCCTAAGCCACTGGACCTATTTTCTTCAAACTCGGTAGTTATGGGTCTTCGGTGATTCCCTAGAGGGGAAATTGAAATTTTTGTTCTTAGCTCTAAAACTAATGGTACCCCCCATACACCCGTATTGCAAAATCTTATTTATCTCGAAAACGGCTCTAACGATTTTGAT